>JAWZSL010000040.1:1800000-2302729 GCA_034769285.1 Lutjanus argentimaculatus | reverse complement strand
ATGATGCACAAGACGTGAAGAAATCTCTTCCATGTCTGATTGTTTCAGCAATTATAAACACAATGTCATAGCTTCCATGAAGACTTTGAAAAAAGCAAATGCACAATATGGTACTGTTCTAAAATATCTTTATTATTTATCATTATTAGAGTAAAACAGGTTTCTGTCTCTACTTAACACCAGTAATCCTAAAAAAGGTGGCTTGGTGGTGCATAATGGCATGCTGCTTCATTAAGAATATTTTTTTATTTCAGATTCACTGATTCAATTTCAAGATTCAGTTTTATTGTCATTAAAAGCTTTTGCACAAAGTAAACAGTCTGAAAGTGGCACGTTAGCGGCGCAGCAGTTTCTGTCCTCCATGTGTGCCTACACAGGATGCGTTCAGGCACAGGACTGAGTGTAGGTCTACTGCGATTTGGCAGCTCTCACAGTCCAGCACACAATGACTGTAGTTAATCATTGTAGACTTGAAGAGAAAAAAAATCTGCTTTCTACGCGCATATAACACAAATGAACCTGGAGCCTTTGTAGACAGCTGGATTATTTAAAATAGAAGCAGATCGGCTCCATCGGGTATGAGACTAATGACTGAAAAATGCAGCTGAAACACCTCCTGTGTACATGAGCCTTTATTATTAAGATTCACAGCTTTATTGTCAGGTACGCAGGGAACATGTTACACTGTACAGTGATATTTTTAGCCTCTCTGATGTAACAGCTCCTCAGTGTCTGAACCATTAGTTGTGTGTGTGTGTAACAGCAGTATTTGATTCTACAGCACACTGGACATGTGACATGAGCAGTAAAGTGAACTTCAGAGGCTCCAAGAAAAGAGAAAACGACTGCAGACGTACTGAAACCATCAAACAGAGGCTACCATAAGAAAACTGAGATGAGGAGAAAACTTTGACATAGGACTGTGTGGTCATGACACATTCATATGTAATAATAACCAAGAGCTTGTGGACTATTTGTCCATAAGACTGAATGATACCATGAATGTGTTCATGACAGTGTCCACCACCTGTAAAGAACAGTTCTGAGAGGTAAGTACTATAGAGACGCTGGATTATTTACACAATATTATCATGTGTATTATTAACATATCAGTATTTCATTTTATAAAATATCACAGGCCAATAAAACAATAGCTATTTGTATCGGTGATAGGTACGTCATCAAAAACAAACTTTTTATTGAACTATTTTCTTATTAATGTGACTTAAATGCATTAAATGCAAACCACCATGAAAGCACATAATAAATACGCCCCAGCTCATAAGCAGCCCGTCATATCCCTTTATCATAGAGCGTGCAATGAGTGGCAAATAAACAGCCAATCATTTAACAGATGTGTGGTTGGACAGCCCCATCGGCATGTGAGAGACAGCGTGATGTGACATGAGAGACAACAGAAGCAGTGTGCAAAATGAGGGTTAATTAAAAAGGACAGGTCAGTTTTGTTTTTCAGAGGGAGACGGGCTCAGACATTTGGAGGGAGCTCAGAGCAGAACTGCTCCTACTTTGCATTCAGAGAAGTCAGCTCAGGTAGAGGAGCAGGAAAGCATTGATGGATGGACAGATGGACAAACGGATGGATAACTATCAGAACAGTGTGTCCATGGTCACATACTTTGAACACCCCTGAGTTAAAGGAAGGAGCAGATTAGAGGTGCTGCAATATACCAGCATTGACAATCACCTCAGCCTCGGGAAAAAAAGCTGAAAAGTCTGTCATGATAGTGAAGTTTTCATATCAGTCGATATCGATCATTTTCGATCATATAACTGACTGATGACGTGTTGTGTGGTGCAAAAGGTGGAAGCAGCTACGATAAAATAACTTTGTTGTATTACCCTCTACCAGCTCTAGTTACGGTTGCTAAGCTATGATTGGCCAGTTGGTGTTTGGAGGTGGGGCTTAGCGAACAGTCTATTTTCGCCTGTTTTACAGTGTTTCCCTTAATAACAAAGATTCTGAGCTGCATTATTAAAGGTGCTACGACAATTAAATGTATTCTATCTACATAATGACTATTAATACTAATAATAACTCATGTTATCTTGCATGTGTTCTTTAAAATGTCTATTTGATCTGTTATCACTCACTGTAAACTTCATGTTTTGCGTCATATTAACAAACTCTGCTACAGAAATTGTTACTATTAAAATAACTAACAGCATGTATTTGCTCAAAAAAAGTTGAAATGGAAAAACAAATGAAGAAGCTGTTTTTCAGCAGCTGCTGGTTTTAAACTACATGCTGGAAAATTGCCTACGGTGAAAAAAAGCTGTTATTATATTTTTATCTTCAGGGTCTGTTTGTTACTCTGTTATTTGTTGTTGCTTGTGATCATTTCTTGTATGTTTTGTTTATTAAACTGCAGGAGCTGCAGACACGCAGATATTCAGACTCCTCGCTGTCCAAACTGAACCTGTCCAGTTTGACCTGCTGAGACTCTGCTTTAATATTCATTCAAGAAATCCCAGCGGGACCAGCGTCGTCTCTGGGGCTTCAAACCAGACAGAGGAGGAGGAGGAGAGGATGAAGAGTGTGAAGGAAGAAGACGGGCACCAGTCAAGGTGTTGGGAGGTGTGAAAGGTCGAACCGGGGGAGGATGGAGAGAACAAGTGAAGGAAACGAAGACGGGAGAAATCTCCATTTCTATGCTTCATCAAATATAAAAGGAATATTAAAAAAGAGGATAGACAGAGGAGAAAAAATTCTTATGTGGAGAGGAGAGGAGGTGATGAAGGAGGGGAGGAAGCAAACAAAGATGGGATGAATGAAAGATGAGACGGAAGAGACAGGGTGGAGAATCACAGAGTGGGAGGTGTAAAATGAAGAACATGTATGAGAAATTAAAGGAAGGAGGCGAGGATGGAAAGAAGCGAGGAGGTGTGGGAGGTGAGCAAGACTTTTATTCTGGTTCCAGACAGCGCTGACGCTTGTAAAAATAAAAGGAATATGAAGCTTGTTTTTTTCAAATTAAGAGAAGAGTAAATGTAAAGTGGCAGGTGGAGCAGAAGCAGGAGGCCGTAATCCGGTTTCAGGTGTAGCTGCATTAACGTCGGCCAGATCTCTGTGAGCTAATCTGAGCCAAATCATTCAGTGAAATTCAATATAAAGTGAGCTGGGAAACCTCAGGCCTCTGACAGGCTTCAGTCTGGTTTATTTTATCTCTGTATCCACCTCCTGAACTCCTGGTTTGTCAGTATTCCCTTAAATTTGACCTTAACCTGATAAAGCAGCAGGACAACAGTCCCTCTACACACTGAATTTAATTAATTCATCTCGCTGTCAATCAAAATCTGAATATTCTTGAAGTTTATGAACAAAATTAGCATTAATTTGTGTCTGTAACCTCCTTGTGTGTTATGGCTGTTCAGAATCCCTCATCAATATTGTGACATGTTGCTTTTGTTATTTATTGGCTGTGGTGCTTTTGACCTTTGACCCCTATTAAGTCCTAAAGGAACAGCATGGGCTGTATTCAAAACTGCCAACTATACAAGCAGTACATACACTGTAAAACATCACACAGAAGTTTGGTGGAATCAACTTATAATTTCTCATTAACTTAATGTACATACATATGTTTTAATAACACTGAAAGAAATGTTATGTTGAATTTACTGATTTGTTTTAGGTAAGAGATTGCACGAAATATATTTATCTAAATCCAGATATATTTTTTAATTGTTATTTTTAAGCTTAATTGTATTTATACTTTTAGCTTAAGTATTCTGAATAGAATTTACTGCATTTTTTATGTTCAGTGGACTAAAATTATGAATTAGGTACACTTAAATCAATTTCATGGTTCCATTTTACATGCTAAAATTATGTTTAATCTAATTAAATATTTTTAGTTATTTTTAACATCTTAACTTTCAGGAAATTTAATATTTAGACAAATAAATCAAACCAAATATTTTTAACTCTTACTTTATTTTCATGGTCCAAGACAAGATACAGCACCATTTTTACAAACAAGAGTGTTAATGTACATTTACAAATATTTAAACAGTTGGTTAAGATCCCACCTCTCACTGGACAGATAACCAATCATATTTGAAGACAGTGGTTTGGAAACTCCTTCAGCTTGTTATTCATACAGTATTCATCACACATTTCCCATGCTCCCTCCCACTGTTTATGATTAAAACAAGGCCAAAAACATGTAGACGTAGAGACAGAAACAGAACTAAGCTCTGTAACGGTCACAACAGCTCACTGTTGAAATGACACTGCGGTTTGCCACTGGCCGTGCAAGTGTTTATTTTAGCTTTCCAAAACTGAAAACCAGCTAAGCCGGGCCTCGCATGCTGCAAAATGAATCGATTTAAAACTTTCATACTTTGTACAAGAAGCAGTTCATCAGTGGCAGTGGGTGGTTCTGAATACAGTCGGGGTTTAAGTGGAGGAAGGATTTGTTGGTGATCCTTATCAAATGTCGCCTGGGTTATTTTTACTCTGCTCTTGGCTCACAGTTGTTACATGCACGCACACACACACACACACACACACACACACACAAAAAACATGAGAGTTCTAATAAATGTATTTTATGGTTGGATTTTTCTTTATATTCTACATTTCTACTATACATCTTGAAGCAGACTATTTACATAAATCATTTCTCCACTTTCAAATAGTCCTGGTTATGCTGAAAAATTAAATGTGCATTGAACCAATATTTAAACTGATAAAACTTTAAGTGAAGCTAACTTTTTGAAGCTGGTGAAAAAGGTGACCTTAAAATTCTTAAAATCTTTCTGATGTTTAAGGTTTTGTTACTTCTTTTCAAACTTTGTGGTCCCTTGTTTATTTGGTTGCTGGAGATCCTCTGATGGGGCCCTTCTCATTGTTCCCACATCTTTCCTGGATCCTTTGAATGACACCAGTGGCGGTTCTAAACCAATTTTACTGGAGGCGCCAGTTGTTTCAGTAACTATATTTGTTTCAGTAGCTGTATTTGTTTCAGTAACTAGTTGTTTGAGTTTGTTACTCACACAAATACAGTCACTGAAACAGTGTGTCAGTGGCTCTGGCCCCTGTATAAACCACACCACACCCTGGATGTAAAGAGCATCTGCCTCTAATAAATCCCTCCTCCAAACTCATTATCATATGGCAATCATCTATGGTTTAAACAAAGACATTTGTAATTGTTAATATAAATGATAATTAGGGCCCGAGCACCGTCCGGTGCGAGGACCCTATTGAATTTCAAGGAATTATTATTATTTTTTTTCTTTTTCTTATTACGACAAAAATAAATCGCTTATTTGGGGGCTTTAACATATTCAAAAACTCACCAAATTTGGCGGTCGCATCAGTCGCGGTGAAAATTTACGTGTATTAGGGTTTTCGGCGGTGGCCGGGCCAAAATGGCTAGGCCACGCCCCTTAAACTGCGCCCTACTCGCTAGGTTTCACGGATCTCCACGAAAATTGGTACACATGTAGATCATTCCGAGACGCAAAAAAAAAGGTCACAGGGACCCATAGGCTAAACCCAACAGGAAAG
The DNA here is from genome assembly GCA_034769285.1 of Lutjanus argentimaculatus. NCBI lineage: Eukaryota > Metazoa > Chordata > Actinopteri > Lutjaniformes > Lutjanidae > Lutjanus > Lutjanus argentimaculatus. The sequence goes on along the minus strand of JAWZSL010000040.1, from coordinate 2,297,193 downwards.
CGGCCATTTTGAATTTCGTGGTCATTTTTGACGTTTTCCACGTTTTGCATTTTGACGAACTCCTCCTACAGGATTAATCAGAATGGCTTCAAAATCGCTGTGTACCAACTACACTACTTTGTGATCAAAAGTTATCAAAAGATCGCACTATCGTTGAAGGGTGTGGCCGTGAGGTGGCGGCGAATTTTGATGCCTCGCCATGAAAAACGAAATTGCTATAACTTTAGCATAAATGCTCCAATCTGCACCAAACTTCACATGCTTGATAATAGTCCCGCCCTCAACACGTCTATATGAAAATATTCCATAAATGTCATAGCGCCCCCTAGTGGCGACAGGAAATGACATCTTTTACAGTTTGAGGTGCTGCTCTGAGCACATTGACCATATCTCACTCAAATTTGGTCACTGAGGCCTTAAGACCTTGGTAATGCTATATTGTGAAGATCATGCCGTATCGTCAAACGGCGTTGCGCCCAGAGTGTGGCGAAGTCGATGTTTCGCCAAAACGCAGGAAAGTGGCCTTAATTTCAGTGTCCTTGGTCATATCTGCCTGAAACTTCACATGTGTGTTAATGGTCCAGGCCTGAACATGTGATATGAGTTTCAATGATGGGCGTGGCCAAATGGCTTGGCCACGCCCTTTAAACATCAGCCCCTGCGGCACATTTCACCGACATGCACCAAAATTGGTAGACATATGTATGACACCCAGACGCACAAAAAAGCCTCTTGGACCCATTGGCCACACACAACAGGAAGTCGGCCATTTTGAATTTGGCGGCCATTTTTGATGTTTTGGACGTGTTGTATTTTAACGAACTCCTCCTACAGGGTTAATCAGAACGGCTTCAAAACCACTGTGTGCCATCTAGACAACGTTGTGATCAAAAGTTATTAAAAGATTACGCTCTTATTGAAGGGCGTGGCCGTGAGGTGCCGGCGAAGTTTGATGTCTCGCCATCAAACATGAATTTGCTATAACTTTACCATAAATGGTCCAATCTGCACCAAACTTGAGATGCTTGATAATTGTCTCACCCTGAACACGTGTACATGCAGAAATTTTGTAATTGTCATAGCGCGCCCTCCTGGCCACAGGAAATACCATGTTTTACACTTTGAGGTGCTGCTCTGAGCACATTGACCATATTCAACTCAAATTTGGTCAGAAAGGCCTTAAGATGTTGGTAGTGCTATATTGTGAAGACCATGATGTCTCGTCAAACGATGCCGCAGTGACGGCGCGGCGAAGGTCGATGTTTCGCCAAAACACAGGAAGTCGACATAACTTCAGTTTACCTAGTGGAATCTTCCTGAATCTTAATATGTTTGTCACTGGTCCGTCCTGAGCATATGATATTAATTTCGTAAGTGGGCGTGGCTAAACAAACTCCACCTCCACAACTTATCCGATTGACTTCAAAACTGGTGTGTACCATATAGACTACTTTGTGATTAAAAGTTATTGGTCAGTGTAGAACAGTGTGGCTCTGGCATGGCGTCGACTTTTGATGTCTCGCCATGAAACACGAAATTGCTACAACATGGGATTTAAATGGTCAAATCTGCTCACAACTTCACATGTATGCTAAAAGTCCCGGTTTGAACACATCTGCATGATGCTCACGAGTCATAGTCATAGCGCCACCTAGTGGAGACAGGAAGTAACACCGCATTGCTTCCTACAGCGTACAAAGGGGGTGAAAATTCAACACCTCGTCTGCCATTCAGCCTCTGCCCACAAGGTCACGGTGGTAGCAGGCCCCGAATGGCGTGGGGGCTGCGGTCGCCAACACCCCGAGTTGCGGGCACCCCGAGTTGCGTGGGGGTGCGAGGGCCCGTTCAACGCTGCTTGCAGCTTTAATTATTATTTTTTTTCCTCTGTTTGATCGCATTTTTGGGGGCTTTAACATACTCAAAAACTCACCAAATTTGACATGCACATTCGTCTTGGCGAAAAATTTAGGTGCTCGGGAAATCTCAGGAATGCCCGTCGCAAAATGGCGAAATGGCGCCCCCTAGAAATTTTCAATCGGCCCCCACGGGCGGCCCGTTTGATGAAATCCTCCGAAAATCGGAGGGGTCGTGGGGCATCCCAAGACGCACGAAAATGCGCGCTTGGACTTTTTTCTAAAACGTACAGGAAGTCCGCCATTTTGATTTGAAAATTCTGATGTTGGCGATTTGCGAGGGTCCTCTAAAAGCTATCTCCTCCTAGACGGTTCGTTGGATCGGCTTCAAATTTGGCATGCTGCAACTAGACCGCTTGATGATTAAAAGTTATTAAAAGATCTCGTGTATCTCGTACGGCGTTGCCGTGGCAGCGCGGCGAAGTTTGATGTTTCGCCATGAAAAACGAGAGCGCTATAACTTTGCCATAAATGGTCCGATCTGCACCAAACTTCACACGTATGATAATAGTCCCGCCCTGAACACATCTAAATGAAAATAATATTTGAACGTCATGGCACCCCCTGCTGGCGACAGGAAATGCAATGTTTTACACTTTGAGGTGCTGCTCTGACCACGTTGAACATATTCAACTCAAATTTGGTCAGAAAGGCCTTAAGATGTTGGTAATGCTATATTACGAAGCACAGAACGTCTCGTCAAACGGCGCCGCCCTGAGGGCGCGGCGAAGGCCGACGTCTCGCCGTGAACCACGAAAGTGCCATAACTTGGGCGTACTTGGTCGAAGCTTCCTGAAACTTCACATGGTTGTAACTGGCCCTCCCTTGATCATATGATATGAGTTTCGTGAGGGGGCGTGGCCTAACGGCTCGTCCACGCCCTTAAAACTGCAGCCCCCGCGGCCCGTTTGACTGACGTGAACGAAATTCGGTACGCACATGTATCACACCCAGACGCACAAAAAAGTCTCTTGGACCCATAGGCTACGCCCAACAGGAAGTCAGCCATTTTGAATTGAATATTCTGATTTTGCCATTTGCAAGTGTTCTCTCAGAGCTATCTCCTCCTACATGGTTCATTGGATCGGCTTCAAATTTGGCATGCTGCAACTAGACCACTTGATGATTAAAAGTTATTAAAAGATTGCATGTATCTCGTAAGGCGTTACCATGGCAGCGCGGCGAAGTTTGATACCTCGCCATGAAAAACGAAAGTGCTATAACTTGGGCGTGATAGGTCCGATCGGCACCAAACTTGCTGTGTATGATCATAGTCCCGCCTTCAACACGACAACATTAAAAAATTCCCTCTTTCTCAAAACGCCCCCTGCTGGTGACAGGAAATGACATGTTTTAGAGTTTGACGTACTGCTCCAAGCGTGTTGACCATATCCAACTCAGATCTACTCAGACAGGTCTTCAGACCTTGGTGATGCTATATTGTGAAGATCTTGAGGCCAGGTCAAATGGCGTTGCCCTGAGAGCGCGGCGAAGGTTGACGTTTCCCTAAAACACAGGAAGTTGCTTTAAATGCACTGCACCTAGTCAGATCTGCCTGAAACTGCACATGTTTATTGACAGTCCAACTCTGAACATATGATATAAATTTCGTTAATGGGCGTGGCTAAATGCCTTGGCCACGCCCACTCTTAAAAGTAGCCGCCATAGGACGTATCACCGATATGCACGAAAATCGGTAGACATATGTATCAGACGCAGGCACACAAAAAGTCTCTTGGACCCATAGGCTAAACCCAACAGGAAGTCAGGCATTTTGAATTTGTGGTCAACCTTGCTGTCTCGCCATGAAACAGGAAAAGGCTATAACTTTGCTATAAATGCTCTTATGTGCACCAAAACTTGACAAGTATGATAAAAGTCCCAGCCTGAACACATCTGCATGACGCTCAGGAGTCATAGTCATAGCGCCACCTAGTGGAGACAGGAAGTAACACCGCATTGCTTCCTACAGCGTCCAAAGGGGGTGAAAAGTCAGCACCTCGTCTGCCAGTCAGCCTCTGGCAACAAGGTCACGGCGGCAGCAGGCCCCGAGTGGCATGGGAGCTGCGGTCGCCAGCACCCCGAGTTGCCGGCAGTCCGAGTTGCGTGGGGGTGCGAGGGCCCGTTCAACGCTGCTTGCAGCTTTAATTATTATTATTATTTTTTTTCCTCTGTTTGATCGCATTTTTGGGGGCTTTAACATACTCAAAAACTCACCAAATTTGACATGCACATTCGTCTTGGCGAAAATTTAGGTGCTCGGGAAATCTCAGGAATGCCCGTCGCAAAATGGCGAAATGGCGCCCCTAGAAATTTTCAATCGGCCCCCACGGGCGGCCCGTTTGATGAAATCCTCCGAAAATCGGAGGGGTCGTGGGGCATCCCAAGACGCACGAAAATGCGCGCTTGGACTTTTTTCTAAAACGTACAGGAAGTCCGCCATTTTGATTTGAAAATTCTGATGTTGGCGATTTGCGAGGGTCCTCTAAAAGCTATCTCCTCCTAGACGGTTCGTTGGATCGGCTTCTAATTTGGCATGCTGCAACTACACCGCTTGATGATTAAAAGTTATTAAAAGATCTCGTGTATCTCGTACGGCGTTGCCGTGGCAGCGCGGCGAAGTTTGATGTTTCGCCATGAAAAACGAGAGCGCTATAACTTTGCCATAAATGGTCCGATCTGCACCAAACTTCACACGTATGATAATAGTCCCGCCCTGAACACATCTAAATGAAAATAATCTTTGAACGTCATGGCGCCCCCTGCTGGCGACAGGAAATGCAATGTTTTACACTTTGAGGTGCTGCTCTGACCACGTTGAACATATTCAACTCAAATTTGGTCAGAAAGGCCTTAAGATGTTGGTAATGCTATATTACGAAGCACAGAACGTCTCGTCAAACGGCGCCGCCCTGAGGGCGCGGCGAAGGCCGACGTCTCGCCGTGAACCACGAAAGTGCCATAACTTGGGCGTACTTGGTCGAAGCTTCCTGAAACTTCACATGGTTGTAACTGGCCCTCCCTTGATCATATGATATGAGTTTCGTGAGGGGGCGTGGCCTAACGGCTCGTCCACGCCCTTAAAACTACAGCCCCCGCGGCCCGTTTGACTGACGTGAACGAAATTCGGTACGCACATGTATCACACCCAGACGCACAAAAAAGTCTCTTGGACCCATAGGCTACGCCCAACAGGAAGTCAGCCATTTTGAATTGAATGTTTTTTTCTTGAGTTCTCTCAGAGCTATCTCCTCCTACACGGTTCATCGGATCGGCTTCAAATTTGGCATGCTGCAACTAGACCACTTGATGATTAAAAGTTATTAAAAGATCTCGTGTATCTTGTAAGGCGTTGCCATGGCGGCGCGGCGAAGTTTGATATCTCGCCATGAAACACGAAATTGCAATAACTTTGGCATACATGCTTTGATCTGCACCAAACTTCACATGTAAGATAATAGTCCCGCCCTGAACACATCTACATGAAAATAATCTTTGAACGTCATGGCGCCCCTGCTGGCGACAGGAAATGCAATGTTTTACACTTTGAGGTGCTGCTCTGACCACGTTGAACATATTCAACTCAAATTTGGTCAGAAAGGCCTTAAGATGTTGGTAATGCTATATTACGAAGCACAGAACGTCTCGTCAAACGGCGCCGCCCTGAGGGCGCGGCGAAGGCCGACGTCTCGCCGTGAACCACGAAAGTGCCATAACTTGGGCGTACTTGGTCGAAGCTTCCTGAAACTTCACATGGTTGTAACTGGCCCTCCCTTGATCATATGATATGAGTTTCGTGAGGGGGCGTGGCCTAACGGCTCGTCCACGCCCTTAAAACTGCAGCCCCCGCGGCCCGTTTGACTGACGTGAACGAAATTCGGTACGCACATGTATCACACCCAGACGCACAAAAAAGTCTCTTGGACCCATAGGCTACGCCCAACAGGAAGTCAGCCATTTTGAATTGAATGTTTTTTTCTTGAGTTCTCTCAGAGCTATCTCCTCCTACACGGTTCATCGGATCGGCTTCAAATTTGGCATGCTGCAACTAGACCACTTGATGATTAAAAGTTATTAAAAGATCTCGTGTATCTTGTAAGGCGTTGCCATGGCGGCGCGGCGAAGTTTGATATCTCGCCATGAAACACGAAATTGCAATAACTTTGGCATACATGCTTTGATCGGCACCAACTTCACATGTATGATAATAGTCCCGCCCTGAACACATCTACATGAAAATAATATTTAAATGTCATGGCGCCCCCTGCTGGCGACAGGAAATACCATGTTTTAGACTTTGAGGTGCTGCTCTGACCGCATTGACCATATTCAACTCAAATTTTGACAGAAAGGCCTTAAGATGTTAGTAATGATATATTATCAAGACCAGGATGTCTCATCAAACGGTGCCGCCCTGACGGCACGGCGAAGTTTGACGTCTCGCCATGAAACACGAAATTGCTATAACTTTGGCATACATGCTTTGATCTGCATCAGACTTCGTATGATTGATAATAGTCCCGCCCTCAACACATCTACATGAAAATAATATTTGAATGTCATGGCGCCCCTGCTGGCGACAGGAAATACCACGTTTTACACTTTGAGGTGCTGCTCTGACCACAAATTTGGTCAGAAAGGCATTATGATGATTGCACTGCTGTATTGTGAAGACCAGGAAGTCTCGTCAAACGGTGCCGCCCTGACGGCGTGGCGAAGGTCGATGCCTCGCCATGGAACACGAAATTGCTATAACTTTACCATAAATGCTCCGATCTGCACCAAACGTCACACGTATGATAATAATCCCAGCCTGAACGCATCTACGTGCAACTCACGAGTCACGGTCGTAGCGCCACCTAGCGGGGGCGGGAAGTAACGCCGCGTTGCTTCCTGCGGCGTCCGAAGGGGCTGTAAATTCAGCAGCTCGTCTACCGGCGGGCCGCGGTGGCCGCCCCCCCGAGTTGGCCAGGGGTGCGAGGGCCCGTTCAACGCTGCTTGCAGCTTTAATTTTATTTTATTTTCAACATGTTCAAACCATCTGTTACTTTACTTTTTGTTTAACTATGAATCACATTGTTTGGAAAAGTGCTGAATAAATAAATGTTTTTCTCGTCCTTGTCGCTCTCCTCTTCCATTTCCACATTCTCCTCTCCTCATCCTCCAGCTCTCCTTCCTTTTTTCTTTCTTTGTCTCTTGCTCCTTCATCTTTCCTCCTACTCCCTCTTCCCTTACCTTTTCCTTTATCGCTTTAAGTCAATCCTCCTCCTCCTCCTCCTCCTCCTGTCCCATCTCTCTCTCTCTCTCTCTGTTGCGGAGGAGGAGTGGATGATGATGGCGGAGGAGGCGGAGGAGGACGGACAGGCCGACATGCTGCCAGTCGTCACCTATTAGAGCGCCGCTCTGTCTTGGTCCTGCAGATCAATGGATGGCCTAATGAAAGCCAAGCGCTGCCTGGCTGTGACACACTGTGAGAAGAGGAGGGAGGGGTAACAACCAGCCAATGAGGCGACAGTGCTGGTCAGCTCCTGTGTATGAAGCTAATGCAGCTGATTGCTGATATTATTAACCTGATCGGGTCCCTTCTGAACTGATTTAAGTGAAGAACTCGTCAATAAAAGACTGATTAACCTGAATGGATTCTAATGAAACACTCTGATTAGATTCCAAACACACACATGTGTGTCCTAATAATCCTGTTCCAGTGGAGAAATTTATTTTTAGTCTCATGGTAGTTTCAGTTTGAAGATATTATCGATGTAAAATGTTGTCGACTTTAAGGGGAATCAGCCTCAGAAAATCAATCAAATCCTAGCTGGCAGTTTACAGAGAGTTTTATTTACTGCAGTCAGCTGTGGAAGAAGAAATCAAACTCTTTACTGAAGTAAAACTGGCAAAACCACAGTGGAAAAATAGTCAATTATAAGTTAAAATCTTGCTTACTCAAGAAACAGAATTGGCAGTAAAATGCACTCAAGTGCCAAAAGTATAAGTGCTCACTGTGAATATTAATTATCAGACATTTAAATTTGCAGATTTTTCATTAGAAGAAAGGAGGAAAAAAAGCAAGAAAATAAAGTAAATGTTCTTTAACTTTGCAGATAATGTCCTGATGTGAAGGTTAAGGCACAAACACATGGATATATTTGTGCAAATAAACAGACAAAGCATTTAATTTAATAACAGTGGAGGTTACAAAGGACGTTTTGTATCTGTTGCTCATTATTTTAGGCAGTTTAGGCATTTGGTGAAGCTTTTAATGTTATTGTTTGGGGTCTTAAACAAAGCAACTTGATTTTGAACTGATGACATGACGAGAGCCCAGCTGTTAAACATGGTTATATACAATGAATTTTTAGAGATGATGTATTTCTGTAGGCCAACCAGGAACTTGGCTCCGTCCAGAAAAAGCCAATGGGATTTCAATTCAGTTCAATTAAAAAGAGCTTTATTGGGGATGGGGGTATAAATAACAAAGCAACAACAAAAAAGTGCATATTGGATTCCTCCTTCGGATTTAGCAGGAAATAAGCTTTGTGGTTAACAAAACTTCATGATATTATTGGGCAAAATAATCTTCACAAATGTGTAAATGCAATAGGCAAAAGTAAAAATCCAACTTCAGGCTATAAACAAACTCCACCATGGTCGCGTAACTCAGTGTTACCCCATCTGTTCATCTCTGTAGTGTCATTTAGCCCTTGTTAGTCACTACCTTTTTTAAGACACGTAAAGGTTTCAAAATTCAGGAATGGGGAATTTACTGAAGTATTTTATGTTGTAGAACAAAGCATGAAAACCTCTTGAGCTCGTGTTAATAACAGAGCACTAAACCCTGGAAATGAGTTAGCTTGCTAGCACTTCCAGGTCCTTCATCTCATCATCTGTTGGGTCTATTAGGATTTCTGTTCTTGGAGTTTTATAACAGTTTTTCTTAAATTGAGCCCAAACATATGTAGCCTCAACTGACAACAATTTAGCACTTTGGGGCACCAGCTGATGTTTCAGGGCTTCTGCTGTAGCCAGTGGATATCAGGGCCAAGGCTTCCTCTTGCGTGTGCAGGTTATTGTTTACAGTCTGATTAGCAACTTGAGACACAAGAAGTTGGAGGCTAATTTGCATATGATTAAAAAAAAGTTAATAAAAGCTAAATTGCTAGCCGCTGTGTTCTGAGATTGCTTTTCAGCCAATATGTTCTTGCTCTCCACACAGACCGTACCTGCATACAACCAAAGTCGTACAGTCAAATGTGATGATTATTACAACTTGGACTACAAACAGAACGCTTCTGATACCAAAATCTGGTCCCGTACCCAAATATTCTACATTCCTGCTTTGCTTGAGTGCAGACGCTTCACTCTCTTGCTCTCTGCTTTACCCTCTTTTTTTTCGGTGCAATCCTTTATTTTTCAAAACAATTTATGGAAAGCAGTTCCTGGATACCTACATATCACTGGGAGCTTAATTTTTGATAGTTATACCAAAGACTGCTATTATTTTAAACTGTTTTACTTTTTCAGTGGGGCCTATCAGCAGCATAAGCCTTCACTATCACGACTGGGTTGAGAAATCTAACAGAAGCTAATTAGCAGCAAGATGCCTCCCTTTTCCGCGGATGATTATCACAAACTGCTCCAGAAGATAGCAGTAATGGAAACAAAAATTCATCGACTCGAAGTGAACGTGGAGATAAATGGACAATATGGGAATGAAACTACTATCCCAATGTCCCAAAACAGCGAAAGGGAGCAGGCTAACACAAAGCTAACTAGCACCACCACAATGCGGCAGGAGCCTGTTGTAAAGGGTTCTAAAACAACCACTCCTCCCTGGGACTCTCTTGGTGCAAAGCCAAAGCACTACAAATCGCCTCCCTTGGACATGGGAAGACGGTTATCAGGCAGAATCCAGCACCTGGAGACTCATGAAGACACCGAGTGGCCTGCACTGCCATCACACAGGAATGCCTCTTCAACCCCAGTACCAAGGAGAAAGCAACCATGGACCGAGGCTACAACAAAAACTAGGAGCAAACTTCCTCAAGACACGGGGATTCTACTACAGAACAGATTTGCTCCACTTTCAGAAAATCCTGACTCCTCAAAAGAAGGCTCAGCTTCCAGCACCAAAAAAAGGTATGAGGCTAAATCACATGCTAAAAGGCTGCAGAAAGAGCTAACTACTGGGCCTCAAACTCTGATAGTGGGGGACGGAGCCGTGAATGAGATAAAACGCTTTTGCATTAAGAAAAACACCAAAGTACTCTGTTTTCCCAACGACATGGTGTCTGATATCTCAAAGAAGATCCTGAACATTGCTGCTGAGCATCCATCAGCTAGATCTCTCATCATACACACAGGAGCCCTTGATGTTGTGAAGCAACAATCCGAGGTATTAAAACAAGACTTTATTGATCTGATAAACAGAGTTCGATGTTTAAATACTGAAGTGTTTTTCAGTGGACCACTTCCGACAGTTCGGAGAGGAGATGAGAGATTCAGCAGGCTGATGATGCTAAACAGATGGCTCAAAGATACATGTGCCGCTCAATCAATGAACTTCATTGACAATTTCCACATCTTTTGGGAACGCAGGCACCTCTTCAAGGCAGATGGATTTCATCTTAACAAGTCTGGAGTACAGCTGCTAAGCTCCAACATGTTCTATTCTTTGCGTCAGACACTAGCAGTCTCTGTCAAGGACAAGAGACAAGACGTTTCAAAACAACAGATAAGACGGCGCTCTGGTGAGAGCACTGAAATAAGGACTGACCATGGAGGACAGCGGACTCAGAAAGAACCTGCAACGTCATCATCCTCATCCCAACAAGAGGAGTCCCCCCCACCCCCAACAGCCCAACAAGTGGAGTCTTCCCCAGCCCCAACAGTCCGACAAGTGGAGTCTTCCCCAGCCCCAACAGGAGACTCCCAACCTTCACCTTCACCCCCCCAGACCCCAAGCAACCCCCAACTCTCTCCACTCAGTCTGGACTCCCCACTTCTGGATTTCACCGACAGGATGAAGAGCCTTGTCAATATCGGAATCCAACTCACACCACGCCAAAATCCCATGTTTTCCCCCCTTAACCTCCCACCTGTCCCCCAGCGGAGTGGAGTGGGAGGGGCACCTCCTATAGCCCCTCCCCCTCCACCACCTCGGAAACAACACTCGACCAAAGGTCACAGAGCCCCCCCACCACCTCTGAATCATATCTGCGAGTCTGACTGATGTGTGCCGGGTCCAGGCTGCATTATTGATATCAAGAATGTTCTTCCCCAGATAAAGTCAGGGCCCTATGGAGGTCAGAAATCCTTCTCAATCCCTGTAACGACAGGTAACAGGAAAGTGGTCAAACGGGTGAGAAATAAAAAGGGTTCAATTAATTCTACCAATCTACTAAGTATAGCTTGTCAACCTCAAAACTCACCAGTGTCTCCTGTTATCTCCACAAAATTAGCCCTACTCAATATCAGATCACTAGCCAACAAATCCCTGTTAGTAAATGACATCATCATGACCTATAATCTAGACTTTTTATTTCTTAGTGAAACATGGCTCACTGAATGTAGCTGTGATACCATTCTCAATGAGGCAGTACCAACAAATTTCAGTTTTATGAATAAGAATCGAAGTGGCAAGAAGGGTGGGGGGAGTTGCTGCCATTTTTAAATCAGTATTTCAGTGTACGGAAACTATTTTTGGTGATTTTAGCTCTTTTGAATATCTCTGTTTCTTAGTAAAGGGGGATCCAAAGGTTCTTTTTCTTATCATTTATAGACCACCAAGATACCCAGGAAAATTCTTTGATGAGTTTGCTGAACTGCTGTCAGTTATCTGCACTGACTACAACTCTTTAATCATAACAGGGGATTTTAACATTCATATAGACAATAACATGGACACTAATGCCAAAGAACTTTTTTCCCTGCTAGATACCTTTGGCCTCTCCCAACATGTGAAAGGGCCCACACACACTCGAGGCCACACTCTGGATCTGGTTATCTCTAAATGTGTTGACATCTCATCTGTTGATATTAAGGACTTGGCTCTCTCTGATCATTTCTGTGTGTTCTTTGACTTACAGATAATGACAAACACTCAACTACCCTCTGTTTCTGTCAGGAAAAGGTACATAAATGAGAATACCAGTGCTAAGTTTATTGAGGCTATAGCTATGTCACCAACTGTGAGTGCAGAGACAGTTGATGAACTCCTGGATAATTTCAACTCAAAAATCTCAAATGTCATGGATACTATTGCACCAATTAAAACTAAGATGACCTTAAGTAGACAGAGAACTCCATGGAGAAATACTATGATGGTAAAGGCCTTGAAAACAGAATGCAGGAAAGCAGAGCGTAAATGGAGAAAAACTAAACTTCAAATTCACCATGACCTCTACAAACAAAGTCTTTGTAATTTTAACCATGAGTTACTTAAGGCTAGACAGCAACACCTCTCTGAGATGATTAATAAGAACATTAACAATACTCATGCTCTGTTTGCTATTGTTGATAAGCTTACGACTCCACCAAAAGAGATAGCTTCAGAACTCTCTTCCACAGAAAAATGCAATGAATTTGCTTGCTTTTTCAATGAAAAAATCAAATCTATAAGGCTAAATATCAATACAAATCAGCAAAATAATAAAATGATGCAATCATTAAAACCACCTAGGTATACATCAAATATGATGTCAGAGTTTAATGTAGTTGACCAAAAAACTGTAGAAGAAACAGTTCAGCATCTTAAACCATCGACATGCTGTCTTGACACAATGCCATCTGACTTTTTTAAAACTGTTGTAAGCTCTGTCCAAACAGATCTGCAGCAAATAATAAATTGCTCACTTCAATCAGGCACGTTTCCTAAACCCCTAAAAGTAGCTGCCATCAAGCCACTCTTAAAAAAGAGAACGTTGGATACTTCCATATTAACCAACTACAGACCTATCTCAAATCTTCCTTTTATAGCAAAGATCGTTGAGAAAGTGGTTTTTAATCAACTTAGTAACTTCTTGAACTCCAGTGGTCTTTTTGACAAATTTCAGTCAGGCTTCCGACCTCACCATAGTACAGAAACAGCTCTTATTAGAGTGTTAAATGACATAAGGTTGAACACTGACTCAGGCAAGGTGTCAGTTCTGGTCCTGTTGGATCTCAGTGCGGCGTTTGACACTGTGGATCACAGTATACTGCTGAACAGGTTGGAAACCTGGGCAGGACTCAGCGGAACAGTCCTAAAATGGTTCAAGTCCTACTTGGAAGAGCGGAGTTACTTTGTGACCATTGGAAGTTATCAATCTGATCAAGTTGCTATGACATGTGGAGTTCCTCAGGGGTCAGTTCTTGGACCCCTTCTATTCAGCCTATATATGCTGCCTCTGGGTCAAATTCTGCAGAATTCTAATATCAACTATCATAGTTACGCAGATGACACACAGATATATCTTGCACTGTCTCCAGATGACTGCAGTCCTTTAGAGTCATTGTGTCACTGTTTAGAGCAAGTTAAAAATTGGATGAACCAAAATTTCCTTCAGTTAAATCAAGAAAAAACAGAGATAATTGTTTTTGGCAATAAAGAGAAGAGGGTTGCTGTCAGTAAACACCTTGAGTCACTGTCACTAGAAACTAAAGACCAGGTCCGGAACCTTGGCGTGTTGATAGACTCAGACCTAACCTTTAACAGTCATATCAAATCAGTCACCAAAACAGCCTTTTACCAACTGAAGAATATAGCAAGAATTAGGGGCTTCATGTCCAAAAAAGATCAGGAGAAGCTGATTCATGCTTTCATCTCCAACAGACTTGACTATTGTAATGGTCTTCTGACTGGACTCCCCCAAAAAAGTATTAAACAACTGCAGCTCATTCAGAACACAGCCGCTCGAGTTTTAACCAGAACAAAGAGATCAGAGCACATCACCCCTGTTCTTAAGTCTTTACACTGGCTCCCAGTCAGCTACAGAATAGATTTTAAAGTTCTGCTACTGGTCTACAAATCACGAAATGGTTTAGGTCCAGAATACATGAAGGACATGTTAGTAGAGTATAAACCCAGTAGAGCTCTGAGATCTACTGACTCAGGTCAGATAGTGGAGCACAGAGTACAAACTAGACATGGTGAAGCAGCATTTAGCTGTTATGCTGCACACAACTGGAATAAACTACCAGCAGAACTGAAATCAGCCCCAACTGTAAGCACTTTTAAATCCAGGTTAAAAACATTTCTCTTTTCATGTGCGTATGGCTGAGCTCTTAAGAGTTATAATTTTTTGGATTTGCACTCTTTCTTGTACTTCCTATATTCTTTTCTCTTTCTTTCTTTTAACTGTATTTTTAATATTTTAAATTTCTAATTTTTAAATTTTTTTTAATGTTTTTCTTTTTACATTTTCTGCTCTTACTGTTAAATGTTCTGTCTTTATGTAAAGCACATTGAGTTGCCTATTGGTATGAAATGCGCTATATAAATAAAGATGCCTTGCCTTGCCTTGCCATTCATATTCAGATATCTGATCATAGCGTCAGTAAACCAGTAAATTAAAGCGACACATCGAGGTTGTAACTGGTTATGAAACAGTCAGTTTTATACTGATGCCTGCATATGATACATAAGCACTTCATACAATGCATTGTTCACTTAATCTGCCATTTTGGAGACTGCAGAGAGGTGTAGGGTAACACGAACTATATGACAAATACAAACCCTTGTATATCTTACAGAAAAGATCAATAACACTTTTAAAAAAGGTGAATGCAAAAGAACATACCAAAATGTTTATTAAATCACACATGTTGATTTAAAAACGTTATTAGTACTGCATGAAGCTAGAAATTGATTATTACCCAAAAATGTGCATAAGTTGTTTATATTAAGTTCAAATGGCGAGGATCATAGAGGGAAATTTAATTTGAAAAGTCCATATGCACGTACAACATTAAAGCAGATTTCAGTTTCAGTATATGGACTGAAAGTATGGAATTCTCTGGACAATGATTTAAACTGTTGTTCAAATATTCATTTTTAGAACATTTATAGAGAAAAATAATGGGACATTATGTGCTGAATAAGTGGCATTTATACGAAGGCCATCAATGGTATTTGAGTATGGTCGAATCTTTTTACCGACTGTATTTGATGATGTATTGTTGAAGCTTATGAGAACAAAAAATGTGGATTTATGCAGTTACTATTAAGAAAGTGGCAGTTAATATAAGATTTATCTTCCTTCTGCCCCTTTGTCAATCGTGGAACGTGTGGAAGTTGTTTGTATTGAGACAGTGTACCATGTCTTTTGTGTAACTGGTGTTGGAAAATACACTGAAATGAGTGAAACAAATTAAATGAGACCATCAGTGAGAAGATCAGCTCTTTCTGTAGTTATTCTTAATGTCTGTTGGATTCTCTTTGAAATCAGATGAAACAAGTTTGTGTTTACATTGTCCCAGAGAAAGTAATTTCTATAATATTATTTTTGACGTTATATTTTGTTTATTTAGCTTTTGGCCTCCAAAATGAACAAAATATGAAAGTTCCTTGTCGCAGCTTTAATGTTTCAAAGTACAAAACAACAAATACAAAATATCTGTAAAAAGTCCCTGTGGATGACGGTCAGACAACAAGAGCATTTGGAGAGTAAATAAGATATTTTTGGTCACACCATTAGCTTTGTCACAGATGAAGCAGAATGGTGGATGTATAAATCTAACTGTCAGGAAACTTTGTCAGTATTGGTTGCCATAGCAACAGCAACAGCAACAGCAGAACAACAATGTTTTTGTATATTATGTAGCAAATGAGAGAAGAGTTGAATCAGTAAGTTTACCTGAGTTTCAGAGGTGCTTCCTCCCAAACACTGCTGCAGTGCTTCAGGTGTGAGCGTTCAGTGTTTCCACCGTCGAAGTTGTCCTTTTATTGGATTTACATTTAAAGACAAACAGAATAAATGAACGGGAGTAAATCAGATAGTGGAGACAGCTCAGCAGCCGGCAGTTAAACAGAACTTCCTCACGCTCAGCTGGGAATCATAACGTTCCGGTGAATTACAGAAATGTCCTTTCCCGGGTTTTATGGCCTTCCTGCTTTACTGCTGCTGCTCCGTTCGTCCCCACAGGAACTGTTTGGAAAAATTAAACTGCTGCTGCTGGAAGGTTCAGGGAAGAAAGGCGTTAACACCACGGAGACAAAGTGAAGAGGAAAAGTTTTCCGTTGCACTGCCCCGGTCTGGTCTTATGATAAACACGTAAGACTCATTCAGAAACAAGGAGAACCATTTGGAAATGTTTGGCTGGAAATGTCTTTCTCTGGAATACTGATGATCATGGACTAAACTGTAAAATTCAAATAATGCAGGCTTAATATGCAATAAAATCAGCTTGTCCGTCGATGATGTTGGTCTATTATAAAAGCAGCTTATTCTAACCAAGGGGGGAGTTGTAGGTTTCAGCAGTGAGGATCACTTCCGCATTCAAAAAGCTGCAGTTCCTCGCTGCCGCTGGGGGCTGGCTCCAGAAGTGAGCACCATGTTTAAAATAGCCAACTTTACAGCCTAAAAAAACATATTTACAGCCTGGTACATTTTTTGTTTTTGGTCTCTATTGATAGTTTTCCACTTCCGTGAACACTGTGAGGGGGGTGAATTTTTTTGTACCACAACCATTTTAGTCTTATTTAGGCTTAAAATTCTTGCATAAATTAGGGCGTGGTTACGTTGAGTGACAGCTCCATAGACAGGCACTGGCAGTTAGCTCTTTGCTAAAGCATCGGCTGGGCTAGGCGGCTACATCCAGAGGCCTCCGGCTACCTCCAGCGGTTGACAGGGGCTGCAGTGTCCGTGTTTGTTTGCCAATGTTCGGATAGGTTTTGTGACAATATGGCTTGTTGTAGTGTAGACTGTACTAACCGACCGTCAAAGGAGTCTGTGTTGCAGTTTTTTTGGTAAGTAAATTTCTCACTATTTTACCTGGATGTTTGCACTAATCAGCATGTATTATCATATTTTGCCGCTGGCTTATGACTTAACTTAATTGCCGATTTATGGTCGCTGCTGATACAGAAAGAGGACTGGAGCAGCTAATGGTAGGAACGCTGTTGCGGTGTGTTTCGTGCTCTCAGAGTCCGTTTATTGCGTTTATTTTTCTGTTAAAAAGTCCGACATTGCATGGACAAAGCAGCTCCGTCAGTAAGCGGCTGCTGTTGTTTGTGTGCTGCTGTAACTGTAAGTGGATAGTGGATGGAGGCAGCGGTGAAAGCCGGTAAATATTAAATATTAAACATTTTAATATATTATTATTATTATCATTATTTTTATTTTATCATTATAATAATTACAATAATAATGTTTCTTAACGTTTTAATATATTTTATTAATATGAAATAATAATGATTGTTTCACAGTTAAATAGTAGAGTAGGGTACGAGCGCTCGCTGTGTGTCGCGGTCGCACGGGGTCGAGCTAGTCGGGTCGGTCTCGGGGACTGTTGTGTGTGTGGTGTAGCTGGTGTAGCTGCCACTTAGCTTATTAGCCTAGCTGATTAGCCTTAGGCTAGCTCGGTTGCTCCGAGCTAAGTGGGCGGGTTCTCGGCCGGCTGACCCGTAGAGTAACCGCCTCTCCGCCAAATATGGAAAGTACACTCCCACTAAAATCCAAGATGGCGCAGCTCAAATGCCCATGATTTGGTCACAAAACCGGCTCCCTGAAACCAATGGGTGACGTCACGGGTGCTACGTCCATGTTTTATACAGTCTATGATTCTAACTGATATGTCTTTTATTAGGCAGCGCCCCTAGTGGACGCAGTGAAAATAACAGGAGTGAAAAAGTCCACATTTGCCCAGATAACCCAGATGAGTTCTTTACGTTTATTTCTTTGTTCTTAACCATTTTAGTGCTTCTACCAGTGTTCTAGCATCGATATCTGGGTTCCTAAACATTTTTAAACCAGATATAAGTGCTAAAATTATTAAGAACAAAGAAATCAACACTAAAATCCCTAAAGGACTTTAACCCAGGACATCAAGTTACGAGCTCTGTGTGGAACAAAAAGTAAACGTAGAGTTATTTAAAGTTTTGAGTCACTTAAAAAATATCTGCTATGGTCGTGACATCCGTCGTGTGACTTCTGTTGTGACATCACTTCCGTCATGTGACATACAAATGTAGTTATTTCAACCCAAACCCAAGACTTTTTCCTAAACCTAATCAAGTAGTTTCATTTCCTAAACCTAACCAAACTGCTATTGTTAAAATGTAAACCACATGTGTAATGTCACGTGATTTGTGGCACTTGTGGTTAAGGTCCAATAAGCCTTTCACTGCCAGTACTCTCCATAGGTAATATATGTTGCTTTGGGAGTAATTGACAATCAACTTATTCTTTTCTTCAGGTTTGTTCTACAGGATGTGTTGACTACAATGATGTGCAAGGTTTTATTGGAATGTAGCTTAATTTTGGTCAAATGTAGACTCACTACATGTATACATGTACATCTGTCACTACAGGTATCAACTGTGGACTATGGCAGAATTTCATTTATTTTTATTCTTTTTTTTTTTTTTTTTTTTTTTTGGAGTTGAAATCGACTTTTTACCTAAAAACCTCAAACACTCAACTCACTCATTTTTTTAAACTTGTTATTCAACCAGGGAATTTTCATGTTCATTCAAGACTAGAGGAGTTTCAACTGTCAGTCACTAATTATCAAGACTCGTATTTGTATTGTATTTGTATTCATTCATTTATATTTCTGCTTGTAGGATTTTAACCAAAGTTTGGAGTCAAAAGTTTGTCACTAAATCTGTCACTGTCACACACAAGTGAGAACCAAGGCCGTAAAATTGGGTAGGGACAGCAGGGACATGTCCTCACCAATATCCAGGGACTATTGGAATGTCTCTAGCATTAACTTTAATCAAAAAAATAAAATATGACCACTATGTCAGTGTTGAATAGTCAATAGTGAGATCTATTGTGACAGGCACCTGTGCTAATTATAGATGCAGAACAATACATTTTAAGTTAACTTCGCGAGTGGTTTGGTCTACTGCCTCCTGTAGCCGCGGGTCCCATTATACTGCCAAAATATTTAATATATGAATATGAATGAAGTGACCAGCTATGGAGACCATCAGGGGGAAAGAGAGAAATATACACAAATCTTTAATTTTGTAATTTATGCCCATGAATGCTGGAGTCTCAGTCAGTCTCCATCTGTGACAGGTGTTTTGTCCCCATGGCCTCACCAGCCGGGACATGAAATATCTGCCCTTGGTGTGAACACACATGTAATGTGTGTTTTCACGTCACCGCGTTAATTATTTGATGCTTATTTATCAATATATTTGATTTTGTACTTTAATGGTTTTCAAAAAGGATGACTGCATACTGTAGACTTGGCAGTGCATGGCATGTTCGTCAAATTTTGCTACTTTTCTCCTTAAACCTGTTATTATTCTTGGCTTTATTGCTGAAACATGAATCAGCTATGACAGAAGCATACTGATAGTCACTGTAAAAGGGAGCATCATTTTGAATTAAAGAGCAGTGCACTTTGCACACAGCATTTTTCGACTGCCCAGCCCGATCAGTCAGACGCACAGGGACCACCCGAGAAGGAGTGGAGAAGAGCGGCGTCAGGAGCCATGCTAACTCAGCTTGGACTGAAACTGATGAAATGGTTCTCATGCCGGCCAAGCAACGGGAAGCAGAGACTGCTGTGCCCACATGTTAGGGAGACCTGAAAGCACAAAACATTGGCCATCAAATCATTATTAGACAATAGCCGATGTGTTCCAAGATTGTTGCTAACCAAGGTAGCTAATTAAGTGTCTGATGCGAATGTGTTGCTGATAAAAACGAGTCAAATCATGTATAAAGCAAAAACTCATTTATTACCCAGCAGGATCCACAAGCTGTTTCAAATGAGAGAAAGCCGGCACAATGTGAGAGGAATTTTTATGTTCAAAAAGAAGCCAGTGAGGAACAACATAAAAAAAACCGAGCATTACAATCAAAGGAGTTAACTCTATGGAATAACTGAAATGAAAACGTCCAACACTGAATAAATTTAAAACATACTGAATGCATATGGGATGGATGACTGGAGACGGGAACTAGCAAAGTAAGAACAGAGGACAGGATGTGTAGTTGAGTTTTTTGATTTGTGCTGTTTTGTTTATTTTATTCAGATGTTTTACTCTTGCTGTGTTATGAATGTTTACATTTGATTGAGATTGATTGAGCAGGCAGGAATACTCAAGCATTTCACATTAGTTCCAGATCAGTTTATTGATCAATAAAAAAGAAGGTACAACTTGATAAGTATCCACTTATTTCTACTCCTTTCACTTGCAATAGCAGCTTTAATGCTTTAGTGGGTTAATTTGTGGTTATAAAGCTCACACAGGCACCTGAGGCAGCCTGGAGCTCCTGTGGATAGAACACAAGAGGATACCTGTGTCGGTCGGCCATGTTACCCTGATGTTCTTGTGTTTCTGTGTTTCCAGGTGATAAAAAGTTGTATAAAAGTAGTGACACAGATGTATAATGAGTTTGTGCAAGTAACAGACTCTCAGTGATGCAAATATGAGATTTATGTTGGACTTT
Organism: Lutjanus argentimaculatus; assembly: GCA_034769285.1. NCBI lineage: Eukaryota > Metazoa > Chordata > Actinopteri > Lutjaniformes > Lutjanidae > Lutjanus > Lutjanus argentimaculatus. Next base: position 2,276,669 of record JAWZSL010000040.1, on the reverse strand, counting down.
TGAAAGTGAAAGTGAAAGTAAGCATATATAATGCTTCACCTAGTAATCTACTACTGAGGAAATCCATAAAATAACCACCTGTGTCCTGCTAAAGTAGAGTTCTAGAGTTATGTGAATGTGCAGGATATTATCAGTGAGTATTTTTGAGGCTTATAGTCTTCATAGATATTTTATGCGTCATGCAAGTTTGAGAGTGAGTGTGGATGCTTATAGGGCCACCGTGTCATTCAGTATCTGTAGCCTGCAGCATGCAGCCACGTTGCTCTGATGTGCTTGTTTCTGTATTTTCAGAGTGAAAGAGAAGTAATAAAAGGATTATTTCAACACTAAAATACCCAAGGCAGTCATATTGACTATTTTCAAATTTATATGCACAATGACTTTGTTGAATTAAAAAACTATAATGCTGCTGGTACCTGACTTTTCCTAAAAGTGTCTGTATTTAAAAAAAAAGACATTTTTACATTAATTACACAAAAGGCAAAAAATAAATAAATAAATAAATAAATAGTGATAATTTTTACTTTTTTCAGCCATAGGCGGTCATACTGACCCCACAGAAATTGCCACTGCTATATTGTTACTTTTAGCACAGTTGGAGATACATCTTGGTTGCTTAGCAACTATCATTGTCTCTAAATAATTAATTATTTGTATTTTAATGTTGGGAAATTGTAACTCGAGACCACTATTGATAGACTCAATTAAAAATAAAGTGGGGGAGACTGGGGACGGTTGTAACACTTTTTGTCACCTATAACTCGCTGGATTTTAAAAAAAAACAGCAGTGTTTCCAACTTTCCAGTTTATTTGGTTTTATTTTTGTCCTCGTTTCCAACCTTTTCCTTTTGGCTTTGATTATTTTTTTGTGACGTTCAAGATGGAAATTTATTGTTAATGTTAAAATAACATGTTTATAATTCTCTAAAATACATTTGACTGTTTCTCACTCTGAGTAATTCTAGATTAATATAAAATCTTTGAATCAGATCACTTATTTTTATTATCTTACAGAAAAATACTGTTGTGAATATACTGTATGCAATCATGATGGTTTACTACACACAATGACAGCATATTAATAAATATAAATAAAGTTTACAAAATTAACATTCTGGTGTAATTTAATAAAAAAATTATTGTATTGTATTTGCATTAATCTCTTAGTCTGGTATTTTTCCATGTAACTATTCTAGATAACAGAGTTTGGAAGTCAAAGGTCAAAATGATGCTTATGGCCGTTATAGTAGTTCTGGAATTCAGGCACTTCTAGTGTTAAACTTCTGTCACGCCTGGAAATTCTCTCTGCATGAAGTGTGCAACATCCAGATAATTGTAGAGTTGCATGTGTGAAAGGGGTTTTAGTGTCATGTAGGATTTTTAAATGCCTTTCTGAGGCCTTGTATTGGTCTTTTCCCGTTTAATATCTTGATCAGAGTAATTCACTTGATGGCAGCTGTTTTATAGAGTTCTGCTGTTATTATCTGTCTGTAAACTCTTTGCTCAGCTGAAAACGTGGTGACACACCAACTGCAGTTTGCTGTAAGCTTAAATCAACCTGTTAAACACTGTTTAAATGACACTGGATGTGACCCATCTGTTGAACAGACTGAGCTGAGTCTGACTGAACTCGGAGCCTCCGATGGATTTCACCTTCTGCATCTCAAACAGCTTCTTCTCCGCTGCAGCAGTGTCTTTGAGTTCTTTAAGCTAATGTTTATCCACATTTACAGAGACACTCCACCTTCAAACTCGGGCACATTTATCCAGAATTACAGCTGTTAAGACAGATTCGACCTCACTGCTGCAGAATAGAGGTCACTTGAGTTTTTTCACAGCATTTTAAAGAGTTTTCGGAGTGTAAATAATGAAAAAGATGGAAGAAAAGTGGAGCAGAGATGTGACCTGTAAGTTTCTAAAGCAGACAAAAAGTAGAAGAGTGTATTTTAGTTTCTACCTGTGCTGAAAAGCCTGTTTGTGTTTGTCTTTTATTCTTAAATGAATACAGTTTAGACAGCGAGCTTGCTGCATTGTTGAAGCTCATTTCCCACGACTGTGATTTTTTTTTCTAGGTACTGTATTTACCAGCAGATAAAAAAACTTCTTTCTCTGTGTGTGTTTGTGAGCGAGCACATTGAAAAGCAGTCGGCCTCCTCGTCTTTCTTCTCTCCGGCAGCAGCCGAGTGTCCTTGCAGAGCAGAAGATGCCTCACTGTTCAGCTCCTCCATAAATCTTCAGGTACGACGGAGCTCAATTAGCGACGACGACGGCAACACTGCACTCCGAAATGTCATCGTCTTTTGTTGCTGCCAGACAATTACTGTTAAATATCTTTTATTGTTGTTTGTGTGCGTGAGAGCCAATTCTCATTTAGGATTCAAAGGCAAAAGTGCAGGCGGTGTCATTAAAAAGGCCTCAAGTAATTAGCTGTCTACATACTGCTCACTAATCAACACCAAAGAGTGTTTTAGAGCGGACTGGGTGGATGGGGGGAGGGAGGGATCAAATGTCAGAGTTTTTGAAAGATGGGGCCCCTAAACATGCAGCAGTCTGATTTAGTCAGGCTTCGGGAAGTAACAGATTACATGCAACGGGATTACATAATATGGATACAGTCGCAGATAAAAAGAGATTACAATTCAGATTATAGTAAAAATGGGAAGTCCAAATTCTTAGATGTTTTTTTTTGGTTTCTTTGCTTGTCTTTGACAGTACAGTCAGTAAACATGCATAATAGCTTTAAACATCTTTTAACAGGCGGTTAATGTTGTTACACGTCCAGTTTGGTTACATTTAGACACCAGAACTACTTGATTACATTCAGGAAAGTAGTTTGGGTTAAAATAAGTAAGTAATGTTAGGAACGTCACGTGACGTAAGTGAAACAAGTCATAAGATTAAAAAAACATGTCACATGTCACACGTATTGTTATGTACCTTAAAATGTTGAGTAATATTTTGACTTCACATGCAACAGGAACCCTGATCTCCTGGTGAAAGTCCTACACATTTTTTACCCGTTCATCCACGCCAATTCCTCCAAACATGGAGCATCAAACCAGGGAACAAAGTGAGTTTGAGAATGCTAGTCTGTAAGGCCCTGATCAGACAGAATGCATCTCTCATACGCACTGGCTTTTTTGTTGCAACTCATTTCTTAAAAAAGAGACGCACAGCATTCTTTTAATTGTTGCTAGGCGATGACAAAATCAGCTGTCCTTAGCCTCAGCCTAGGCAGTGGGTTTTATGCCCCTCCAAGTCCAAGCGTTCGAAGGGCACATTAGCAGCACGCAAAACGCTCACTGCCTACAGAAAACAACCAGAAAAAAGACGCAGCTTGTTTGGAGAAAACAGCTGCTGGAATCACAGGGACCGAGGAGCTGCAGAGCTGAGGATTCTTTGTGTAATGTCAAAGGTGTCACAGTTTTTAACCCATGGTCATGTGATCCATTTTTAATATAAATATCTTGTTTGCTGCATCTATCTGTTTTTTCATTAATTTGAAGCTCCCTCTGTGCTTTGACAAGAAATACGTCAAAAACATACTACAGACTGATAGTCATGTAACTCAGGACAAGAGATTCAATATTGATAAAAACACGGTTACAGGTCAGCCAACATGGAGAAACCCGTTGTTCAGACCTTCTGACAGAGCAGCAGCAGGCATCTGCCCCCATCCGACATGAATACACAAACGCTATAAAGACACAAACAGTATAAAGACAAACATTTTAGGAAATTATAGATAGATGAATATAGATGTGCAACACCTTCTGTCGCTCGCTGTCTCGTCCATTTGTCTCCATTAGAGCCTGCAGAGGGAATTAAGCTGTGCATCTGTTGCAGGTCATGTCTGGATCTGTCATCGACACGCTGCATCACGGCTCATCTCAGCACAGAGGGGCGTATGCAGGTTCATCAACGACAAACTACAAGAGGAACAAAGCAAACTCAAATGCAAACTTAAGTTTATTAATACAGGAAGATGACAGCATTGTTGAATATGCAGTGTCTTTTCTATCCCTTGTCCCTTTCACACATGCAGTCTATCCCTGAAATGTTCAGGAACATTTCCTGCACAGAGTGGTGTGTGAATGAGAGCAGGGGTCCATATTTAGGGAAATCTGTACTGCTGATTTGCTATTTCAACACCTTGTAACATTTCAGGGGAAACGCTGTTACCGTTGTGTTGTGAATGAAAGAAGTAACATCGCAGCGACGAGCACATAGAGGGTTACATCTGTCTGATGAAAGACCGCCATGTTGAACTGCCATGTTTCTACAGCAGCCCAGAATGTACAGACCAAACACGGCCTTTAGTGCAGTACGTTTAGTTTCAGGGCCACCATAGGTCCTCCTACACACTTGGAAGCAGAAAGAGAGATGAGGTGTTTGCAGTCTGCCAGCTCACCACTGGATGCCACTAGATTCTAAAAACTGGACCTGAATCACAGACAAGCACATATTCTTGTTCCTGGTTCTTGGTGCAAAACATTTTTGTCCAGATATTTAAGCACAAGCAGTTTGTGATTTCTCCCTCTACAGACGAGTGTCTATTTATTCATTAGTAACGTCATTTTTTTCAGTCAGTCTTGTTTCTATGTAGTTGTGTGACAGTTTACTTACTTGTAACTTCCACCAGCTCCTGTTTTCCTTCCAAACCACGTCCTTTTTGGGGATATTGCCATAAAAAGGCTGCTGTGGATCATATAAAACATGCTGTTTCTCAACCTTGTAACTACTCTCTCGTCCTCCCTGTTGACCATTCTGATGACAGGAAATAGAAACTTAAAGGATGTCAGCATTGATTTTGACCAGATAAAATGTGTTGGAGGTGAAGCAAATGCGCTAAAATGCTGCGCAAGTGTGTTTTCAAACAAGTAACACATCACTCAGCCTGTTGCTGATGCACAGACCAGATTAGAACATCCATATTGAAAAAAACAGAATCAATCAGTTCTTTACTCGCTTGTTCACACCATTTCCACATCTGCTAGAGGTCTCTCACATCGCCTCCAGTGAGGAAGGTCCACTATCACAATAAAGTATTTATTATGCATAGTCTGGGGCTGGGGTATAATCATTTCAGTTTTTATCCTGTTTGTGTCAGGCTGGAGGCCCTGTGCAAGTGCACACTTCACACAGTTCTGGGAAACTTTGTAATTCAACCTTCAGCTGCATGTTAAAGTAAATCCATACTGATGAATCCAACACCAAATGTCTTCAGTGGTTTTTTTAATCCATTTTTACGTCTTCCATCAGTTGTTGCTGTTGTTAGCATGTTGTTATCTGCCCACTGGCAATCCCAAGATGCACTGGGTTGAGTCTGTTGACCAATCAGAGGTTGTGCCACAGCCCTGATCCTTAGATGTATTAATAAATCCATGTGCTGATCTCAACATTAGGTTGAGCTCAGTCCCGAGGTAGTCATCACATGACCGTGGCATTGCGGTGATGCAGTTACCGTCACAGCTCTAGTCCTTACTTGAACTTTTTCTGAGCTTACACATCTGTTTTTGCAAGGTTTCAAACTTTTGAATCTTATAAATAAATATAACCAGAATAGTTTGCCCTGACCTGAACTCTTAAAAATATGACTCAAAACCGAGTGAAATGTGTGTGGCAGCACTTTTCTTATGTTTTATGACAGTAAAACAACACCATCTACAATTAAGGCTGACACTTTTCTAAGAATATGATGTTTGTTGGCTTTTCACTGAAGATGTATAAACCAGAGTTCAGGGGGGCCTCGCTTCCAGATCGATTACAGCTCGTCTTGGTGCTCGTTCAATACTTTTGTCATCAATAAGCTTCCATATGGATTTGTCAGATAGCTGTGGATGGATAGAGAGAGGGAAATGCTATGAACTCTGGGAAACGTGTCTCTTTGCTCAGCAGAGGCTGTCAGAGCGGAGAGGGAGAGAGTCGAGAGAGTCGTTCTGCTTCAGCGACGGGAAAATGCCACCGAGCTGCTCCGCTTCCCCGCTCATAAATACTCTCAAGGACCGCGGCTTTACAACAAGTCAATAGCTTCTGTTAGCAACACACACTCACACACACACACAGGCGGAGAAACACACACATACAACCAGAAGCCTGCACGTACACACACATAAAAAACACACATCAGCAAAATACGCAGATGCATGCTGTCAAAATATAAATCAACAATCACAGCACTACATAAACACAAGTGCCAGGCCAGCAGAAAGGGCTGCTGGGATAAATGTGGAGGCCGTGGCTGACGGAGCGGGAGGTAAATCTGTCTGGAAGGAGGGAAGGAAAGAAGGAAGGATGGAGGGGAGATTAAAACACGAGTCTTCATTTAAAAGAGCTCCGTTTCCTCACAGTGACAGTGTGAGAAAGAAAGCTTCTCTCTGAAACTTTTCTGTCACGACTTCCTTAAACATCCCGTCAGCAGAGGAGAGGCTGCCGGAGGATACTCTGAACTGGTGTGACTGGGATCCAAAATTATCCATCCCTCAGCTGAAGCACCTGTTCCTGCAAAAACACAGAAGAAAAATAAATGCTTCCACTCTGATGTCTATTATTTTAGCATCAACAGCTGCATCAGAATGTCAAAGCTTGTTTGTCTCCATGAAATTCATTAAATTTCCTGATCACACTGCAGGTTCCGCAGATAATTAAGCTTTTTGATTGTATGTGCACCAATATCCTTTTCTTTAGCACCCGCTTCACTAGGACAAAATAAGACTGTAAGAATAACTAATTCCTCAGGATGTTGTTTGTGTCTTGTGCAAAGTTCCTGATAGATCCAGTTCCCAGTTGATGGAATATCTGAGATTAATTTAACTTATTAAAGTTGAGATGAGAAATGCATATTTAACCCTTTCAGAACACATCCCCAGTCATACTGTGCAACTATTTAACAAACTGACAAAAATTCTTTGTATTTTCATGTTCTCTTCCTGTAAGCCAAAACTAACAAATTTCAACCAGCTTTCCCAAGCATCCGGACAGCTTTACTCACTGCTAAAGTAGCTAACCACTAGCTTGGTTAGCTATTCAGGTTATAGTTGACTCAGCCTCCGGCTGCCAGAAGCCAAACCCAGCAAGCAAACCACCTTTGTACTGTAAACCCTGTGTTATCATTTTGTAAGAAAGTGAAACCATGAACAACAACTGGATAATTACACCCTTTTTTGTTTTTGTTTTTTTAAGTCCAGCCCCGACAGTGTCTGCTGAAAGATTCTGGCCCTTGGACAAATGTAGTTGATGAAGATTTTGTTACGTCAGTTTAAACTTTAGTAACTTACATCAATCTGAGCACAATGTATGCAATGCAATATAGGATTCAAAACCTTTTAGATTTGATGAGCAGATTCAGTACTGGATTCAAATGTTATCAAACTTCAACAGTTGTTGTGTAGGGATGAGTTTGATCTTTTGTTCTTGTGTTCACAATGTTTTTTCTTTTCTTGTTTGATAGAAAATGTTTAAATAAAAGTGATCAATCACTCCAGAGTTTCATCTCTTTTTGACGATGAAAATTGCCGCTTGATGGCAGTCGAAGCAGGTTGATCAGTTTCATCCCTCGTCAGTGTCCTCTGGCTCGTTACCAGAAGCAGAAACATCCGTGGAGAAACAAACCGCCGCTGGTTCGATTTCCCTCAGCCCGGCTGATCGCCTCCAACACAGCGTGGCCTCCATATTCATTTTATTTACATCTTGGCCCGTCCCAGCGGTGTGAAGCTGCTGATGGGTGGAGGAGGGAGACGGTGAAGAGAAAAGAAAAACCACTGCCTGACTCTGGATTCTGGGCGGCTGTTATTTTTAGCCAAAGCAGCCATAATTACCCGGGCAACGTCTAACAAAATTGTTCAGGCTCGGCTGGGCAATTAGACCAGGCGGAGCAGCTAATGGAGAGAGAATTACACAGACCTTTCCCCCATTAGCCCCCATTTACAGCAGGAAATTTACTGGGAGTGTATGGACCAGCCGTGACTTCCAAACCAGATTACTGCTCTGAAACCACTCTCCCTCCATCCCTTTATCCCTCCCTCCCTCCCTCCCTCCCCCCTCATCTGCACACAATGGAAATCCATTTGTACAACATAAGAGGAAATCTAACGGCAGTAGTAATAAGACCTGCCTCATCTGCTGCGGGAGCAACAGTGTCATTTCAGAGAGTCTGGAAATGAGTTTACACGGCCGTGGTTAAAGTGTTTGAATCTGAACTGTCGCCTTAAGAGTTTGCAAATAGATAACAGCCATGTCTGCATTTAACCCTCAAATATCTAATATGGTAAGAACCGTCTGGACATACTTTTATATTTTTATCAATTCTGAGTTCTCAGTCCATATTAAGTCTAATATATCATATGAATCAGGGGAACCTACTCTCCTTTTCTGGTGCAGTTTAAGTACCCTCATGTCATATCATATTTGTAAGTCTACTGTCAATCAGACATGTTTTGTTTTTTTTATGTGAAAAGTTCTATTGAGGTATTTTGGAGCTATAACACTGTTTCCTCAGTGAGTTACAGCCATTTACTGGATATTGTTGGGACTTTTTTTTAAGTAGACAATGTGACAATATATCAATTTTAGTGCAAGTCTTTATATTTTTGTCAGTATCATTTTAGTTGGAGTGGAAGTACAAATGATGTGATGGAGGGTGCAGAGATTTTATTTTACAAAGTGTAATTCTCATTTATTTCAATTCATAATTGTGTTTTCATTATTTCTCGAGGGCTTGTATTATATAGTATTACTTTGACATATCCTGAAAGAGACAATATACAACTTTTTTTTCCGCAGGCAGACTAACATTAACCATGGTAAATAAATCTGGCTCGTAAAAACTGTGCACCTGGAAGGGAGGGAAAATACATAAAAGATGTTTACTTCACATCACGGTGTGAAGGTGGCACGCAGCGGGTGTTGTTATTTACGTATTTACAATGTCCTCAAAAATCTCTTTACACAAAAAAGTTGAAGGCAACAATAATTTGGGGAAAACATCCAAAGTGCACCACAGCAAGAACAACATCTACAACCACAGTCAAAATTTAGAGGGCTTCTAAACATTAGAGATGCTTTCTACCATTCTACAATTTCTACAATTTTCAAAATGCAGGAGGTGCAATATTTGTTACAGGTAAAATGTGTGTCAAAAAACTTTTAACGTAATGAAGGTCGTGAGGCAGAGATATACTGCCTAGAAATCAGATTCTACAAACTTTAAAAAAAAAAATTAAAAAATCGTCATTTGGTACTGATTCCTGCCAAAAAAAAATTTCATTTTAACATGTTTTTCAAAAATTACCATTACCTCAAATAACGCAAATCATATTGCAATTGCAATATCAATAAAATAATCACAATTAGATTTTTTGTTTTCAAAATTCAGCCCTAGTATCAGCCAGTAAATTAATATTTCTGCAGATGTGACACGCCGAAAAAGATGATGCTTTAATTATGTGCGCAAGTATGTCTGTGGTGCAGAGGTTTTCTGAAAGAGATATCAGAGTCACCTTTATTTCTACTTGAATCATTTTTCTTCAGTTGTTTCCTCAGTTATTTTTAATGACTGATGATAATTTTGAGGTTGGGGTGTGTAAACTTTTTCGGCTTCTAAAGTTGGAAACATGGGTAAATATATATTGAGGTTGCACAGTAAACTCACTGTTTATTTTCATGATATTTGTTATTATGTAGTTATGGACTTGCACTTTCATGCCAACCTGTGATGTTATTTCTGACAGCTGCTACATGTGATCTTCGACTATTATTGTTTTTGTCTGATGTGCTTTTAATGTGTCTGCATGTTTCTGTGTTGCACCACAAGTTGCCTCTCAAAGAACATTAAAGTTTTTAAAGTCTAAGTGATAATAAACTGGTAAATATATCTGTCAAAAAATGTGGCTGGGAAAAAAGGTGAACTAATATATTCCTCTGAAGTATGGAGAAGTATAAATATAAAGCAGAAAATAGAGAACAGCAGCTGAAATGTAAATGTCATTCCCACCACTGGGTTTATGGTGTGCTGTTGTGAACAGAACTGTCAGTGTGTGTGTGTGTGTGTGTGTGTGTGTGTGTTGTGTGTGTGTGTGTGTGTGTGTGTGTTGCAGCAGACTGGGTCAGTAGCTGCAGGCTGATACCTGTGGATCTACAGAGCTGCTGCATTAATTATGAACTGTACAAGATTAGAAATGGAGGAGAGGTGAAGAAGAGGCTGCTTCTCCACAGGTGGAGAGGATGAATATGAAACACTGGCATGTGTAATCTACCGACACACACATGCACACACACTCGCACTGTAACCCCCTCCTCCTCCTCCTTCTTCTTTCTCTTGGTCCTAGAAATTCACAGCTGCGGCTTAACAAAATATCAAAGGCACAAAAAGAAAGTATTAACAAGGCAAAAGTTCTTGATCCCTTTTATAAGATGAAAAAAAAGGAAAAGCAAAGCAGCAGAGGAGATTTCCATTCCAACATTAATTCCAGCGCTGGTGAATTTCCAATGTCGGCAGCCATTAAGGCCTGTCAAATCAAATGTGACACCGGGGGAAGGAGAGAGAAATATTCAAATCATCTTTCAAATCTTCTTCCAGAGCTGCCTCTCTGAGAGCTGTTGCTCTCGTCGCTGACAGCTCTGACAATTAATTTATGTCTTACAGATTATTCCTTAAACCGCTGCTGACCCCCAGGCACATGCACGAGCACACAAACACAGGCGGGAAACGAGACGCGCACGTACACCGTGTCTCTGCAAATACCTACCAGAGTTGACGGGACACTTCACCACGAGTGTCAATCAATCGGAAAACGTCTCATATATGAATGTAGCGGCTCAGATATACTGCCAGGAGCAGATAACGTCTGACATGTCAAAAGTTACATCAAAGGTTCAATTTATTTTCAAATGACGTGGAAATGACAGAGCTGCTGTCTGAATCAAGAAAACACAGGAAATGACTAACCACAAAATAAAAGCATAAAACATAAAATATATTTCACACTAAAACATTGTGATTATGTAGTTGAATGATTTTGTTTGTCATCAGAATGATCCACATAATAATAATCTGTGGTTAAATATCACATTTAGCATATTTTATAATATAAAAGTAAAATATTGTTATTTTATTTTAATTATGTTGCATAATTATGTTGCATTTTTTTATTTCTGTCATTAATTTTAACATAAAAGTCAATTTGATTTGACTGTTTTACATTAAATCAATAAGTCCCAAGAGGCCTTACATGTTTATTGCTTTTATAAAACAGTTACTGCCAAGCAGGTTTTCATATAATAAACACACAGCAACAAAAATGCAATAATTTAGTGAGTTTAGTAACAAACAATCATTCTTTTACCAATGACATTTAGCAGAATGGTTGCCAAGCAACACACAGATGCAGGAGAAAGCAAGTTTTAAGACATTCATCTGGATATCACTATTAATTGCGCAGTTGTTGAAGTAGTGTTCAGGATAATGTACAGTAAACAGTTCATTATTGCAAAATAAACCCTGACCCACTCACTGTGCGTTATCCCGCTTATTACACGGCTACTTACTTTTTAAGAGATCAATAATTTGAGCCAAAATAAACATTTAAAAAATGATTTTATTGATTTGAAAATGAATTTATTGTTCCGTAATTGACCAATCAAGTATTCAACAAAGCCATGTGATAAATGATGTCAGCTCTCCTCTGAGCTGGTGCCGGGCTGTTTGACTCTGGTCAGGTGTGTTTTAATTGTGCGGTGCCAGAAGATGTTTTAGCTCCACCCAGTAAATCAAAATGACAGTGGAAACCTGTTATAATGACCACGTCTGTCCGGGTCAAATTGATCCTTGATCTTTTTTTTTTCCCCTTTCACTTTATTTCTCATGCTGATTACCATCTAAATGACATTTTCATATTTGATACTGAATTTTGACTGTCTCTGCTGTTTCAATCACTTTTTAAGTCACTGTACAAATTAAATTACTGGACTGTACAAGTCAAACACACTATAATACAGCAGTAGAGTAGATAAAATATAGCTTACTGTAGTTTCTCTGCTGCATCTTCTTGGCTTGTTTTTCAAAGTTAGGAGACTTTGTCTTTTTCCCGTCATGATTTTCCCATCAAGACCCAAAACAATGTAAGTGGACCACTTGATTATTATAAGCAAGGGAATGATTCTGTCCCAAGCTTTGTCCATATTAGTATCTTCTTCTATAACAATAAAATCTGACATTTTTAAACAAATTGTTTGCTGTAGTAATATTGATGTAAGGGCTTGCTCACACATACATGAATGCAGAGGATTCTGTCTACCAAGGTGGCAAACATCACACACGTGTGACATGTCTCAAGTTGAACTTAAACACGAGGGAATTCATGCATGTGTGGCCGTGGCATAATACTGTCAAAGGTCTGTGCTTATATTTTACAGTTCAGCCAATCATAATCGAGAACAAATAATTGCTGACAGTTTGGGGATGAAACAGTTCACCTTTCCTCAGGATCACAAATTAAAGTGTCGCCTCTTTCCTGGATCATTTGTCTGACAGCGGGAGTCAGTCCTTTTTTTATGTTACTTAAATATCCGAGTTGGTGAATCCAGAAAATATAAAACGGTGCTGTAGGGGTTAAGTTGCTGACCATAAAATGCAATTTACCCAGCTGTTAATATTAAAATCAAGTATTTAAATTTGACAACTTTAAAGGATCAACTGGGAAGTTCAAAGACAGAATTCAAGCCACATAAATTCAAAGTAAAATATTTTAATGCAAAAAAGGATAGCAGGGATTAAATATAACAAATAATAAACCTTGATGGCCTGTCTCTGCTTCCATACGCCGCCCTCCGTCTCCTGACGGGAGTTAATTTTTGTCAGATTTGTTTTTTGAGCTTCATTAACCGGTGCCAGATTAGTCCTCGGTGGGACGGCGGCGAGGGGAGACACGAGCGCCTCGCCTCCGACCTGCCGAGGTGCAAGCAATTAAGGAGCAGGAAGACGGAGTCTGTCAAGAGCGCCAACGCAAAAGCTCAAGACACCTAACCCACTTAGACGCTTTCAGCTCTTTAATAAAGAAACTTCTGTAAACTGTCAAAATGATAATAGCCCAGGCCACCGCTGGTAATTGCAATTAGAGGAGGTAAAGTAGGATAGTGCTGCACACACACATCCCAACATACATGCACACACACACACACGCACACACACACAGCACACACACACACATGCACACCACACACACAACACACACACACACACACACACACCACCACACGCATGCATCCCTCCTGAAAACATTAACCTAGTTTTTTTTTTTTTCTTCCTCTGACATCACTCAGTGGAAAACACGTCTTCAACACGACAAAACAGTGTCAAAACAATCATAGGAAATGTTTTAATATGTTTGATGTGTTAGTTTTACTTCTGGAAAAGTTTTAGTAGTAAAATTAAAATAATCACAGAAGACTGACAGAAGTTAAAAGAGAGAAGGAAAAATGAGAACTAACCAGAAAAGAAGGGAAAGATGGAAACAGAAGAAAGACAAAACATACAGAAAGGAACAAAGAACAAATGAAGGGAAGATGCAACGTAAGAGGATGATGAAAGCAAGAAAAATGATACAGGCAAAGAAATCAAAGTAAAGATGACACTTTATAATAAAGGACAGCAAAAAGAGGAAAGAAGGAAAAAGCAGAAGTATGTAGAATGGAAGTATAAAGAAGTGAAGAAGAAAGGTGGAAAGATGAAATGAATTTCAGATGAAGAGAAGAAAAGGATGGAAAAGCTGAAAGTAAAGAGGAAAGAAGAGAGAGAGAGACTAAAATAAGTGAGTAAAGACAGAGGGAAGGATGAGCTTTAAGGAAGAAAACAGAAGTAAAGGGACAGAAAGAAACAACAGCAAAGCAACATACTTTAGAAGGAACAGAAAGACAGAAAGAAAGAGACAATGAGTGGAGGAAAGACAGACAAAAGAAACAAGGAATAAAAACAGAAAAACAAAAAACAAGATCTCCAGAGTCAATAAATACTTTAACTATACTTTAACTACTATACTTTTCTTACTTTTATTGTCTGTCTTTTTCCCTGCATTTTACTCCTTATACACCTTATATATTATATTTCACTTTCACTTTATTTTCAATACTCTATTTTATCTTACTGTATGTGATCTTATCTCATCTCATCTTATCTTAGCTTGGTCACTTGTTTTTTTAAAGTTTCTAACCAGTTTTGGTCAGTTATCATCAGTCAGTGATTTGTTAATTTATACCCAGTGGTTAATAGCTTTGGGTTTGCCGGAAGATGCGGGTGTATTTTCAGCAGTACAGACGCTACTGAATGAAATATTATAGGAATACTACAGGCAGCAGTTTGTCTCTATGATCCTCTCACTCTTCCATCTGCAAGTTTCTACTTTGATCACAAAAGTGACATGTCTGTATAGAGTATGTGCTTCAGTATAGTTTGGAGAATATTATAGATCTGAGATGAAACTGACAGAAGAATGGGACTGAGAGACAAAGGATCATTTACAAATCTATAACGCTACTTTAGCACCGCAGACAGCTCTGTGGATTTTTCAGTACACAGCACAGTTAGGCACCAATCAGACAGAGCGGTGTGGTAGGTTGCAAAACTGAGGTGCACTACACTGCCTGCTCTGTGCTTTTTTAAATTGTTGCTAAGCAACCACTCTCAGATGTCCTTAGTCCTCAGATTGGTACTTTTCGTTAGCTGGAGGTACTTAACCTCCACGTTAGCGGATAGTTAGCTACCTAAACATCTGCATTAAAAAATAGACAGGACAGTCACTCTTCCAAATACAACGCTGGACACGGGGAAACGGACATCTGTGTGAAACCCTCAGAAAGTAGAGAAATCACAGGCAGCTTTCCCAGGGAGGTGTTGAAAGTGAGCAAACATTAGCTTAACACAAACTATGAATTTTATGTGAACAGTAATAAGTACCCAAAATCTCAAGTATGGCACTAACATGCTTCCAGGATGCTGTTTTTTGTTCAGGTCTTGGTAACTATGGTTGGTAAACTGCAACAGCCACCAGAAATTTGTCCTCCATGGCCACTATTCGATTGTATTATTAATTGAGAGACAAGCCTTCTGTGGAGATGAGGACATGGGGAAAAAATGTGAATGATGCAGGGCACTCTAAGCATCTAACACATGAGGTTCTTAGGGCACATTAGCAATGAGCAAACAAAAGACGCCTTGCACCTTATGCTCCTGATATTTCAGGGCCGTGGTCAGGCCATAGATTCTAACAGCTAAATTCTACCAGGCCATTCTACACAATGCTCGTGTCCCAGAAGTGGCTCTCCACTCCACTCCACTTCAAATACACACCAAATCTATTTCTGACAGATGCCACGTCAATTAGCACAGAGCAGTTAATTTTCAAAATAAAAGACCTTGTGCAGACTCACAATCATAAAGACAGACAGAAAAGAAACCATGTAACCACGGAGCCTGCTTATCCATGGAAGAAGCACAAAGAGCAAGGACAGAGGACCTAATCAACAAAATCTGAGCAAGTAAACATAATCAGTGGGCAAAACGCTCCGATGCTGAAATGCCTCTGAAAGACTGCTGGAGGGGCTTGCAGCCGTGCGAGGACGGGTCAAAACCATGGTGCAGACATGCCCTGCTTGGTGGAATCAACCAGTGACTTATTTAAACTTCAGTCAATAAAGGATCAATAGCCCTCTGCCCCTCCACTCACTCTGCTACTGGAGAAGGGGAGCAGTGGGTTGAAGCATCACCCCTTCAGTCACCTGGTCGCCAAGTGTGACAGCAGGTGACCAAACCTCAAGATTACATCACTGAGATGAAACAAGGCTGTTTTTCAGACTTCCTGAAAAGTTCAGATTTTGGACGGCAGCCATATTTATCTCACGCTGAATGTAAATCTGAATCACTCCAGCTGTCAGATGAATGTAAAGCAGCATAACGTTCTTCAAAATGGGAATACTCAAGTTCAGAAGCAGAATTTTTAAACTGCAGTGAAGTGCAAAACTGCAGGATATTCATTTAGTTTAAAAATAAAAACACATCTTTCTCTCATAATTCACGTCAGCTGTGTGTTAATTTGACATCATTGACTTCCTGCGTGGCGTTCATCTCTCAGAGCAGCTCAGCTGGAGGATCTGTCTGAATCCTCTCACTTCACATTATCGAGTGCTAGTCGACTTCCACATGTTAATGTAGCAGCAGTCAAATATTCCACATTCATATTCATACTCAGCCATATCTGATAGATGACAACCATCAGCTGGGAGGATGAACGCTGCCTCCACCACCGCCACAATAAAGCGAGGCGAGGCGGAGGAAGGAACCGCCGCGTTTGATGTCTTATCTGTTGCTTTGACGAGTCAGTTTGACTGGATATTGATCAGCAGATCGGCGTGGGTTATTTCCAGGTGTAATCTGCCTTTTTTTTTGCCAACACACAAACACACAGCAGCAGTCATGTCTCCGCTGTCATCTCATGCTTGACTAATCGATTTTAAATCAAACTTTGTCCTTTGAAGCTTGAGCTCCACGTCACTGCTCAATGCCAAACTCACGCCGGCTTGATGAACTCGGAAGTCACCCGGACACGCTCGTCGTCGGAAACACGAGTGAAGTGACCGGATCAGCCCTGAGGTTTGTTCGGCTTTTGTGTTTCATAAATTCAATGAGGCTTTTATTGCCTGATTCAATATGCGGCATAAAAGGCCACAAAGACAATAAATGAAGACAGAGTTTTATTTGCATCTCTTCCTGCGGGGCTAAATTTAAAGGATCAGTGAATCAAATCATTAAAATAAAAACCCCTCTCTGCCAAGCGTGAAGGAAGGAGTTAATTACTCAGATTTAGTGGTTTTGGGGCGATTTCAGTTTCCTATAGATGGTGGAACCGGAGCTCTTCTTCCGCACTAAAGGATCCACGGCTTGTTTGTGCATGGATTAACAGCAAAGGAAAGGCAAATCAAATAAAATTAAGTATTAATATGCAATATGCATAATTGACAAGCCATCGCTTGGAGTGCTGTTCAAAAACTTGCAACAAGGTAATAAAGTAAACAAGCAGAGGGATGAAATTCAGCTCCCCACAGCCTGAACGAGGAGAAAACAACAAGTCTGATGTACCGAGCAGCTCTATATTTTTATTTTCATTGAATTTATTATCTCTGCTCGTCGTTTTTCAGCAAAGACTCGTGTGTGCTTATGAATATGTAAAGCTGCAGGGGTGAGATTTACCTGTTGACAGGCTCCTGTTTAGAAGGCTCAGTCAATTTTTGGATTTTGAATCTTTTTTTCCCCCTATTTTTCAAGAGAGAATTATCATCCATGCATATGAATAAACTGTCGCACAATGGAAGAGCCGAGGATCCAGGTGTTGCATTTAGAGAGTTTTACACATCAGGGCAGAGAGCTGTTTACAGCTGCTATGTGCCAAACTTCAACGGCCATTTTCATAATTTTACCAGCCAACTATGTAGCAATCTTTTTTTTTCCTCCGTGGGTGGGGGAGAGGTCAAGCAGCAGGATCTCCAAATGAGACCTGGTCACCTGCCAGAGCGACTGAGCTGAACAAAAAAACCTCTGCCAACTTTTCTCTCAGCATCTGGCAGCAGCGTGGACGAAGAACGTGGAGGTATAGAAGGCCGGAGGGTCTGAACCTGAACTTTAGTGAACTCCTAGTTTAACAGACATCTTCACCCACATTGAGAACACTTTCTGCTGCAAAGTCCAGAAACAACTCAGCAGAGAATACACTTTCAACGCCTAAAAGATAAACCCTCCATGCATAGTGCTGAGGAGGTCATCCAACAGACGCTGTTCAGCTGCTAAATCTCATATCTCAAGCTTCAGAGCTTCTCACCTGCATGTAAACCCATCAGCACTCATTAATCTTACCTGTAAAAACTCAGGTTGTGCATGCCTCTGTTCAGAAACATTTTTTTCAGGTCTCACACAACAGAAACACTCTCATTTAAGTTATGCAGCACTAGCTCCTTGTCTCTCACATCCAAGCTGTTATGACCCTGAGTCATATTTCTTGATTTTCATTTGCTGCAGATCATTCTCTCTTCCCATCAGTGTGTGCGTGAGCTAGGCTTGGGCCATATCTTTTTTTTTTTTTCATATCTTCATACCTTCCTACCTTCCTTCCTTTCACCATGGTCTATAGCAGGGGTCGGCAATTAAGTTTGGCCTCGGGCCAGATTTTTTCCAAGCCATTACATGGTGGGCCACAACCAAAACAATGGCTAATTTATTGAATTAATAGGGGAGGATGAAAATGATAGGCACTCGTGAAATGACAGAACAGACGTACTGAGACATTCAAGCTGGCTGATGTAGGTTAACACACACATTTCCACGTGTTGCTGTTAGCTGCGAAAAAATGGCACTATCAAAAAATCTAAAGAGAAAAGTTAGCAGTGAAAACAGGATCTTTCATGATGAATAGACAGAGAAATATTGCTCCGATTTGCTTCCGACAGTGCAATGCATTGTTATTGGTTTATATTTGTTGTGCCATCACAGTCATATAAAGGCCTAAATAACACGCACGCTATGTTTGAAACTCGTGCTACTCACATTTCTGTTCCTACGTATATACCTATGTTTGATGTCTGGCCTGTTTGAAAGAAGTGTTTTAATTTTCACAATAATATGACGCCTATGTCCGTAGTGACAACTTGTGTTTTAGAGACTATTGGAATTTCAGCACCAGGGCTGTCCGCTGACGTCATTTGTTTTTGCATGTTGAGCGTCCATGCTGCACCTCGCTGATGGCTTATTCACCCTCGTATCCAGGTATAACAAATAAGAATTCAGATCGATTGAAATGTTTCTGTTCTGAAAAATGAAGTTTCCAAATAAAGAGCTTTTTTGAGACTGTCAGTCCGATTTTTAAAAAGTATAATTTATTTTTTTATTTTCATTCTCTAGTTCAAACAATCTCACGGGCCAGATGTTTTTACTTGTGGGCCACATGTGGCCCGGGGGCCGCTAATTGCCGACCTAGGGTCTATAGTATATGACGGTATTTATGTGAAGAAAAAACAAAAACTAATTGTTAAAAGCTGGTGACAGAAGTCATGACAACATGAGACACTGTCTAGCTCACTGGTTCCAACCTGGGGTCCAGGCCCCAAAAGGAGTCCCACGTCACGTTCACTTGATGACAGTTACATCTTTTTTGTTGTGGTGCTATTTATTTTTAGAAGCTGAATACATGAATAGTCAGATGGGTTGAATTTTTGCCTCCAAAATATTTGCAAGTTCGTACCCTTTATTTGTGGCACTGTTGGTGTGTAAAGGCCTTTATACTTTGACAACGTCATATGTTTATGAAATGTAAAATATGATATGTTTTCAGCTTTATTTGCATCCATGTGGCCAAAAAAGGTGGAGGTGGTTAGGGCATCTGGTAAGGATGCCACCTGGTTCCAGGCATGTCCAGCTGGGAGGAGGCCACGGGGCAGACCGAGGACTAGGTGGGGGGATTATATCTCCACCCTGGCCTGGGAACGCCTCTGGATCCCAGTCAGAGCTGGTTAGCTGGGGAAAGGGAAGTCTGGGGTCCCCTGCTGGAACTGTTACCTCCGCAACCTGATTTTGGATAAGCGGTTGAAGATGGGTGGATGGATGGATGGTGGCCAAAAAAATCAAATATTGCTGCTGTTAAAGGTGAGAGACCACTGTGGGATAAAAGAAAATTTGCTCTTTGGCAGGTAAAGCGGGCGCCATTCTAAACTTCTCTGTGCCTGAAACCAGTAGGACCTGAAACAAAACTCTCTAATGACAGGATACTAAAGAGGGTTCTGCAAAAAAAAACAAAGCAAGCATAGCTGCGCCCCTTACAAAGTTGTTTAGCACAAAAGTTCCATTTATGTGGTCCAACAACCATCAAGATAGTTGACCGTTTTTCTAGTTTACCTTTGGTGGTTTATACCTTTTCTGAAAACATGCCAAACTCAAACCAGTGTCCAATTAAATGAAGTATATTCCTACAAGGAAACAAGCTGGAGATTGTCCATATTCATGGGAGGGACAACATGCTGGCACACGTCCTCTACAGCATGTTCAGCGGTAAAATAGTGCCAAATGTAAAGTGATTATTGTTGCTGAATTAACTGGCTGCCTAGTTAAGCATCCTGCAGAGAATCAGTGTCATGTCCTGTGTTGTGTGTGTTCCTGTGGACCTGCTTCTGTCCAATCAGTGGGAACTCGCCTAAATACGATAGGCCCGTCCTCCGCCTCGCTGTCTCTCATCCGGGAGATTCTACAGCAGTCTCATCACACCCCTTTGTCTTTCTTTTAACTTTCATTTTTTAATTAACATAAACTTAGATGATCTGAACTTGAGTATCTACCAATACTGATGTTAATCTGATGATGTTTTTTTTTCTCTTTCTTGAACAATAATAGCTGTTAATAGCTAATAAGCTTAATAATACATTTGTATGGCTGCACTTGTGCGTCCTACAAAATGACTCAGTTATGTGACTGCTGCTGATTTTTATTTCAACCTTTTTACTTTAAGCAGGATTTTTGATGATAAATCTGTGTTACTGACGCTTTTCTCTCTATGACGTGTAAAAAAAAAAAGTAGAATCTGATATGATCCATTATCCTGAACATAAACATAACTGATAGGGATGTAAAATAACAAGGAAATGATGTACACACTAGGGCTGCATGATTAATTGTAAAAAATCATGATCTCAATTTACAGATTTCTCCAGTCTCATTTCTAAATGACAACTGACCCTGTGCATTCACATGTTCACTTATTTGCTTCGGAACAATCCCAGTTGCCATCGAGTGTTTGCCCGTCCATTCCACGTCCCCCTGCAAGAAGCACAATATGTTTTATGTTATTTACCAAAATGCACTCGTTTCATTTCAGCACTTTTGTAGCTTCTAACTGAATCTCTGTGGTTTGAACCCTGAACCTTTAGTTTCTTCACTTTTAGCTGTAGAAGAGTTATGTCGAGTTACCGCTAATAAAAACCAAAAGTTTCTGTTTTGGCTGCTACACAATAAAAGCTTTTAAATAACAAAACACCAGGCAACATTTATTGTGAAGGATTTATGAAATGTCTACTGCTTTACAGCCACTTAACTCAAGATAAGCATGTCATGTAAGGGTCAGTGTATGGGTTTTTTATTCTAAAGCTGTAACTTTACATTATATTTTTTATTTTTTATAGACTACGTTTAAGTCCAGCACCTTTATACATGTTATGTTAAGGTCAAGCACTTTTATGTGATATGTTTATATTGTCTGTTTACAGACCTGTTTTTCTTTTACTTGAGCATCTAAGAGTGCAATAAATGATTTTGTTGAAAAACTAAGAATTATGTGAGAGAATAGTGATCTCAGTTCTTAGGGAGAATAATTGTGGTTCAATTTTAAACAAGAATCGTGCAGCCCTTTTTAAGCACTACATGATCTCCAGCTAAATTGACCATTTTTGAGAATCAGCTGCTTTTTCTTTCTTGTTTCTATGTCCACCATGTGCCTCATTTTGGCTTGCTAAAATGTTGTGACACAGGTTTAGAAACTTCGTACAACAACGAGCTTTTTCCTGAGAACAAGAGCCTGATTTTTCTCTAGTTTGAGTGAAAAAAAGAGATCTGGAAGGCTAAATATTGTTAAATATAGATATAAAACTCATTATGTGAATGTTAAGCAGGTTAATGTCAAAGTTTGAGGAACTGTCTGTGTTTGTGTTATGATATTGCCCATGCAGCCAATCTGTGGTCGCAGCCTCTCCACCAGCTGTACCCCAGCCCTCTGCAGGTGCCGCCCTCCTCCTCCTCCTCCTCCTCCTCACAGCCTCACAGAGACTCCATTAGCTCCGCTGTCCATCAGCAGGCTGTGATGTGAGATTAGACGGTGGTGCTGCAACCTCAGAGGTCACTCTGTTCTCCTCTCTGAAGCTTTGTGAACACGTCTCCTGACCTGCTGCTGCTGCTTCACACAGATAGGCCGAGGACTAAAAGTAGTCCAACAAAGAGACTTCAGATACACATCGTCTGAGTTCTGACCTGTCTACATCTACACTATCTTCAGTAGGACTCCTTCACTGTGTGTTCTGAGTAAATTAAGACCAGCTCAGCTACAGCTTCTTCACTCCTGCAGGAAACTTGTTCCTTCTGGAAGAAGTTTTAAGAATACTTTACTGTGGCAGCTCAGAAGTTAGGCCATAAGATCATTCCAACACATCCTCAGATATCTACACAACAGAATAGGCCAATTGCAAAATAATATATAAGCACTAGAGTAGGGTTGTCATGATACCAAAATGTACTTTGATACAATAATAGACTTTTAATAAATGACACTTGATGCCTCTTTGGGTACCACGGCAAAAAGAAAGAAAAAAAATGGGGGTTGTCTTTATACCCTGGTCACAATTACTACAGCCACTAAAGGTCACTGCCTATCAATGAACAGAAATATGAGTCATAATAAGCTGCTTGCTGCTCCTGTCAGGATGGATGGCCCCCACCTTTCAGCCTGGCTCTGCTTGGAGTTTCTGTCTGTTAAAAGGAAGTGTTTTCTCGCTTCTGTCATCTTAGTGCTCTTGGCAGCAACTGTTGGGTATCTGTGAATATGATAAAGAGTACAGCTGAGACCTGCTCTATATGAAACGTGCCCGGACATAAGCAATGTTATGATTTGGTGCTATATAAGTAAAATTGGCTTTACTTGTACGGACAGCTTACTTCCACCCCTGACCGTTGCATGATTCCTGTAGATGGCTGTGATGTGCAGGAGAAGACTTCACGCAGTGCACCTGAGAACCACAGGAGGGACACGTCATGGACACGGGGCACACATGTGGAGCACACATGATTCATTTTTACTTAAATCAAAGATTCTCAGTGGGGTTAAGGTCTGGACTCTGTGGTGGTCAATCCATGTGTGAAAATGTCTCATGCTTCCTGAACCACTCTTTCACTATTTGAACCCCATGAATCCTGGCATTGTCATCTTGGAATATGTGTTATCAGGGAAAAAAAAATCATTGATGGAAAAACCTTCTCATTCAGTATATTCAGTTAGTGAGCTGGCCTCATTTTTTGGACACATAACGTTGCTGAACGTCAACCTGAGCAACTGAAGCAACCCCAGATCATAACACTGCCCCCACAGGCTTGTACAGTAGGCACTAGGCATGATGGGAGCATCACTTCATCCACCTCTCTTCTTACCCTGATGCCCCCATCACTCTGGAACAGGGTAAATGTGGACTCATCAGACCACATGACCTTTTTCCATTGCTCCAGAGTCCAATCTTTATGCTTCCTGGCAAATTGAAGCCTAAGTGGTTTTCTTAAGTCCACACAGCTGTTTAGTCCCTTGAGTTCTCTTCACATTGATGTGATGAGATGAGAGTTCACCACTATCCTTCCAGGTTTTAATAATGTGTTGGACAGTTCCTAACCCAATTTTAGTAGTTTCATCAGTCTCCTCAGTTGTTTTCTTTGCTTGATGCAGGACAATAATTTGACTCTTCTGAAACAGAGAAACATCTTTTCCACGACCACAGTCTTCTGTCTTCTGAATGGTTGTTTAACCCTTACATACTGTTCATATTTTATGCCTTCATAGTATGGTTCAGGTAAATTTTGACCCGGTCTAAGAATTCCTGCATAGTAAGTGTCTATACCAAATTTTAAACTACAGATCTATTTAGAATGTCTAAATAGCCTATGTCACATTAATAAATGTTTCAGAGAGCAGGGAGAGTGTATTTTTTAAGTTTTACAACACTCGTTTTTGGAGAAAAACATCTAATATTACACAGTATCATGGCCTGTTTTACATAAGGCATAAAAACATAAAAGCCACAATGATTTAAATTTTATTTTGAATTTATTATTATTTATTGAATTTGAAAATGGCATGAACATTCTGGAACTGTTGGAATTTATAATATAACCATGTTTAACCATTGCAACCATTAAATGCTATCCTCATTGCTATATCATAAAAAATCATAATTATCAATATTAATTCAACATTTACCACTTAGAACACAATACATTAAATAATAAAATGCTTATTATAAACTAGTCTCTACATTCAAAGCAGTGGTAGTTTTCTTCCATGTTGTCTACCTGCTCTGACACATCGTCCTCCAAATCACTATCAACCTCCTCATCTTGGAAGATCAGATCAAGGATCTGTTGCACCAAGTCTAGCTGCCTGATGTCAGTCACTGAAATGGCAGCTCAGATACCCTTATTAATGTTATGAACCCCCCACCACCACCCTCCCAACCCAAATTTATTCAAATTTGTTATTTTGTAGATTATTTTATTACATCACATGTGCTTGTGCTTGCAGGTGCAGATCTTGTGTCTGTGTCAAGGCACCCTCTGACCTCTGGATGACTTCTGTTCCCTTTGAGCACCATATATGATCACTCCTATGCTGTTTACTATTTCACTGTTTCGAGATTCCCCCATGCCCCTTCAAAGACCAGCAGGCATCACCTGGGCCAATGTGGTGGGAACACAGACAGTTCTCGTGACAGTGTCGAGGTCACTCTTGAACTTCTGTCACCACTGTCCCATAAAAAATACATACAAACATGGCTTGTACTGTTTCACAGTTTCAAGATTCCCTAAAACCAACATTTTCCTTGATTTGACCCACACTGGTAGATCTCAAATCCATCTCAACAGATATGGGTCAAATTTGACCCAAAACAGCCTCAGTGTACAAAAATTTGTAGCACCTGTACGAAAGTATAAAATTTTTAAATATTTTTATTTTTGTGTATTTTGGGTCACTTTAGGAAAAGTCATCAAATTTCAGGCTAAAAGAATGACGTTTAGGGTATTTTTACTGCTGTCAAATGTCAAAACGGGTCAATTTTGACCCGAACAGTATGTAAGGGGTAAGAAATGAGAAGCTCCTCACTGCATCAGTCAGGGTTCAATAACTTGTTGCCAGCTGAAACATATGAATCACTGCAGTAATTATCCAGTGGAAGGATCTTACTTATTTGATTAGTTAAATCCAGGTGGTGCCTTTTTTTTGGCCAGGCAGTGTATTTCAGCAGTAAAACACCTTCAAGCTGCCTGAATCTCAGCAATCACTCTTTGTGGTATTTTGTTCTTTTTTGTATGGACTTCATGCATGCCTGTTATTGAATTTTCTCGCACTCGCTCTCCGTCACTTTTCTTTCTTTCTTACCTCAACAATAATAATGTTCTCAGTTGGTACTTCCATTTCTCAAAAGTGAGAAGAAGCACAACTTGGTTGGCTCCTTATTTTATATTCTGGACTCATTATAATCAGGCACATGCTTTGTGCAGTACATGTACCTTTCATGTTCAGGTCTGACAGCTCGGTATGCCAGTCGTTTCTCTCTGGGGAGGGGGTCCTTGAGGCATGTCAGCTCATTACAAGGGGTCCATCCAGCGCTCAAAAAGGTTGAGACGCACTTCTGTAGCTGCAGCAGTGAGGAGAAACTTACTGTTAAAATACTGTAGAGAAAAACAATGACGAGCTCTTCAAACCACAGTCAAAGCTTTATAAAGATGATGAACAAAAAACACACTTCAGAGACACTTTATTTAAAGGGGTGTGCATAAGACTTACATGACACTGGCATAACTAGGACATTACACCTACCATGAACATGAGGCAGTCTTTATGAATATTCATTAAGTGTCATTCTGTCAATTTGGTCATTGTTTTTAATGAAGCATTGTTTGAGATGTCTTTGTTAAATTGACATTGACCAAGACAACGTAACCTGTCATAACCAGAATCTTAATGACAAGTCCAAAGTGTAGCTGCGTAGCTGAAGTCAGGGAAAATATTCATAGTACAGTTATAATGGTCTCATGACAGCCAATGTTAAAACGAACCACAGTGTATTGTATGTTAGAACATAAAAGTAAATATTTTCTTTAAGTTTGATGATGAGGCCTGCTATGGCATGGTTATGACAGGTCAAGTTGTCATCAGCAAGAACATTGTTGTTTTAGTTCATGTTAAGATGTCATAACAGACACATTGTTGTCTTAGTTAATGTCAAGTTGTCATAACAAACACCTTAAAAGGTTATGATGTCTAGGTGATGTCAAATTATCATAAGGGACACTGAAATGTAATGTTTTTTAGTTAATATCAAGTTGTCTTAACAAAGACATTATCATCTTGGTTAGTGTCATGTTGTCATAAGAAAGACATGGACAGGTTATGCTGTCTTGGTTAATGTCAAGTGGTCATAACAGAGACATTGTTATGACAATTTGACTAAGACAAAAATGTCTTTGTTCTGACAACTTTAGATCAACTAAGACAACATAACCTGTCAAAGACAATGAAAGGTTATGTCATCTTAGTAATGTCAGGTTGTTATAAGAAAGACATTGACAGGCAACGTTGTCTTAGTTAATATCAAGTTGTCATAACAAAAACATTGTTATCTTGGTAAATGTCAAGTTATCATCACAAAGACATTGACAGGTTATGTTGTCATGGTTAATATCAAGTCGTAAGACAGACATTGACATTAACTATGACAACATAACTTGTCAAATTGTCATAACAAAGACATTGACAGGTTATGTTTCAATTAATATTGGTTTGTCATAACAAAGACACTGTCTTGTTTAATGTCAAGCTGTCATAACAAAGACATTGGGAGGTTATGTCTTTTTGATTGATGTCAAGTTGTCTTGGTTAATGTCAAGTTGTCGTAAGAAAGACATTGTTGTCTCTGTTAATGTCAAGATGTCATGAGAAAGGACACTGAGTGATTCAGTTCTCTTGAAGACATTGACACATTCTGTTATCTCAGTTAATGTCAAGTTGTCATAACAAACACACCTCAAAAACAACATCAACTTTGCATTAAAAGTGGCATAAAATAACCAAATCATTCATAAAGACTCCCTCATGGTCATGACAGGTGTCATGTCATGGTTCTGATGGTGTCATGTCAATCTTATGCACACCACTTCAAATAAAGTGTTAACAAAAGTACCTGGAGTACCAGGAGAGTTTAGCAGTTAATGTGAGAGCTCTGTGATATTTTATTCTGTTAAAGATGATAAACCTGAGTGTGTGAGTGTGTGTGTGTGTGTGTCTGTGTGTGTGCACGCTCCGACTTCCCCACAGCTCCCTCGTCAGCCTCGTGTGGCTGAAGGAATCACAGAGGAACAAGTTTCTGTCGTTGGTTTTGACTGTGCAGCGGAGCCACCTGTCACCCCCGTCTCACCTCCACCCACCGCCCACCTCTCCCCAGCGAGACGCCTTCACTCTGATGCAGCGAGGACGACGGATCTATGAGCCGCGCTGGTGGTAAAGTAGGCATGTTAAATTTTGCATGGATTCTCTTTGAAGTGTCAGGAGATAAAAAGGGAAGCTCACCCGTGTTTTCATGTGTTCATTGTGAAGAAGAAGAAAAAGAAGAGGAGGCCAGGTACAGCTGGGCTGGGCTGTAACTGAACACAGGCTAATAGAAATGTACACTAAAAACATGTGCTTTCTTTAAGAATTTAGAAACTTTTCAAGCAGAACTGGCAGATTTTCATCACTTCTTTACAGCCAGTAACATCAACCTAAGATCTCAGGAGAAAAAGTGCTAACATTTCTGAATGCTCTTTAGCTTAGCGTCCCTTGCTTTGGTTCCTGCTACCACCTTTGGACTGGTTTAGCTACAGGATGACAGTGAACACATTACTAAACTTTTAAAGAACTGTAATTCTATATTCATCAGTTGCCGGGACATGCACAGATATTTTGAGGGGCTGTTAATCAAACCAGAAAAAATAACCTCAACCCTGCTGCCTATTTGTTAGCTAAGATTAGTTCATGTGATAGAATAAAGTAGGGCAATATTGTGCAATGCGATGCAACCATGACTGTGGAGATTTGTATTCATCCCACTGGTTTACCATTTGTCATCCATCATTTCAAATAAACAATCAAAACCCATTAAGATGTCTGGTTCTCCATCCTTCCTGGAAAGGAAAGGATCCCAGTAGGACAGCAGTGAGAATGTCAGAGCCTCCAGAGAACGATAATTGTTACTACAGATGGAGAGCTAACATTAGCTTGAGTGGGTGGCTGCTGGAGTTCAGTCATAATGTTACAGAACAGCAGTGTCAGACTGTTGTCGCTGACTAAATCTCAGCCTAGCTTCTATCAGTTGTCAACAGTCGTCTGTTGACAGGTTTTGATATTACAAACAACACTTAGACCAGTGGTCAGCAACCTTTACATTCAAAAGAGCCATTTTTGGCCAAAAAAAAGTCTCTCTAAGGCACAACTATTAATTTTTTGATTTTAGCTTTTGGATTAAAGATCAATATTTAAGGGAGCCGTATCCGTATGCTATGACGCACATTTCAGTTGAGTCATTTTTTTGTTTGTTTGTTTTTTGGGGTGTGTAGGCTGCACTTTTTTACAGTTGGAGATTGTAAGAATCACTTTAGACCTACAACAATGATGAATGCAGACTAATAAATTATATGTTTCCACATGTGGCAAAAGAGCCACATGTGGCCCTGGAGTCCAGGTTGCAGACACCCGATCGGTTCAGGACACTCTTGACTTATTGATCCACTTGAATGGGGCAAGACTGAAGGAGCATAACAGCTTGACTGATTAACCTTAATTTATGAAGGTATCGTAAACACTCAGGTTCAGGAAAAGTCACAGAATAATTCTTGGGCAAGTCTATAAAACAAAAATCTGTCCCAAAAGGGGGCGTGGCCATGGCATTTTGACAAAGTTACCCATGCATGCTGTTCTGATGTTTGTATCAAGGGACAGACTGATTGGCCTTTCAGACACCATGCGACAAGTGCATGTCTGCGCTCTGAACCCCATTATTTCCAATGGCCTGCACCAACAACAACAAACAAAGCACCGTTCACGGAGCTTGTGCCCAAATTTCAGCTAGTTTGAATTTTTGCCACAGCCTGCACTGAAACCATCACCAAGTGCATCTTCAACTGCATTGTGTCTGAAATCCCCAGAGCACATGGTTAGTTTTGGTCATTTCATGTAATTTGTTGACAATCTAGGAAAAACTAAATACTCCAGGCATAGATTAAAGGTATAACATGCAACATCTTCCTAAAAAAAACAATAAACGTAATCCCTGTCCACTTATAGCCAAATTTAAGTGTTTGGTGGTGTAGAGACCCTGCAGCCCTCTGCCAGTATTTCCCTATTTTTCTCATTATTTTGCTGCTCAGGATGCTTTATAAGCCCAAAACATCAGTACATCAGAACAGCTCAGACAAATCCTATTGATTCTACCTTTAAATGCCGATAAATTTAAATTATGTGTTACATAACCAGCTTTTAGTTTCAGAATTCTGAAAGTTATCAGCCACGATTGGCAGAGATTCTTCACTTATTGACTTCTGAAAATATGCATCTTAAATAATTTCTTTTGATATTTGGTCTTCAATAGAAAAAAAACCTGCTAATGTGGTGAGAGAATTTGACCTTTTTCCCCATGCAGATTCCCTCAACTCGAAATCTTCAAGAAAAGAGGCAAAAAAGGTAAATTACTGTGTACGTGTATGAAAGTAAGACTAAATTGGATCACATTTATTGGCAAACTTTAAAGAAATAAGGTTTTTTGATTTTAAAAAAAGACTGACTAGTTGATATTTACATAATTTTGCAGTAAAGTCTGAATTTGAGAGTAAAAGACTTGTTATTTGCAGTGTAGAGGCGTCGTGTCTGCATCCTAAGTCTCTCTCCTTGATCATCGCTAGCTGCCTCTGAGACATTTCTGCAGGAAGAGGAAGTGACACCGACGTCAAAGGCCCCGGAGCAGAGTGACACCCTGACACCCCCACCCCTAAAAAACAGAGAAAAATCTCCTCCCCTCCCCAAACCAAACCTCCCCACCTGAGCTCACCGAGGGTTTGCATTCCAGTTGCTGGATCGTTAGCCGGGGGTATTAGGCGTCTTGCCTCGGACTTGCATCATCGCC
The DNA here is from genome assembly GCA_034769285.1 of Lutjanus argentimaculatus. Taxonomy (NCBI): domain Eukaryota; kingdom Metazoa; phylum Chordata; class Actinopteri; order Lutjaniformes; family Lutjanidae; genus Lutjanus; species Lutjanus argentimaculatus. The sequence goes on along the minus strand of JAWZSL010000040.1, from coordinate 2,246,684 downwards.
TCCCGTCTCAAAGTTTTGACGCGCCATCTTTCCCTTCTTTTCCCTGTCTCTCTTTTTCTCTCTCTCTGGCATGTAGATTATTCTCATCAGCTTCCCCTCGACATCCTCTGGAAGAAAAACAAAAAGAGAGATGGTGGGAGACGGAGGAGACGAACGACAGAGTCTGTTTTCATTGAAGTGCAAGGTGACCCTGATGGAGATGCAATCATACATGACGCTGTCACAGAACTCCTTGACCCAAAAGGATGCAAACAGAGAGGATTATGGGTGAATTACCTGAGAGCATGAAAAGAAAAAAAACCTATTTCTGTCGGGTGTCTGTGTTGGTTACCTAAAAAACAACATAATTGACTGCAGGATAACGTAGAAGAGCTGTACATCAGCTGTCAAGTTCACACAGAGGTCGACTTAATCAACTGACTCACATGATGTCTTCATATATGGATCAGAAACATTTTACATATGTAATGTTGCTCCCCTCACCCACACAGAAACAAACAGTGGTGGACTGAATATCTGTACTCAAGTACAAGTACTGCTGCATTACTTAAATATTAAAATTTTAAAAGTATTAAAAGTAAAAGTACTGATGTCAGAAAACTACTCAAGTGAAAGTATTCTTGTCAAAAACTACTCAGAGTATTAGTTACTCTTTAAAGGTTGACATTTAATGAATTATCAATAGCAGCATTCAATCAGATCTTCAGTTTAAATTGCTCCCTCTCTGTTCTGCTCAGTGGTGACGCTCACCTCTCCAAACTAGGGCTAAAGATTTTGTGCTTTTTCCTTAACAGACTGTTGTAAAGACTAACAAGCAATTAATTATCAATCGTTTATACAAAACGCATGTGTTTGTTTTTATAAAGTTGTTTTTTTTTTCTTTTTTGTTTTTCGTGATTCTAATTTTCCTTATTCAACAAATGAGGTGCAATTACCATAAATATCAATTACTACATTTTTAATTTGTCAAATTCCTAATAGCAGTTAATCAGTGAATGATTGTTAACATCCCTATTCCAAACACTGTGCCTGCAGCAGTGTTTTAGAGTTTTTTTCATCTGTATGTCCTGGTTTTCATTGGTCAGTTTGTGATCAGATCACCTTATTGTGGCAAATACCACTTTGACTTCTTTAAATACGCTAATGTTAGGATACCTGATTAACTAGCAGCACCCCTGTAGCTCAATGGGTGGAGTGTTCACCCCCATGTACCGGGGGTGTCGGCCCTCTGCAGACACCAGTTCAGCTCCCGTCTGTGGTGCTTTGCTGCATGTCATCATTTCTCTCCCCACCCGCTTTCTTGTCTTCATTTCAGTAGTCTTTGTCAAAAAAAATAAATAAATAAAGGCAAAAAAAGGCCCAAATAAATAATGTCAACATGCCATATTTTATTTGACAGGAAGAAAACATGGTTGCATTTTCAATGATTTTGATATAAAAATATAAAGAAATGTACAACAACTGGGGATATGATCAAAAAGGGTTAAAAAAGCATTTTTCATTTCATCTCAGTTTCAATCCATTCCTTAGCTCTTGTGTTTCTGTTGCCTAGTTTTGTGTCTGTTGTGCCTGGTTAAAGTTGCTAAGCTCTGATTGGATAAATGTTGTTCAGCTGACCATAACTGGATCACACACAGCAGCCATGGTTCTGTGTGTTTGCTCTGATTCAGAGTCTGGATTGATGTAACTGAACAGACATGAATCACCGCCTATTTTGTGCATTGTGCTGTAAGTTAGAGCATCTCTGTAAGTCTGATTCTTCAGCATTTATTGTGGTGGGAGAATAAAGCGTATGTGAGCTTTCTGTGGAGCTTTCTGGAGCAGGGTGAGATAAAGGTTTCCTTTGATACGATGACAGTCGTGACTCTGTGGCTGCAGCGCTGCTTTGGGTCGTGCGTCTGCTGGGAAAAGCTCTGACTTCTCTTTAATATCATTTCTAAAGAAATCACTCGCAGCTCCCGGCGGCTTCGCATATTTTGAGCGCTCAGGGCGCAGAGCACCAGAGGTTAAATATATTTCAACTTTTTAAATGAAGAGTGTTGCTCCTGGAAAGTGTTTCCAGCCGTCACTCAGCAACAACAGCAGCTGTGACCGGCGCTGCCCTCGGCACCGTCTGACGGTGTCAGCAGACAGCGAGGGCCTTCAGTGGAACATGACATCGCTTTGATTGACAGGTGACCGACATAGGAAGCGTCCAGGCGGATTCGTACCTGCAACCTCTGTCACCTTCTGTCAGTCAACTGCAGAAGAGCTGCTTGTTACATCACTGTGTTACATTAAAAGGATATTCCATCATTACATGATAACCCACTCAGTATGTACTCACCCCTATGCTGATGTGAGGATGGGTGAAGATCTTCAGTTCACAAAACAATCCTGGAGTTTCAGCAGAAAACAGGGTTGCAGCCAAATGCAGTACAATGGCAGTGAATGAGACCACGGATAAAATGTAAAAAAAAGAACACAAAACAAACACAAAATGTCTCCATCCTGCTCGTGTGGTGTAATCCAAGTGTCCGCAAGCCACGACATTAAAATTTAACCACAAAGGATGCCATTTACACCATGTTTTTAGCTGAAATGTCAACTGTAGCCTCCCAGGTAGCATGTAAACATGGCGTCGATGTATCGCGAGACTTCGTATATCTCTTAATGGATGCACATGTGAAAATATCGTGAGATCGACGCCATGTTTACATGCTACCTGTTACATGCTACAATTTAGGCTAAAAACATGGTGTAAATGGAGTCTTTTGTGGTTGAATTTTAATGTCGCGGCTCGCGGACACTTGGATTACACCACACGAGCAGGATGGAGACATTTTGTGTTCTTTTTTTAACATTTACATTTGGTCTCCAATCACTGCCATTAGCTGCAACCCTGTTTTCTGCTGAAACTCCAGGATTGTTTTGTGAACTGAAGATCTTCACCCATCTTCACATCAGCATAGGGGTGAGTACATATTGAGTGGATTATCATTCTAGGGAGGAATATCACTTTAAGGTGTCTGATTATTCAGCGGAGGTTTAATAGAAGCAGCAGAGACAGTATAAAATGATCTTTCCGCACTATAATTTTCTACATTAAGTATAACCAACAACCCTCTCCTGGACTGCAACCTTGACATGGTGGAGTGGCTTATGTAGTGACCCTGAGGGTGATGCAAGATGCAGTTTTATTCCCCTGGCAGGTTCAACCAAACTGGACAGGTAAAGGGTGAGGAGGCAGACAAAGCAGTCCCTCGTCCTCCAGGTTAGAGGTTGGGCGATGGGTCAACTATCACGCTCTGGAAAAAAGTGTCAGTTACCCATTGTGCAGCTTTAGAAATATCGTTTATTTCCAATTCCTTCTGTGTGAGTAAATCATCTGTGATAGAAAACAGTGTTTCCTAAACTTTTCCTCAAGAGACCCACTTTTTTAAAAATGACAAACCATCACAACCCAGTTCACGATAAGACTTAAAAATAAATCTTGGGAAAAGTTCATTTGTGCATAAATGAATGTTCCTGACCATTTTTACTGCCATTTCTATTTTTACTACGCCATTTCCATATCACCTTTTATTATCTTGACTCATGTTATTGAAAACGTACACCTAAAATGAGAAAGTTTGGTTAACAGGCTGTCTCATTTTTTTCCAATACAATATAGGACATTTTAGCCTACTTCATAAATCAGACGAAATAAGTACATTTAGGCAGAATTAACAAGCTCTTGTTCTTCTCATCAGTAAATCAATATACACATTTTAAATGCTTTATCAAAGGTGAACTGCTGAGATAAATCTTAAATTTGAAGAATTTCTCCCATAGTCTTTTATTTGTATGGTGAGCCAAGTAAATCATGAGACTGGGTCATGACCCACAGGTGGGTCACAGGAGTGTGATCACACTGTTCATGCAAAATAAAAAATAAATGGTCAGTCTACTCCTGATGACTGTTCTGGCTACTGTCCATTCTGCAGAAAGAATTGGAGGTAAGCTAGCTACCTTTTACAGTCCATTTTTTCCATCTGCTTGACCTGTTGTGTTGACATGGCAATTTCAGAAGCTCTGTTTGCGACTAACCTCCGGGAATCACATCAAGGCTCTGCTTCAACTGTGCAAGAGCCTGACAACGACCTGTCAGAAATTCATCAGACGGCCATTTGGGCTCAGTTGATTAGGGCTCATTCCTCTGTTTACACTGCAAGGCAAACCACACCTGACGAAGCTGAAATGTGGTCCGAATCTTAAATGAGTTGTGTGGCTCAAAAATTGGGAGCAAAGGCCCTAAGTCAAGTAAGTCATAACCAACAACAGTCTACCTGCAAACAGCTGGCAGGTGTACTCTGGTTTATATTTAATAGGTAAATGTAATTTTGTGTAGGGTTTCCCAAACTTTTTCAGCTCAGGACCCAAAAGTCTGTCTCCCTGGGACAAAAATAGATCATGATTAACCATAACATCCACATTTATAAACTGATCAAAAAAACAACCATGAATTTTAAATGTATACCCAATGTATTTATTTCATTATAAAAGTACATCACAGAAATAATGAAATTTACAGAGTATTACGTCATAACAAACTAGGACTGTCCACTGAAATGCTTGAGGGCTTTTACTTTGAAATGTATACATGAAGTGAAGTCAACAGCATAATCCAGTAAGTTTAACAAGGCAAACTGGAGCAAATCAACTGACGCTTCATAGTAAAATATTCTAGTGATGGCTTACATTTCTCCTCATACCTGAATGGAGCAGTTAAGTTTGCTGTTATATATTCCAAAATGCAGAAAACCCAATCCTGTCGACAACACCACTTTATTATGTAATTGAGAAAGAGAAGTAGGGTTTCAAAAAATGAAGGAAGGGAAAAGGTTCTTTAAAAATCTGGTGGTGAGCAACTACGGAGCAACCCAAAAAACCCTATATTAGTAGCATGTGACACCCCCCTTTAATGTGGGGAGTCCCTTGCCACATTAAATTAATCCAGTAGTCCCTGTAGCACACTGGTATAGACTTCCAGCTCTGTGATAAAATTGAGCACACCTGGGGCCTCATTTATAAAGGTTGCTGCGCACAAAAAGATTGCGGAAACGGGGTTGAAATGTGCGTACGCATTTTTCACCGCCAACGTTGGGATTTATAAAGAAATACTATGCGGGAAAAGGGTGCACATTCCAACGCATACTTTCGACCATCCGTAGACCTCCCACAAAGTTTTTCAGGCGACAATCAGCGACATCCAGTGATTCATTTTATACCGATGCCGTTTTCAGTGATCCAGTTGAACATTTATATTGTGCTTTGTTTTCCATTTATTTTTAATGGCTTTCAGTTTGTTTTATTTCTGCGTTTAAATGTGTGGAGTCGATTGTTTCTATAAGGACGCGGCTGCTGCGGGAGGGTAAAGACGCACAGCCGAGGTGCAGTGGAGGAGCAGGGCGCACATGTGTAGGTGCATCTGGTTTACTCTAATTCAAACAAGGGGATACATGTTACCCATTACGCAGGCTACCTGAATCACCCCGTGCGTCTGGCTCACTCTGCCCCACTCTGACTTCAACACTCCTCCACTCAGGTGAGACTCTCTGATGGTAAGTTTCTCATCAAAAGATCGAGGTGTCTTTTTGCTGCCTGTGGCACAAATACACACACTCACACAGCCTGTGGCTCTGTGCTTTCTGGTTTATATTTTTCTGTCAGACTACTTATTTTTTAATTAGTCTCGGCGAGTGTTGTATTTGTGAGGCAGCAGTATTCTCAGCGTCCGCCACACACTGCCACTCTGTGGACATTACAGGCGCCAAAAAGGTATCAGTTTGTCCACCAAATAACATATTTTCCTTATCTCAACCTCCGCAACAAAAATGTTGGTTTCTAGTTTCATTGACCATTTATAGGCAGTTATGGGCGTTACATGACGTCCGCAAAAGGTGCGCCACATTTCAAGTTGATTTATAAAGGAAAACCGGCGTAGAACGTGCCTACGCCCTGTTTTATAAATCTGAATATTTTTGTGCGTAAGTACTTTCTGTGTTTCATCCGTACACCATCTTTTAAGGTGAAACCTACGCACAGTTTTATAAATGAGTCCCCTGGTTCTTTAAACCTTTGGCAGCCAAGGACATAAAGATATTTAGGAAACAACATGGCTAGCTAATATTCTTGGCTACTACGGCCACCCACAAAAGCAATTCCTGCCGACAATGCCAATTTTTAAAAATGTAATGGGGAAAGGAGGAAGAAAAGAAAAGGATTCTCTTACAAACTGGGCAATGAGCAACCCAGTAGCAACCAAATAAAACCAATATCTCTGCCACGTGACAAAGGAAGCTGACGTGTACTACATTAAACATCATACGTTTAGAGCTACCTAAATGAAATATTTGATTTATGACGGTCCTTCTAAGACATTAACTTGTGTTGTAAAAAGAGATCTGAGGATGTAGAGTTAACCACAGCATTCTGGTCGAATTGCAACTTTCTGATCCTTAATAAAATTAAAGAAGCTGATTCAGTGTCTCCTCTTGCTTCTCTCCTCTTTATGTGCTTCAGTTTTTCCTCTTGGAAGTTTTTATATTCTCCCCTTATTTATATTACATTTCATCTGAATTATAATGAAAGAAATATGATGTTTACAGTGATTCAGAAATTCAACCAAACTACATCCTCAGAAAGTGAAGTCTCCAGTGAGTGTTGCAGCACTTCACCAGGTTTTAGATTTATATCCAATAACTTATTTATTAAACAACATGTTCTCACTCCCAAGTCGTCCAGTACAGCAGCTTTGCCAGTGGTCATTTATGCTTCAAGCCATGATGCTGTATGTAACCCTCCAGCATCAGTTCTGTATCTGCAAGTCTCTACCATGAAGTTAGCAATATTAGACATGTGATACTGCTAAAAAAAAGTACAAATGAGGAAAAAGTTGAGAAATTTCCAGGCAACTGCCTTTACTAGATGTTTGCATCTTAAATTAAACCCAAACACTGAAGTTTTGGAAAGTGGGTTGTGAACCTGATCTGTCATTCTTTGTCATTATATAACTAAATGGTTGCAATTAAAAATAAATTATTGACCATTATTCACTTGACTTCAATGAGTTTACTTGACAATTTTTAAATGCAATTTTTTTTTGGGGGGGGGGGGGGGGGGGGGGGGGTTTAAGAACTCAACATTCAAGTTTATCTTAAGAAGAAAAGTAAATTATCTAAATGAAACATGAGTTGGTGTAACTTTTTCAAAACTTTGAGATGGGCTCAAAACTCAAAAATCTATTAAAGTAAGTAGCTTTGAAATTCAAGTTTTCTCAGCTATTTTGTTTTCATAGTGAAGGTCCAGGTAGACTTTCAAAAAAAAAAAGAAAAGCTTACTGAGAGTTTTGGACGTGCAGGAAAGGACGAAGTCAGATGATCTTCGTCATCATAATAACAATAATAGACTTGCGGTTAATGTGGTTGGAGTTTGGTAAGTTAAGGCACCAAAAATGAAGGATTCTCGAGAAATATTGGAACTGTCAGCCAGTATTCGCCTATCCAGGTATATCGGTCTATATCAGTATCGGCATATATTAGCCAATGAATATCAGCTACAGGCAATCTAATTTGAAAGACTGTCAAAGCATTCATTTCAATTGTTAAGCAAAAGGTTTTTGTTGTAACAGTGATGTCAGTTAGATTTGCTTACGACATCTTAGTCTTTCATACCCTCAGCTGTACATGATAATTCAACATTTTTGTATTTTCATAAATTATCTTATTGGTATCGGCCATGAGAAGCAGGTGATTATCGGTTATTGGCTGAATAAGAACTGCAGAGCTGCAGTCATTCATCAATTTTTAATCTACTATTTAATTAATTGCCAACTATTATGATAATCAGTTAAATGGTTTGAGTATTTTTTTAAGGAATAAAAATCACATTTCTCTGATTCCAGCTATTTAAATGTGAATATTTGCGAGTTTCTTTACTCTTCTCTGACAGTAAACTAAATATTTTTGGTTTGAGGACAGAACAAGATATTTGAAGGCAGCAGCTTTGACTTTAATCAACATTTTTCACAATTTTCTGACATTTTATGGGCTGAACAACTAATTGATTTATCAAGAAAGTAATTGTCAGATTAATTACCAATGAAAATAATCATTAGTTGCAGCCCTAAAAGAATCCATTTTCTGCTCCTAAGTTAAAAGAAGTCAACGTTGGACTTGTGGTTTTACACAAGATGGTCCTGTGTGTGTTTTGACCGACCCATCCACCTCACCTCCTTCATATGCAGACCCTTCACTCTTTATACCACGTCACTTGACTTCGACGAGACATCAAATCATAACTCTAGATGGGCGCCTCCAAAGGGACACTGACCGAGCTGCCATATTTGATGTATTGGGAGAACTGACTGGATTAAGTGACTAAACTTGGCACATATTGTGGCTTGGCCACTGTTATATAATAGACATGTTATGATGCTGTTTTTCAATACAGAGTTTTAGTTGTTTGTAGTAGTTGTTTGTTTCCACCTCTCACTTCTTCAAATTAACACTGTGATGACTTATTAATGTGAAACAGCACACAAAGCGCCTCTAATGTTTTACTAAACATTTTGCAAAGATGAAAGGAGGTGTTGGGCCGATAGGTGTTTGTTCTGAGGGGAAATCTCTTCTTTTACTTCACCGTTTTCTCGTAGGTGAATCACTCTCCTCCTCGCTGCAGGAGAAAGTGAACGGACAGAGAGAAGAATAAAAGAGCGAACAAAGGAAGCTCCGAGTGACCCGAGGCGGCGAGTCGGATCAGAGACAACACAACCGAACCAAACCAAACACCACGGGCTGCTACTGTACCCGAGATCTCCACAACTTCTTCAAAGATGGCTGATAAAAAATGGATGTTAAACAGTTGCTTTCAAGTGCTGTGGAACCTCTAAGATAGAGCACCACCGAGGTGTTTGATGTTAATTCTACTGTTAGTCTTTGAAAAAGTGCTGGCACGTTCTTTGAGAAGAGCCACACACAGACACATTAAAACAACTTTGAACTGCTAAATTGTTCTAAGCAACATGGCCGCAGGAAATTTTCTGCATTTGAAAGCCGCATGAGCCTCAGTCGAGATAAACAGCGGCGATGTTAAATTCATGTCTTGTTTTACTTTGAAAGGCAACAGCATCAAAGGCGTGAGGCAGAGCATCCCACAGCAGAAAGAAAAAGAATGTAGAAGAATGTCTCTTTAAGTGTTTCTGTTTATAATAATTCAGAGTGAAAACAATTTGTATCTGCAGCACGAGCCACAAAACATCTCCATGAAGAGGTTCTGGTTTAGGTTTGACTGAGGTGACAGATGGACGCTGGAAGCGGTGGTGGACTCAGTCAGAGAGGAGGATGATGTTTATGCTTCAAAGTCAAACTGAAATTTAAAAAAAAGGCTTTTGCCATTTTTCAACACTTTTACTGTCAAAATATAACTGAACAAAAAAGTATAAAATATGCAAACACATTTACAATATTTGTCTCTAATACTGTCCAGATTGGAGCACAATTTGGTACTCATCATTGTTACGCTACTCCAGCATTGGGAAACAACACGCACATACAACAAAGTGGTTTTGAGAAGCTGGAGCCTTTGTTCACTGACAGTGTAGACAACACTGTACATTTACTGCCAGAGGGACAACTTCACTGCTCACCTCTTCCTCTACTCCGTTGTATTCACTGTCACTTTCTGCTACTTTCTCTGTCTCCCCAACAACAAAAAAGGAGCTATGCTACTCATTCTAACAGTCAATACGAAGTGATGGTATTTTTGATTGCACTTACTTGCCTGGTTTTGCGGGTTATCATTTTTGAATGATTAAAAAAAATGGTCTCTGTTGATGGTCGCTTTACTGTTTAAAACATGTGCAGGATGTGCTGTGCCATATGACCATTGTTCTGCAGTGTTCACATTACATTTTCAGCTTGGAACCTGAACTGCAGGCAGGGTTGCCAGGTCTGCACTTTCCCCCGTAGAATTGGGATCTTTTGAAGTGTTGCCATGAGATGATTTTTTTTTTTTTTTTTTTTTTTTTTGTGGCTTTTTATGCCTTTATTGAGAGGACAGCCGAAGTGAAGACAAGAAAGGAGAAGAGAGATGGGAGTATGACATGCAGTGAAGGGCTGCAGGCAGAAGTCGAACCCACAGCCACTGCAGAGGATTAACAGCCTCAGTACATGGGGTCCTTGCTCTGCCAGCTGAGCTACCTGGCCACCCATGGGATGATTTTTTTTGTTCACTGGTTGGATGACCCTATTGACCCATGACCCATGCAAATTACATTAATAATATCTGTAAATACACATCCATATTCTAAATAATTTATTTATCGAAATCCTACCAAACTGACATGGCAAACATCACACACACATGCCCTTATAAACACATGCAAATACCACATGCCTGTGCTCTCCACCTGCCGGTGCCAGTTTTATTAGCTGTTAGGCTGGTTTTGTCACACGTACCTGGCAACCTGTCTGAGGGGATGCCAGAAAACTACCAGGCACCAAGTGCATCCACAACGGAAAACCAAAAAAGAGAGTGAGTCCAATCAAACTGAAAACTGAACCATACAATGGAAAAGTAACTTTAGTCTAGCTGTGATCCAGGATCATCATGCTCTGTATCACATCCTGGATGGAGTTCAGCGCGTTCACTCTGTCCTGCTACTGACCACCAACTCTTTAAACATTCATCCCAGAATAAATTGTATAAATGTCTGAGTGGCTGAAAAGTCCAGGTTCTGCCATAGTGGTCCAGGTCAATGATATGTAGTATGACTATTAATACATCCAGGGGCTGTAGAATAGCAGAATGATCAGTCGGCTGTGTATGCTAGTTTGTACGATGCTACACTTCCATGTTCTGGGTCAGGGCTACAGCCCTGCTTCTGTTTTTTACTTCCATTTTCCATCTCCCAGTACTCCTCGGCCTCTGTCTGGCTCCCCTCACCTGCCCTGCACCAGCCTCGTTAGCCCTGCAGAATTTCCCTCAGCCAATCCTCTCTTTTTCTCCACTTTCATCATCTCATCCCCCTCACCTGTGCGTCTCCGCCCATCTCGCCACCTGCACATCCTCCCCTCATCAGTTTAGTTTGTATTTAAGTCCAGCTTTGGAGTATTCTGCTTCACAGTGCTAAACACTGGAGCCTCTAGTTGTGTGTTGCTGAAACAGTCTTACATTTTTGCTTCATACATGTGGGAAACTATGGACAGATGTGTGATTTCAATCATAGAAAATAGTTTTTCTGCACCCAGTTAATTTAGAAACTGTTATTTCTTACTACTGCAACCAGGAGCCCTTTTTATTTTTATTCAAATGCAATAAAAAATAAAACAGGTCAGTGTCATTTCTTAATACTGTTGGTTGTATGCGCTGCTGTGTTTCCACGCGGCTGGTTTACTACTGCCAGAGAATTACAGCTCCCGCTCCTCCATAGACCCTCAGCCCACACAATGCATCCATTTAGACGTTTCTGCCACGGCCTCCTTTAATATTAACGACGGTGGGGGAGAGCATGTAAAAACAAAAGCTGCATTATTCCGGAGGAAATTCATAATATGAAATATTTAGTGTTGTTTTATTTGACAGAAATGCTGAAAGAAAAGAAACATGCAGCACAAATGCACACACATGCTTTTTCCTCCCATGATTCCACTGGGGTCTCCTGCCAGGCAGTCTTCTGGAGTGTTCTCCTTTCAGGCTGTAGCACATGGCCTGTCTGTGATAAAGGGATGTGGAGAGCAAAAAGAAAAAAAAAGCTTTTAAAGTTGTATTTGGCGTCCCGGCGCTCCCCTGTCAGCAGGCAGCAGACTTCTTATGAGATTAGACGTTTTTAGGCAGCCAGTCAGCCGACTTCTCCGTCTCCTCTGTCTCTGTCTCCGGCTCCGCTCAGGCTAAGTTTGGCCGCCGTGACCCCGCGGGGTTTCGCAGCGCCCCGTCCTTCTCGCTATCTGCCGCCGCCGCTCTGAAGGCCGGCCAAAATGGTCTCGGCGGTGCTGGAGTGGTAACTGAGGAAGAGGGTCAATAGGAATATGTGCTGCTTTAAAAACTCACGAAGAAAAACTCACAGAGACCTTAAGATGATTCTGCAGTCGTTGTCCAAGTTTGTTGAGCCTGTGTTTTTGTAATGCACGAATGTGAAGAATTATTACAGTGATGAAAATCAATATTTTTATATTAACACTGGATTGTATGACCACTCGTATGTGAAAAGAGACACTCTTAGGGGCTATTTCCACAAAATAATTTTTTTCCCAGCTGAAAAGGCGTCCCTCTGAAAACAGCTGGAAGCGCTTGAGAGGAGCTTTTTCAGCTGAAATGCTTTGGTCGCTATGCTACTGAATGCCTGTAGAATTTATGTTTTGAGTTTATGAGTTTGTGTTATCAAGAATTATTACATGGCTTTGTCATATACTTCATTCTGATTGGTCAATTCTTGCATTCTAAGGTCTGTTATTTCTTTATATTTCTGTATAACAGACTGCTACCATGAAGAACAGACTGTTGTTGTTATTTTTTTATTTTTTTTTTTTTTGGTAAATAACCATGTCCCCTTCCACCATAGAGGATAGTGGTTCCCAAACTGGGGGGTGGGCCCCCTTAGGAGGGTGCAGAGGCACTGCAGGGGGGACACAGAAGACCAGGGGAGACAGAGAGTGAAAATAAGTTAAATGAATATGATCTGTGTTGAGGAAATAAACAAACAAGAGTTTGCTAATTCTATCCTGCTAACATTTATTTCACTAAAATTCAACTTTTGAATCCTTTTTTTTATCAGTTTCATCCCCATTTATTGTTAATGATCGATGAAAATTCCATGGTGGGGGGGCGCAAACTTTGTCCAGCTTCTGAAAGGGGGGCATGCCAGAAAAAAAGTTTATGAACCACTGCTTTAGGGTGATTCAAGACACCTCCACTTCCCATCAGGATCCTCCATCACCATGTGCAGGTTTATTTCACAATAATGACCTGTTCACATGAACATTATCCCTAACATACTGAATATAAAAGCAGGACACGGTAGCACAGCTTTTTTCCCCATTTTCCAACTCACAGTGACCAATGAGAAACACTCAATCGTGCTGCTCTCAGGGCAAAACAAAGAGGCTCAGTGCCTCATCACGCTTGGAGTTGAGTATCGTTTCAATTTTAACGATTCTTATTTTGATTCTGCTTTTGGATTTGATTCTTAATAATCATGATTACAATTTTTTTGAGTGAAGATCAGAGGTTCATTCAATCTAAGAGGTTTGATTTGGATATTGTTTGTGCATAAGAATACTTTTTGGCCTGACAAGTAAAGGTCAGATGATCATTGAAAACATTAAATTACATTAAGTTTTTCCTCCGGTGACGATCAATATCCACAATAAGCTTGTCGAGGTAGTTTGGACGAGCCCGTTTCCTTCCTCGGGCCCCACCGTAAGTAGCAAAAAAAGAAAACGAGAGACAATGTTACAGAAAGTCTTTGGCAGAAAATAAAGCTCATTTAGGTTATTAGTTACCTCTGGTGTAAGTAATCTTATTCTAAACAGAAAACTGTGCAGGGAGCCTTCAGGTAGTCCATTAGCACAGCACTGAGGGGGGAAAGGGGAAGAATTATGTAACTGTGCGAGGCAAAAAGTCCAACTGCAGCAACTTGTGTGGATTTGAATAATAAGCTTTTATTACAGAAGCATGAAAACAGCACCTACATGCACCCAAATTCATCTTAATTTGCTCTGCTTTCAAAATCCTGCCTTTTCTAAAGAATAATGATCTGCATTTTGGGAAAGCAGCAATTAAGATAAAGGTAAATTGCTGTATTATTTTGGAATATGAAGCCCTTTAATAGTTTTAGTATCACTGACCTGGATGTAAAACACAGAGCTCAGCACTACCTGGACCTGAAAGTTAATGTCATTAAAACCTCATTAACTCTCTGCTCATTGTTGCCTCCTGCTGCTGTCTGTTTTGGGTGCACAGCGGCGGCGTTCTGCTCACCATCCCACCTCTCTCTCCGACCTCCCTGATTGGTCGGCCTTGCTTTGAAGCCTCACCAATTAAATCCATTGTCCTGGCGGCGAGGGCACTCCCCCCTGTAGGTTAATTATGTCATTACCCGCTTGTTGGTGAGATTGTTTGATGAAATATGAACGTAATAAAAATACATGGCCAAAGGCGATATTAAAATGAGGCCCAGAGCTCTGCGAGATCACATCGGCTCCTCTATGCTGTCAGCTTCATCATTCACATCACGAGGTAAATGTTCACGCTGATCCAGGCAGGCAGGAACACAAATAAGATGCTCGGAGCTCTCAGACAGACACAGATTGGGACTGGAGGGGACCGCTCATTCATCCCAAAATGTTATTTCTATGCAAATGAAAGGGGCAGGAATTAGAGACAGGGAAGCGGAGATGGTCATGAGTCCCGCCGGTTGCCATGGGGACTGAAATCTCATATCATCAGAGTCAAGTGGGGCATGAAGCAGATGAGTCGAGAGCCAAGAGGGCAGAAGAAGAGGGACGAAGAAGAGATGGGGTAGTTTTAAAGAAAATGTAACTCGCTCTCCGCTGGGATTGTCTGAACAAAAGGGGCAAAAAGTTCAAAATGTGAATAGTTTGTCGTATTATGTTGTATTCTGACTGTATCACACGGCACATCTCAGTTTTACAGTTAATAAGTCTTCATGTAACAGATCATTTCATGAGATTTTTCTGTTGTCTTTCTTGATCCATGATTAAAAAAACAATCTCCAACATGATTTTCAACATGAAGTGCAGTTTTTCTGATGAGGGTTTTGGACAAACATGTTCTTACATCTAACCTGTGTGGCAATAATAAATGTGTGTTCTGAGTTTGTCGCACCACAGAAACATGTTGTTAACCTTCCAGACAAATTTTAGTGATTAAAAAAAATTGCTCAGTATATAAAATTAGGTCTCAAAATCTCTCTAGTCTCTAAAACAGTGGAACTGAAAACAACCTGAAACATGGACGCTCTGTCTAGCAGCTTTATTGGACATGTGTAGACATGTGTGAGCCTCCAGAGCCAGAGGACGGTGACAGGATGGTATTTTCTTTCTTCTATGTCGGGTTGTTGGAACTGAAGTGAGCTGAGGTGAACTGCTGGGCTGATTTGAACTGAGAGAGTCACTGAAGGTACGTTTGTAACTGACTTTTAGAGAGGGTGAGGGAAGGGGGAGGCGGTGTCGTTCGTGTGTTGTTTCGTGGGGTTTATATAGTGTTGGGAGACCATGGCTCCAGCACGTCACCGAGCCATGTTTCAGGTCCGCCCAAAAATTCCTCAACATACAAATTGTGACTAGTTTAACAGACTAACTCCATAATTCAGTACTACACAGTTCTCACACAGGACAAAAGCCCAAATCTCCTGAATGAAATGTTCTTTGTTAGTTTGACCCATCCACCCCATCTCCTCCACATGTAGACTTTTTCACTCTTCATACTATGTCACAAAATGTAAAATTAGAGTGGTCTCTTCCGAAATGACACTAGTAGGTTACCGACAGAGTCATAGTTTGAAGCGTAGGGGCGCTGACCGAGCTGCTGTAAGCCCATCTGATGCATTAGGAGTAAAAACTTGCTGGTCAGAGTTTTATGTTGTGCTCTTGGGGATTCTGGAAAAGATTAGTTTGTCTCACATGCTTCTCTTTTGAATGTCAAGAACTGTCTGTTTCATTGTTTTTGTTTTTGTTTTCTTGTTGGATTGTGTTCATCTGGGCAGTGAGTAATTCTTTGCACCATCTCTCTGGAGATCACTTATATGTTGGTGTGTAAATTCTTGCCTCACCCCAAAGCCTTTAATCTCCTGTTGTAGCATGCAGAGAGCATCCAGGTTTTTGTTAATGGATTCAAGGACACTGGGCTGTATGTTGGTGGTGTTTAGTTTGTCAGTATCAATGAATGAATCTTTTTTTTTTCTTTTTCCTTTTAGCTGGATGTTAGTCTGGCAATCCTGCTTCTTCTTCTTGTTTTCCTCCACTGTGCACCAGTAGCAGTCTTGCACTTTAAGTAGTGTACTGCATTCTTCTGTGCTGACCGGGTGTGATGTTTTAAAGTATTTTTGGATATTTTGTCGCAAATGCAACAGAGGTGTTAAATCCAATCTAGCAGCTGCATGCCGCCATGTTGAATCCCAGTCTCACCTCCGTGGTCTCGCGATCTCACAGCATCACAAGCTTCTCCTCCTCTGTTTTTACATGTGACAGCCTGCAATGGCAGAAGAAAAACGATTTTCACATGTACGGAGACACATTGAGAGTGAAAATGGAAACTGGCACGTTTCAAAACCACAAAGGTTTAAAGACAACGTGAACAAAACTCAGAATTCATGTTTTTCACAAGTTACTTTTTGTTTGATTACAGAAGAGAGGAGTGTCAGGAACAACTGGGGGACAACAGACAACCATAAATAAAGGGCCACATTTATACGGCGCTTTCATCCAAAGCACTTGCACCTGCTTTGATCACTGGAAAACCTGCTGAGCCACCTATAGTCCAGCACAGGGGACCTAAACATTTTTCAGACTCTTAGACCCCCTACTACTACACAGGCTTGGGGAGTAACACATTGTAATGTAATTGTAATGTAACATGTAACATGTAATTGATTACATAATCTTAAAACAAAAAAGGTAACTGTATTCCATTACAGTGTCAGATGAAAGATGTAATCAGATTACAGATATATTTAGTAAAAATGAAGATTATTCATGGGATTATAATTTAAAATAAATAACGATATCCTCCCATGCACAGTGCGCACACAGCTGCCAATTCATTATCATGGCCTCTAGTGAAAAAATGCTTCATGTGGTAGAAATTTCTTGAAATCAATCAATCCATCAATCATCTGCAGACAACAAAGGAAGGAACAGCTGTATGAACTAATAAACCAAACAACAAACTTAAAACACTTAGAGCTGCAACGATTAATCTGCATCTATCTTGATAATCGATTAATTGTTTTCAGCCATCTTTTTTTATTAAAAAAAGTCACATTTCTCTGATTTCAGCTTCTTTAAATGTGAATATTTTCTGGTTTCTTTACTCCTCTCTGGCAGTAAACTGAATATTTTTGAGATGTGGACAAAACAAGACATTTGAGGACGTCATCTTGGACAGAAACATTTTTCACCATTTTCTGACATTTTAATTAAAATTATCATTACAGAAAAGGCTTGAAATATAGGTCCAAATAGGATTATTACAGAAAAAAGATTTCAGTAGTAACAGCCAATTGCAGAAAACAGGTGTACAGTAGTGACATTCCTTAAAGTTGCACACATTTTTTTTTTTTTTTTTTTTTTTTTTTTAACTTTTGAACACATTTTCTTTAAAAAGATGCCACATATTTCCTCACCATGCAGCCAGGACACAGAGGGACACAAACAGACGTGTGGGGGTGTGGCTAAAATCTGTCTCCATCCATGGACTCAAACTTGCACTGCTACAAGAGTGAAATAAAAACTCAAGACGGATTTTTTTTTTCTTTTTATGTAAAGATTCATTTACAAAGAAAATACAAAATAAATGTGTTTTTTTTTTTCAAATTCTCATTCAAAAATATCAAAAACATCTTTAAAAATGATGGAGAAATTTGCAAAAACGTTTGTGTCTGCACCAAAAGTGGTGCGGCCAATCAGCATCCTAGGAGGGACCACTGGTAGCTATGGGCAGGGTTTTAGGTGCGCCGACAGTGAGAAGCGTCCATGGAAGTGACTCATTTCAAACAAACAATGGCGGCTCTTGAAGAGCTTAGTGTAGATACTGTGATAGCATCAATTACATCAGAACTGGAGAGTATTTCTTCATTGAAAGAAGAGCAAAGAACGTCACTAAAGGCTTTTCTAAATTGGAAAAGATGTTTTCGCTGTTCTCCAGACAGGTTCCGACAAGAGTTTGAGCTGACTGGTTGAAGTAAGCTTGTGTTAGACGTGATAGACAGATCGTTCATCCAATCACTTGTCAAATAGATCTCAAAAGTGCCTGCTCTTTTCCAAACAGTTTATGAGGACAACTTCCCAGATTGTTCTTTGTAACAAACATCTCTCATGTCAGGTTAACATGTTACCATAGTCTCAAGTCAATAAAAATCTGAATTGTTCTCCCACTGTTAGTAAATCTGAATGATTACATAAAGACCTACGCTGGTGGCGGTGGCCCTGCTCTGTATGAATCTCCTCTGTGTTGTGTAAGCTTGCGTAAGGTGTCATCCACTCTGAGAAAAAGCCTTTTCAATTCTCACCTCCTCACCCGCATCATCATCCTGGTGACATCAGCACATTCGCCAAGTATCTCTGCAAAACCGTTTGAACGCAGCTATTAAAATCATGAAACATTAACGGTGCTGAGAGCAATTACGTCTCTCTATAGCCAGAGGGCTTCGTTCATTTATTATGCATCTGTTGCTTCCCCCCCACGTCCGGCTTTCAAACTGTGGGGCAGGTTAGAGCCCGAGTGTTGCCGGCTGAGATCTTGCCACTATTAAGAGAATTAAATCCAGCTAAGAGGGCCTCTCAGAGAGAACATAAATTCTCCATTATCTCCCCTTCTTGGTGGCCTCCTCCATCCCTCTTCTCCAGCAGCGGCAGAAGCAGATTTTTACTGCCGTGCTCTCATTTACCCTCAGAACTCGTCTGCTGGAGACTCTTAAAGCCCCGCCGGATAAAAATAAGATCTGTTGAATGAGCGCTCCAGTCTGGTTCCTTTTTTTTCTTCTTTTTAATGTTTTGTTTGTGACACACAACTTAAAAAAAGCATTAACATAAAAGCCTGCTGTGACTGCAGAGGTCGATGATGCAGCAGCTGCGGGAAGTGATGTGCTGACAGATTGTACGGCTTTTGAGTTCCTATTTTGTCAATTTTTTATGGCTTTTGAACTGAAGGTTCTCTTCTTATTAACTATGAAGAGCAGGGTTGATCTGTTTTAAAGTAGCTTGAAATGTGAAGTTTATAGTATTGCTCTGAAGCCCATATATGTCAGAAATGATGTATTAGATATGCTTTCATAATGCATTATGTTGCATTACAACAATAACTGCAAATATGATTGTCATTATTGTATAAGGTCAAATATGAAGAATGCTCATAATCACTGTATCTATTCTGCATTAGAAGGTAAAAAAGGTATCGTGTGGTGCAGTCTGAAGCCATAACAGTTGAACATTGTGCTTGTGGTTTGCCTGAATGCACCATTACCCTTGTTACACCAGAGAACATTTCTTGTAAAATGTACACAGCAGTTATAAACAGTTGTGACAGTTGAGCCAGAGGCATAAAACACTGTGCGAGCTCATGACTTAAACACACAAAGTCATAAATATACATACTGCCCCATTTATAAAGCCGTGTGAACGCCTGGTTCTGTTTTAACTGGTCGAAAAACTGGGTGCACATGCATGAGAATGTTTTCCATTCTAACGGTGACCCAAGAACCAGTGTGGACATTAATGAAATACGTAAGTGTACATCCTCAGTTGCATAAAACATTTTAACTTAATTCTGTCCCTTGTGAGGGAGTTGAGGGGTTCACTTAGGAGTGTTGCATAAAGCCGCTTAAGTTGTCTCCTTGCCCAAGTATTTAGAGTAGCACTTTAATCGTGCCTGAAAAGTTAAGCCTGTTCAGGCCCGATGCCGACAAAATTCTGTCCGAAACCGACCTGAACCCGACCTTTATTAGCATATTTCAGCCCAAACCCAATTACAGCCTGACATTTTTCTTTTTTTTTCACTAAATTGGGGAGAAAAATGAAAAAATAAAAATGAAACAGAAATATAGTACAGGCCAAACCCGACATGAGCCTGTGAAGCATGAGAAATAAGGCTCGACCTGACCCAAACCCGTCGGGTCCTGTCAGGTTCAGGCACACATTTCAAGCTCTAATTTCAACTAATGTGTTTACACCAAAAGCAAGCAAATGTTCATTTAGTTTTCCTTGAGGAAGTTTGTTCACTCGACCATTTTGGGAATATTTGTAGTCACTCAAGTGTGTTCATCATCCTAAACGGGCAGCTAAGGAAGCTAGTAAGCAACATGCTAACAGTTAGCAAGCCCTGGCTGGCAGACACTAGTAGTGTGTGTTTGTGTGTCGGCCTCTGTCAGCACTCACCAGAGAAGCCAGCTCTTTCTCTTTTGTCCCTCCTGTCCCCCAACCCCCACCACCCTCATCCTCTCCGTATGTTTACAAAGCATCTTTAAAATTACATTGCTCCTCTGGTCAGCAGTCAGCATGGACAGAGAGACTGATTGGCGTACAGTGAACAGTTGAGTGAGGTCAGCTTCTCCGTGGGTCGCTGCTGCAGGCAGGTTGAGAGCAAGAGTGAAGATAAATCCACTTTTTAATCCCAAAAGTTTGAAACATAAACTCTGAGCTCACCAACTTATCTACTTGGATGAAAAATTTTATTTGCTTTCTATGTGAACTCACATTAGGATTTCACAGCAGTTACTTTCATAACACGACACATATGCATTTCAGTGACCATGGTTACGCTTCACTCACGTCTTTCTTTAATGTTACTTGACATCATTATTGTCACTTGAGGACACAGGGGTCACTTGGATATGTTTGCATGGCTCTTCCTTTTGTATGTGTACTATGTACAACTTCAGCTGAATCAACTTGCTTGATTTGTTTGTTGACATTTTGGGTACTTTGGCTCCTGTGACCTGCAGTTACCCATAACACCTTTTTAATATGTAGGTTCGCAGAGAGCTGATGTGGCTGAGCTGAAAGAAAGGCCCCTTATCAGCATTTTTGTTTCTGTTTCTTCATTCATATGTATTTAAGTATTTAAAATAAAAATTCAAACAATGCAAAAATATCTGGTCACGGTGTGTGCGCATTAAACTTTAGACCTTTCAATAAAGAGATGAAGTGCAACAATGAAGTTGACTTTCACTGTGTGTCTCTCATCAGCAGGTTTTGGCTATTTATAGAGCCTGTATGATCATTAATTCATCACATGTAGCTGTAAACCATCATCTGCAGGGATATCAGTCATCATCATCATTAATAATCAGGTAATTAATGATTTACTTTATAGCACTTGTATCAAAAGAGATATAATAAAGAGCTTAACAATGAAGGATAAAACCAAAGAGAAATAAAATGTCTCTAAATTATAATTAATAAAATTAAACGGTAATTAATTAAGACAAAGTTTTTAAATGCACCTTTGATTGACATTATACGGATCACTGTGTAGACTGCAAACAATCACACGCAGTAAGTGAAATTAGTTTAAACAAATTATGTTTTATTCTTTAATTTCCTCACGTTTCTGATTAAACTTATTACAATCCACACACTCCAGAAAACCTCACAGTTAACAGCAGTAAGCAAATGGCTTATGCATGGATATTTTTTTGTGCACACATCATTTAGACATTAGACATGACTTGCGTGTGCACTAATCTGCTCAGTTGGAGAAGCATAACGGGCTTTGAAAAATAATGTTCTCCTGAGGTCAATCATTTTCCTTCATGTTGTGTATTAAGTAAGTAATGAGAAGTCCTGATGTATAAAAATAACAAGGCGGAGAGCTCGGTCCAGTCATTAAAGTTGTTTATGTGATTTTTTTTTTTTTTTTCAATCAAGTTTTCTGACTGAACATCTGAAACTTCTCCATATTAAAGCAAAAGTATGTAAGATTTGGTGTTTTTTGCAATTTGGCGCCCTACAATTTCATAGTGCAATTCATTTATACACCACTGTTGTGACAGCATTCCCTGGTGGGTCTCAACCTCCCTGAGACTGAAAACTTTTTCCTCCTGGTGGTCCTTAGAGCCTGTATATTCCCCTGTGCTCTGAGAGAACAAACTCTTAGTTGCAATCTACACACTGAAAATGGCAAATTAGCACCTGGCTAATGGTATGAACGTAAACAAGCTAGCAACTGTTTCCTTTTTTTTTTTTTTTTTTTTTTTTTTTTGCACCAAAACAAGTTCCCTCTCAGCATTAGTTTGCAGCAGCACCATCGCTGCATCCCGGCCTTAGCGCCACCCAAGACGTTTGTGATTGGTATAAAGAGATGCAAACAAGGCAGGGCTTTTTTTCCAGCAATTGCAGAATGTGTATGTGTGGAGCCAGACCTTTCTCTTCCAGCACTGTGGGGCAGCTGTGGCGATGTGCTCCTGGCCACCGCCAGTGTGGGACTTGTCCATGGAAAATTATAGGGGCAGCTGTTTTAACACACAGTGTTGAAACTTTAACGCTGTGTTGGCGAAGGCTCACTGTATGAAGATAAAACTTGATGGTGACCCACATGGAATATTTGGTGACCACAGAGTAGGCTTTTGCTTCCACAGCCCATGGTTAATACAGATCCCTGCTTCCTAAAACAAGTCATTGTATTATTGAAATGATTATGAAGCTGTTAAGGTAGAATAATTACATAATGTTGCTTTAAAATTACACAAAGCCTCATGTTCATAACACTGTATAGTCTGTCATTAAAAATTAATTGAATAATTATGAGCCGCTGTAATAATGCACGCTTTCAAGTATAAAAATCAATCCTACATATGACTACTGCTAAAACATCATTATACATTATTAAGACTTACAGCAACACTTGTGGTGCATTATGGCTGTGCTGTAATGTCTTTTGTGAGTATGTATATTCTGGGTTTGACGTTAATGTTTTTTTCACTTGCCTGGTTTGGTGAGTGGGTCAGACATCTACTCGCCCAAAGTCAATTTTATATGCCCCACATTATTAATTATTCATTTTACTTGCCACAAATCTATCAAATAATGCCTGAGACAAACCATGTCAGTGTGGTACAACATTTACAGGCCAGTCCCATTCTTCAGTACACAGTGAATGGCTGAGCGTTTTTTGAAAAATAATACATTGTAGTAATCAGTTTTGTCATTACTTGAGCTTGAAGCTGTCAGCTCCTGTTATGCCACTCCAACAACTTTTTTTGGAAACTTGGTATTTTGAAAAAGGACGCAGTTTTATCCACCTTGCTATCCACAAGATGGCTCACTCCTCAGCTACCTCCATCATCAGCTCTGAAAAAAACAATGTATTTAATTCTTGTTAACCACTTGCCCATTTCGGGGCAGATGTTTAGCTCAGTTGGTAGAGCGTCCGACCCATGTATGTAGGCTGTTAGTCCTCTGCAGTGGCCGCTGGTTCGACTCCCACCTTCGGCCCTTTGCTGCGTGTCGTCCCCTCTCTCTCTCTGCCCCCTTTCCTGTCTACTCTCTGGCTGTCCTATCAAATAAAGGCAAAAATGCCAAAAAAAAAAAAAAAAAAAACAAACCAAAAAAAAAAAAAAAACACTTGCCCATTAGGGAAAGTGAGTTGCTGGATTTACTTGCCCACATTGACATTTTATTTGCTGGGCAAGTGTGGCAAATGTTGAGGCTGTACTTGAGTACATACTAAAGTATGTGACACCCAGCTGATGTTGGTGAAAACTCAAAGCATAATGTAATCATATATATATATATATATATATATATTTTTTTTTTTTTTTTAACCCTTTCCTGCTCAGCACAATTCATTCCAACAATGAGCTGATGCTCTGGAGGTTTCAGGCCTGCTGAGGCAGTGGGTGGCAGGCAGGAGGTTTTTTTCTTTCTTTTTCAGGAACTGATAATTGATTCATTACCTCTCTTTACTCCTCTGAGCTCTGATGTCATCCGCTCCTCTCCCTCCTCTCCCTCCTCTCCCTCCTCCCTCCTGCAGGCCTGTACGAGCTCTAATATGATATGAGAATAGATGAAGCAACCAGTGCTTGCTGCTGCTGCTGCTGCTGCAGATGGAGAAGACGCCGGGCCGTTTAAGGCGATTATGTTGGAAGTGATTTTCTTTTTCTCCCTCCTCTCCCTCTCTTCCTTCTCCAGCTTTCGGCGGTTTCTCATAAC
Source organism: Lutjanus argentimaculatus (assembly GCA_034769285.1). NCBI lineage: Eukaryota > Metazoa > Chordata > Actinopteri > Lutjaniformes > Lutjanidae > Lutjanus > Lutjanus argentimaculatus. Next base: position 2,222,778 of record JAWZSL010000040.1, on the reverse strand, counting down.
CTCGGTCGTCAGCCGGCAGAGCCAGGCAGGCAGGCAGGCGGGCAGGCAGTCGGCGGGGGGAGAAGGGAGGTTACAGGAAACACGAAGGGGCACAATGCTGATGATTAAGGATCAGCTGATTAGGCACTTGCTGTGTAATCTTAAATAAAAAAAGGATATGAAATCACTTGCTTTACAGCCGTGGAAGTGATTTTCCTCACAATGGGGGCTACCTTCCGCTAATCAGCTTTGTGCCACAGAAAAGCCACTGAATATATTTGGCCCTTTGTACTGTGGTGATAATGTGAGCGAGGCGAAGCTCCTTTGAACGCATCCCTGCCTCCCTCCTCTCCTCCTCTCCTCCACAGTTATCGGCTTCCTCAACAATTTCTCCAGCCTTTTTTCTCTCTCTCTCTGCGGCAGAGAGGAGGAAACTCCTGCTTTTAATTTGTCTGGGGGTAATTTGACTGCGAGGTGTACCGGAGAGGATTGATCGAGTCAAATCAAGACTATTGACTCCCCCGGTGCCAAAACACATTCATTCACCCCCGCTGCTGACTCCTTCCTTCCTCTGCCAGGCAGCAGACACTAACTGACACATGGTCGGCGGCAGTGAGGAGGTGGAGGAGGAGGAGCTGAGGTCAGGGCGGGCACGGTCCTGCGGTCCAATGGATCGGTCAGAGCGGCGTGTTTCCCTCTGATGTGAGCTGCACCAGCAGAAATCTGAGCACCAACAATTAATGAACTGTTGGGCAGTTCAGATGATCTACACTACAGACCTGGCTGGGACCAAAGACCGTTCAGCTGCTGTCGGGCCAAAGCCAAAGACCCGGCTGCACAGTTTCCCTTATAGAAGATTTATTTGATGGCAGAAGTTCAGGTCCTGAAGACACAGTGGAAAAAAAAGAAAAGTTGTCCATTCAGAGTTTAAGTTAAAGACTTACAACTTACAACCCAATTCCAAAAAAAGGTTGAGAAGTTGTGTAAAAAAGGTAAATAAAAACAGAATGCAATGATTTACAAAAACTTTTCAACCTATATTCTATTAAATACAGTACAAAGACAAGATATTTAACATTCAAACTGATAAACTTTATTGGTTGGCTGGATGGCAGCGCATGTTGCTCCAAAACCTGTATGTACCTTTCAGCACTAATGGGGCCTTCACAGATGAGACAGTTACCCATGATGCCATGGGCACTAACACACCCTCATACCATCACAGATGCAGTGGCAGTGGTGGCCTAAAGGTTAGAGAAGCGAGCTTGTGACCGGAAGGTCGTCGGTTCAATCCCCAGACCGGCAGGATTAATCTGGGTGGGGAAAGTGAAAAAACAGCACTTGTTTTCTCATTACCACCACTGAGGTGCCCTTGAGCAAGGCCCTTAACCCCAACCGCTCCAGTGGAGCTGCTCAGTGGCCGGCAGATAAGACTGTGGTTGTACTGGGCAGCTTCCAGGTGTGAGTGTGTAACTGTGTGAATGTGATCAGGGCGTTCCTGCAAAAGAGAGCCTCACTCTCAGTGAACCTACCCTGAATAAATAAAGGTTAAAAAAAAAAAACAAAAAAAAACTGGATGGTCCTTTTCCTCTTTAGCCCGGAGGACACGACGTCCATGACTCTGACATGTGGACTCGTCAGACCACAGCACACTTTTCCACTTTGCGTCAGTCCATCTCAGATGAGCTTGGGCCCAGAGAAGTCTGCAGTGTTTCTGGATGTTGTTGATATATGTCTTTCTCTTTGCATGGTCGAGTCTTACTTGTATTTGTAGTGCAGAGACAAACTGTGTTTACTGACAAAGTTTTCCAAAGTGTTCCTGAGCCCATGTAGTATCCTTTATACAATGATGTGGGTTTTTAATGCAGTTTTTAATGCAGTGCTGCTGAGGGGTCAAAGGTCACAGACATTCAGTGTTGGTTTTCAGTCTTGCCCCTTACGTGCAGAGATTTCTCTGGATTCTCTGAATCTTTTAATGATATTATGGATTGTAGATGGTGAAATATCTAAATTCCTGCAGTTTTGTGTTGAGAAACGCTTTTGGACTATTTGCAGTTTTTCACAAAGTGGTGAACCTCACCCCATCCATGCTTCTGAACGACTAAGCCTTTCAAGGACGCCCCTTTTAATACCCAATCATGATACTGTCACCTGTTACCATTTAACCTGTTGAATGTTCCAAACGTGTTTTTGTTCGTTCCACAACTTTCATTGTCTTTTGTTGCTCCTGTCCCAACTTTTTTGAAACATGTAAAACAAACAATAAAGGTGATCAGTTTGAACATAATTAATTGAATATGAGTTGAAAATGATTTGCAAATCATTCCATTATATTTTTATTTCCATTTTACACAATTCCATTTAATTTTGCTATTGAATGAAAGCTTTATATATCTGTTTTTAGAAATTTTCATGCTTTCAGATCCTCTGAGGAAAGAAAGAAAGAAAATGAGACAAGAAACAAAGTATAACCTATAGAGCGGTGACCGTGGTGGCAGAGGTCCACCGGCTGCAGAGGAAACATGCGTTCAGGGATGCTGCGACTCTGTAAATCAGGATAAATAATGAAAAACACCCTGTGAGGAGTGAGATGACACAGATGGTGCAGTTGCAGCTGTGATAAACTCTCCCAGCATGCATCTGCTCTGTTTAAACTTTATCGCTGCTGCTGAGCAGCAGCAGCAACAAGCACTCCAATCCGTCACTGTTCCCACCTACAAAACCTCTGCCGACTCCCTCAGCTTTACAAACCCCTGTTGTGTTCTGAGAGCTTCATTTAGACCTACGGAACTTTAGTTTTAATTCCTTGTGGAGTTTATAAAGTTAACAAAGGCAGAGTTTTTGAGGAAATTCAAGAAGTTATGCAAAACTAGCAATACACAGATTGTTTGTTTTTTGGGGTCCCAGCCAGAGATTCATCTGACAGTTTACTTACACTTTACTTAATTATTTTCATTATCGATCATTTTAATATGTTTTTTGGTCCATCAGATATCATGTTTCCCAGAGTCCAAGATGACGTCCTCAAACGTCTTGTTTTGTCCACAAACTCAAAGATATTCAGTTTATTGTCAGAGAGGAGTGAAGAAACCAAAAAAATTCACATTTAAGATGCTGAAGTCAGAAAATTTTGACTTTTTTTTCTTAAATGTCTCAAACAATTTATTGATTAGCAAAATAGTTGGTGATCAAATGAATAAGCAATTAATATTTAATATTTATCATTACAGCTCTACAAAAAAATCAAGCAATAATCGGTCCAACGTTAAAAACACAAGGCAGTTTGATATAAAGTTTGATTGTACTGAAGTCCTGATGTAAAACCATATACGACAAAAGAAAATGTCCTTTATGGGCAAATCCAAATAATAAAAATGGTTGCCCAAAAGTTATTAATCCCAAAATAATGAGTCCAGAGTCCAGCAAAAAACCCACCAGTATTCTGGGATTCCAAAATTAGCAACATAAGAAATTCAGTTTGTGCAGAGCAATTCAGTTTCTTAAATCTGTTCCAGAGTAAAGCCTCTTCCCAAACAAATTAAATAAGGATCTCTGGCAGTGTTTCACTTTTGCTCACTTCAGTCTTTCCCCCAGAGTAACTCTTCTTCTTCTTCTTCTTCTTCTCAAACTAAACTTTGCCTCCACATATCGGACTTACTGTTCCAGCACAACTCACGGATTCTCGATCGGAGGCTCGATCAGACAGACATCTGGGGAATTCGGAGGCAAAGTCAACACCGGGCCGCCTTCTGCCGCTGCTCCATTGTCCAGTTCGCATCAGTGAGCCTTTGGCACCAATGACCCTGTCACTGGTTCACTGGTTTGTCCTTCCTTGAACCAGCTTTGGCAGGCACGAACCACTGCAGACCAGGAACTGCCCACAAGACCTGCTGTTTTGGAAACGCTCTGATAAAGCAATCTAAAGTCACTCAGATCTTCACACTGTTAATTTTTCCTGCTTCCTACACGTCAACTGACTGTTCACACTCTGCTTTCATCCCTTTACTTTACAGGTGCGCTGCAGCTACATGGTCAATATTATTCACTTCACCTGTAGTTTTAACACTCTGTGGCAGTAGCTCCCAACCTTTTTTCCTTGCCGAGCTCCCCCCAGCCCACACACAGACACAGAGAACAAAAGAATAAGTGATTCATTCCAAAGCTTTAATGTCAAAAATTTACATAAATTATAATTGTTTCCATTCTTAGAACAATTACCTTTGTTAAATGTCTCTTTTTCTAGTTTAACCTTAACATTTTTTTCGTTTAAAAAACCAACAGAGTAGCTTATACAGTCTCATCCTTTCCAAAATAATAATAATGACTCATTAATGCAGAGATTGAGAGGTCACAGAGGTGTGTAGAACACTGTTTGTGAGTGAGGACAAAAAAATAATATATTATTATTACTGAGTACAATTTCGACTAATATCCAAACTTTTTGTCCGCATTTTTGTTGTCGGTAAAGGCTATCTGATTGTGGCCAATGAAAACCCTGACATATGGATGAAAAAAATCAAACGAACAAACAAAAAATGTTGCAGTAGGCGCCCGTCTGAAGAGGCGACTGTGACAGAACAAACTATTTTGACTGAATGTCTGATATTGATGATGCATTAAACTAGTGCTTCTCAAACTTTGGCACATGGATCATCAGGGGGAAAATATGGAGTAAAACAGAGTTGAATGAATATGATTTATGTTGGGAAAATAAACAAGTTTGCTGATGGTATCATGCTCACCTTTATTTCACTAAAATTCAACTTGGATGCTTCTTTATGAATGGTGTCCCCTATTATTGTTAATGACTGATAAAAAATAATTTTTTTGGCTTCTGAAGTGGGACATGCCAGAAAATGTTTGCAAACCACTGTTTTAAACATCACTGGTTTAAAAGTAACTAATACTCAGAGTAGTAGAACACTCTTTAACTTGAGTATTTTTAACACCAGTACTTTTACTTGTAATTGAGTAATATTTCAGTAATGTAACAGTACTTGTGCTTGAGTACAGATTGTCAGTACCTCACCACTGTGAGTTTGTAACCTCCAGACTTTGTGAATGTATAGTACAGATAAACACTATATAATAAAAAGAAAATACCAAAACACAATCATCAACTTCATCACCCACACCCAGTGTCATAGCCATAAAAAGTCCTGGATGTCCAGTAACTTTCTAGAGCTGACAAAACTAAAGTGATGGAGTTTGGACCCACAGCACACAGACTGTGTAAGTCAGATGTGTGTGATTATGTGTCAGATGTTTCTGCAGAGCTCCCAGGAGGCCAGAAATCTGGGAGTAATCTTTGCTTCTGATCTGACCTTCCATAAATATTTCAACAGTATCACATATCGGTCAAATCAGGAATATTGATTAGATCGCTCCTTTCATTCAGTGACGCACAGACTCTTATTCATGCTTTTGTCTTCACCTCGATTACTATAACTTGTTATCCGCAGGACTCCCCCAGAAATCAGCGGCTCCAAACAAATATGAAAATACGAACATTTCTCCTGTTCTCGCTCATCGCACTGGTTACTTGTGGATTTTAGACTTGATTTCAACATTTTAGAACTTGTTTTTAGATCACCGGACATGCCTCTTCTTACATAACTGAACCTCTCACGTCTCATGTACTCTCAGATCTGCAGTTGTCGTGCTCTGTCCCTGGAGTGGGGCTTTTGTTGTGAGGACTCCACAACTGTGCAATAATCTAACTTAATGAATCAGAAAATCTACCTCAGTGTCCTCTATACAAGTTTTTACTGTTCATTTGTTGTTCAACATTAGTTATATATTGTATATATATATTATATATATATATTATATAATAGTATATATATAACCAGGTAAAAGCCTCTTTGAGAATAAAAATCTCTTTTTCAAGAGTGAGAGTATCCAATTAACGTGGAGTACAAGGTCAGGGACAAAAACAATTTTGATATGGGTACAATTTCTACAGTCATTTAGGTAAAAATTTAGGAACAATCGCATTGACCAAGGGAGCTATTTTCTCGATTCTTTAAAATCGACTTGAATTCCCCCACAGTGATCAGCTCTGCCAATTTCAGATCCTTCTGTAGATCATTCCAGGACAAAGCAGCAGCATATCTAAAAGCTTTTTTGTCAGGTTCTGTTCTCACTCTCGGAACCAGCATTTGTAGAATATTATGAGAGTGAAGGCCACACTGATTTTGGTTTCTACACATGTATGTGGACAGATAACAAGGAACCAGGCCAAGAATAGATTTACACTACCAGTCAAAAGTTTTAGAACACCCTAATTTTTCCAGTTTTGTATTGAAGCAGTTCAAGTCTAATGAATAGCTTGAAATGGTACAAAGGTAAGTGGTGAACTGCCAGAGGTTAAAAAAAGGTAAGGTTACCCAAAACTGAAAAATAATGTACATTTCAGAATTATACAAAAAGGCCTTTTTCAGGGAACAAGAAATGGGTTAACAACTTAAAGCTGTTCTGCAGCAATTGAGGTTGATTAAGCCTTGAAAGTTGGTGCTACCAATTCCTACAGGTATCCCAACTTTTCTTGATTACTTACAACCCCCGCTGTCTGCATTAAAGTAGTGTTGGAACACACTGTGGTACCATACCCTCGTGAGCATCATTTGAACAGAACTGTACTGCAGAAAGTAGTGTGTTGCTATAAAAATGCAGAGAAAAAGGCAATTAACAATGGAAGAGAGACAGACCATCATAACACTTAAAAATGTAGGTCCTTCCTACAGAGAAATTACTAAGAAAGTCAAGGTCAGTGAGCACAGTTTCCTTCACCATCAAAAGGCACTCAAACTGGAGGAAACTCTGACAGGAAGAGGGTCTGGCAGACCCAAAGCCAAAATAGAATCAGAAGACAAGTTTCTGAGAGTTAACAGCTTGCGTGATAGGCGGCTCACAGGACAACAGCTTCAAGCACAGCTTGATAGTGGTCGTAGTAAGCAAGTCTCAGTTTCAACTGTGAAGAGAAGAATTCAAGTTGCAGGTTTGACAGGTCGAGTTGCAGCAAGAAAGCCATTGCTAAGACATCAGAATAAGAAAAAGATGCTTGCCTGGGCCATGAAACACTACCAGTGGGCTAGTGAAGACTGCAAGAAGGTGTTATGAACTGATGAATCAAAATTTGAAATCTTCGGTTCATCACGCAGGATTTTTGTACGCCATAGGGTAGGCGAAAGGATGGTTCCTCAGTGTGTGACATCAACTGTGAAACATGGAGGAGGAAGGGTGATGGTCTGGGGCTGTTTTGCTGGATCCAGGGTCGGTGACTTGTACAGAGTGAGAGGCACCCTGAACCAAAACGGCTACCACAGCATTCTGCAGCGCCATGCAGTACCCTCTGCACCTAGTTGGTCAGGGGTTCATCCTACAGCAAGATAATGACCCAAAACATAAGTCCAAGCTATACCAGAACTACCTCAGGAAAAAGGAACAAGATGGTAAGCTTGAAAACATGGAGTGGCCAGCACAGTCTCCAGACTTAAACCCCATCGAGCTGGTTTGGGAAGAACTGGAGAGAAGAATGAAAGCAAAGCAACCTACAAGTGCCACACATTTATGAACTTCTGCAACAGAGTTGGGAAGAACTTTCTGAAGAATATTTGATTTCCATTGTAGAAAGAATGCCACGAGTGTGTTCAGCTGTTATATCTGCCAAAGGTGGCTACTTTGATGGGTCAAAAGTTTAGAATATATTTTGGTTTATAAATTGATTCCATTACTTCTTCTTTTTTTTTTTTTACCTTCAATTGTTTATTTGTTCTATGCTTTCATTTCAGAGTACAATGAGACATTGAGCGGTGGGGGGGATTAAGGGTCAGGGTTACCTTACAAGGCAGTTCAAAGTGTTGTAACACATACAACATAAAATATATAAGAAACTCAAGGTGTTGTACATCAGACAAATAAACAGGATTCAAAAAGGCAAAAAAGAAGGAACTGTCTTGTCTCTGTGTTGACCGTCATCACAAGCTGGAGGGAGAAATATCTCCATAAGAAGGCACAACTTTAATTAACGTCATTATTTTTTCTGCAAGGTAGAAATGGTGAAGATGTGGAGCAGCACTAATGTTAAAGAGAAAACGGAGCAGCTACAAATGAGCAAAATCTGTAGAGAGATTCATTTACACAAACAAACAAACAAACAAACAAACCACTTAGTGTTTTGCAGCACAGGAGCTACTTCAGTAATAATTCGGGCTGCACAGTTCACCAACCCTCCACCTCCACCACCCGTTCTCTGCTCTGTCATCACATCATGTTAGGACAGATCTGTCAAATTCATTTTAATTCATGAGCCACATTAAGTCTAATTTAATTCCCCAGTGGGTTGGACCAGTAAAACCAGTACATAATGACCTATAATTAACAATACTCACACATTTTCCCCCTATTTGAAAATGTTCACGACTATTGAACCATTTATTCACACAACAGATGATGAGCAGCCTGACATGTCTTAAGAGGAAATATCATGTCTCAGTTTTCCCACATTCAGTGAATCTACCATCCTTACATGTGTGATACAATATACAGATCACACCGCACAAATTTACTTCCTTGTTGTCCGAACAACTTTTCGAGATCTAGAAATTATTTGAATCCTGTGTGTTAATGCTGCATCACTACAAAACACCAGCTGAAGAGGGAGTTAATGAAGAAGAAAGTCAAGTTATCCACTACTTTACAAACCATTTAAAAACACATTTTGGCAGAGCCTTAGCAACAGGGATCCACCAATATTGTTTTAAGACAGAAGTCTGATTTTATACTGAAGCTGCTGAGTGAAAATATTGTTCAGTATTGTTAAATGTGACCACAATTAGTATTTATTGTTTTTTCACAGAACTGTATTCATGTTTGGAATTAATGACTGCTCTGAATTTTTTTCTTTTTTTTTCCTCTTTTTTCTCTTTTTTTTTTTTTTTTTTTTCGCAAAATCATCCGTTGGGCTGGACTGGACCCTTTGGAGTGGGTTGGTTCTGGTCCACAGCTGGGGCGTTTCTTTTTATAATGTATACAGAAATGTATGGAAACTGCTGTTGGTTATGTTGGTTACACTGGTAATGGGAACAAAAGATTTAATTTTCAGAAATACTGCATTTTGTTGCAGTACTTGAACCTTGCATTGGCGCCCTTATGAGACAACAATACCATCAGTGGCCCTGAGCCAATTTTAGATTGAGACCCCTGATTTAATGTTAAAGATTTCTTTCTCACTGTCATTAAAAACAGATCTTGTCTCCGGAGAAATAATTAGATTTGGGTCGTTTTTGCCTGCAGGCTGAGCGTACAGTAGATTGAGTTACTGATGCTGATGAGAAAATTATAACACATGTATCTTTTCCTCTTGTTTTCTGTTTCCTGGTCCAGCTGCTCTGTGCAGGTTTCAGCTCCTGTGCTCAGTGAAGTTCTCCGGTCCGAGGCTGAAGTATCGGCGCTGCACTGTGCTGCAGCAGGAACACGTCTTTCTGCACGCTCATTAGGACATTGGCACACAAGAAGCCCTTGGGCCTCTGGGTAATGAAGGACCCCACGGACTTGTGGGTAATTGGGCAGCTAGAGTGGAGTACAGGTGAACGCTGGCTTGTCTGAGAGTTCTGGTTGGCCAATCAGCTGGCGCCTCCGCTTTAGCCAAGTGAACAGCGGGCGGAGGGGCCCTCCAGGGACCGAAAAGTATTCGAGAACGCTGCAGGAAAGTTTTTGAAAGCAGTGATGCTGAACTTCTGTGAATGAAAAAGGTATCCATACCTGTCCTGTTTACTGCTAAACGCCCTTGTGCTCCGCTCCCATAACAATAGGAAGCAAGAAAGTCTTACAGATGGTTGTTTTGTGAGAGAACAAGACTGACAGTGTTGCTGCCTCGCTACCGCTGCTGCTGCTTTGGTCGCGAGCCAGTTTTTGATGTTGTTGTGGAAAGCCATAGCTGGCTAGCGCCGCAGTTTGTTTAGCCTCGAGGGAACAGACAGGGGTGAAACCAACCAGGAGCGCTCTGGGACTGAATACTCAATTAAGGCAGACTTGTCTAAAGAAATTGCTGCAGAGATCCCAACTGCTGACAAACTGGCCTCCCCACGGTGACAGCTTAATCATAGTTCTGCAGAAACTGTCCAACACTCTGCGTCGCTTCAGTCACGGATTTGGAGAGAGGGAGAGCTGTGGCGTGCTGGGAGTTTGTTGTGATTTGTCATCCTGCTACTGCCGGTGTTTGGAGCTCGCTCTAATGACCACGCGAGCCCCGTGACAGCGGCCCCCGTTTGAGCCGGGGCCGGGGATCCATCATTCTCTTCTTTGTGGCTCATTGGCTCGCTGCCCCCGTCCAGGACAAACTCCCCCGCCGCCGCCACTGTCGCCGAAAGGAGCAAATAAACGTGACAGCAGGTTTACGGGAGGCCAGGTCGCCCGGGAGGAGAGCTGACGGTAACGGACAACACGGAGCCTCGGGTGCAGTTTGTCTCCGCACGACACCTGCAGCTGTGGTACAGTGATGGTTAGACGCTCCGTCACCTCCGTCACACTGATCTACAGGAGGATGTGAAGGCTTACAGCTGCTCAGCTTAAACATATGATCAGGTGAGGCCTGCACAAAGTCTGTGTTGACTGCACAAGCACATAATAACACAACTTACAGTGACAGAAAAGAGATTATATAATATCTATTACATAATACAGTAGATAATGAAAAGGTCAAAATGAGTTAAAGCACACTCGCTTACAGACATATTACACATTTAATGCACTGTATATAGATATATATATAGAACAGAGAGGTTACAAAATATATAACAGTCTTATAATGAAATAGATGAAAATGAAAAGCGTAATCACAGATCACCAGAGCAGATATGATCAGAAAGATCATGCAAAATTGATTCCATTACAGTGAATTTGAAATGAAACTGTGTTTCAAGTATATTCTTATACCCACGCTATATTGGCTCGCCCTCAGATAATAAAGAGTGGTTTAAAAGAATGAAAAGGAGATGCAATAACTTCTCAAAGTTTAATGTCAGATTCAAGCGAGTCTCACTCAGGGAGAGCAGCAGCGTGACGGCTTTTTACCTGCTGCAGCACAGAGAGGATAAACACAAGTTCTCGGCTGAAAAACAATCAGACTCATTGTTCACTTAATGGCTCGTTGTGGAGCTTCTGACTGAATCACATGGCCTTCATTAGCAGATAGTTTGCTTGTTTCTTAATGAAGATGTTTCCCAGTATTTAGTACACTTTTAAAAATTCTCATTCATGTTGGCTTAAAAATTGAGCTTTACAGTTCCATTTTGTAGGAGAAATATGTCACAATTGTGCATCCAAACTGACTCCAGGAAACTCAGGCAGGCTTCAGGAACACTGCAGGAGTGCAAGACAAGTGCAACATTATAATTTGACAATAACAAGTGGAGATGAGTCTGACACTAAAAGTTGATCAGTTGTCTGTCAAAGTAAAGTTAAGCCTGTTATCCTGAAAACAAAAGCCCACTGCTCTGAAAATACAGAGTTGCTTGCCTTATGTCTGCCACACTCTATTAAAATATTGTTCAATTTAATCTTATAAACATCTACTCCATCTAAAAGATTATTAATGATTTATTATGACTCATAAACAGACACTTACTCATTCAGCAACCATTCTGCATTAATCTGAACTCTAATTATTGTGAAATGGGCAAACAATAACAGTCATACCGGCCCGGAATAGAAATTTCAAAGGGGGACACTGCGGCTGAAGTGCTGTTGTCAGAGTAGTGAGTGTTTCAGCGTTGCATGTCTCCTTAATGTCATGACATATCATGGTCATTTTATGATTTATTACAGTGACTATATTACAGATTTCTCCTTTGAGTTTTGTCAACTGATTTAGTGGACAAAACAATATAAATCCAAGGTTCACTCACTTGCTAGTTGTGTAGCTTTTAATGGTATCATCAGGCCCAGCCGGAGGAGGCCCAAATGTTGGCATATTAGCTGACAACATTAGATTTAGCATAACTAGACTAAAAAGGAGCATTTTCCTTAATGTTGACTTGCTCTGATGTTTGGTGGTTTCTGGCTGTAGTAAGTTAAAGGGCTATTTCAATTACACAACTCACAAAAGTCTCTATAGGGCTGTTCACACTGCACTGAGCCCCAGTTTGGGAGACACTGACACATTCCTGGCACATTCCAAAGTGGGCTAACCTTGACTGTAGCCGAGGGCTTGCTGACCCTGCTCCGGTGCAGGGTTAGCCTCAAGTTTGTGGGGTTATCCCTCGAAAATCGACTAAACCCAGGGCTAAAAGCAGCCAGTGTGAAACAGGGCTAAAAGAGGAAGAAGAAAATCAGCCAGGTGAACGCAAAACATCTGTGTGGGTGTACAGAGGCGTTAACCCAGAACTAGAAGAAGGGTGGTGTAAATCATATGGTCCTGGGCTTAGTTTAACCCTGGGTTAACAATGTGTGTGTGAAAAGGGGCTAAGTTAGCCCAGGGTTAACTCTTAGCCCTGGGCTAAGAATAGCCAGTGTGAAAATCCCTTAGAACTTCTTTTAAATGTTAGTTTATTTAGTTTAATTTTTGTTTAACATATTTACTTCATTAATTCATTGTTTTATTCTTCATAGTTCTTCATTGGCAAATTCAAGTTTTCTGCTCCTGACTGCATCCTTACAGGATTTGGTCAAAAACATGACTAAATAAAATATAAGGGCAGGATTTCTGTGGTTTTCCTCCAGAAATTGTTTCACTCATTGAGAGCTCATTATGATCAACATATTTTGTCTTGTGATCAATTTGGTAAGTAGATGGTGGCCTAAATATATAAATATAAAGCATTTACTGTGTGAAATAACACCTCTGATTTTTTTCTTAAGGATTCATTAAGTGTTTTTTTATTATTATTATGTGATGTGATCTGCTATAAAACATTGCTGGAAACCCTCACTTCATCATTCTGGGATCACTTGAATCAAAAACAAGCTTTAAAAGGTTTTGGATGAGATTTAAATGAGTTTACATTTCATTTTCATGTTTCCCTCTTCATCTCTCTCTTCAGTGTGTGTTGCTTCAGTGGAAGATAATTATTCTGTCATTTCCGCCACCTCTCTGTCCAAAAGGAGATTTTGATCTCAAGAGACCATTCTGGATGAATATAAAGGTCAAAACTGACCAGAAACCGCTCACACGAGGCCAGATGGCAGGATTATCTGCCTCCTCGTGTGTCGAGATTTTTACCATCTGAACATGAAGTGAAGGATTGTGGGAGAGAAGCTGTAAATATGACGAGGTAATTCCTGAGAAAGCAAAAATGATAAGTTACCACAGAGGGAGAGAAAGAGATGGAGTGGCTAACAAAGCGGTAAAATATGGACAATGAGGAGGACCTGGTGAGCTGCACCACATCCAGATATGCATGAGGCATAAATCAATATTTATTGCACATAAAGGAGCAATTTTCCCACCATGAATGATTAAACTTCCCAAAGACGGCTGCAGTCGGGCCGTATTATCGCGTTCTTATTCAAACTGATAAATAAGGAATTACAGGAGCAGCAGTGTGGATGTGAATGCAGCGTCGTACCTGAGCGGCTGTTTACAAACTGCAGGTTATTATTATCGTCATATCGCATTTCCCCAATCGTAGTTTGACTCTGAATATTTCATGTTTCAGGAAAGCATGCTGGGTGTGACAGGGGGAATGAGAGAGTCTATTTGTGACGAGATTACCTCTCACTGGAGGTTTTTGTCGAGCAGAATTTACAGCTGATTTTCCTGAAATTATAAATCGCTCACAGTCGAACATGTTGACTTGTTTATTCACTGGAAGATCATAAATCAGCTTTTTTTAAATCATTATTATTGTTTTAACTTCCATGCTGGAGGAAACAGTTAAAAAATGATGGATGGAGCTCCGACTCTGGGACCTGTCTGATTTTCTGCTCGAGTCTGAATAAACCATTTTTTTTGTATAACTGTCTGCTTTAATGAGCTCAGTGAATTGATTTCTTCTTTCTGAGCCTGTTTTACTGCACAACTTTATGCCTCTAAGAGGAATCGGGACTTTTGCTCTTGAATACACAGGACGTGTAAATATGCGTACTCCAAGACAAGAAGAAGGAAGTCTGAACCGACAGTATTTTGGCCTGTGGCTTCGTTTTTAGGTCCCAGATTCTTACGACTCAGAAGTTAAAGGATCATTTTGTTTTGGAGCTTTGAGCAAAAGACATATATTGTATATTAATTTAAAGTAAAGGAAAGTATCACTCTTTGGCTGATGCTGTTACATAAGAGTTGTAACCATATGTGAGGAGCATTAGTCAAAGGTTGAGTCTAGCATTAGTTTGTAGTGTACAGACTAAATTTAAAGAGGTGTTTGTAGGCACGAGGATTGCTCAGTCTGCTGAATCACAATGCCATAGCATATTGTACAGTAGCAAGAATGCTGTGTGAGATTTTGCATCAACTGTTTATCCTCTGGACTTGTAGGTGAAGGAGTTGCTGACTAAAATAGTGAGCAGACAGTCCAATTCAGACAGTCATGAATTAAAACAAGCCAGTATACTGGTATTGATCAGCCTCAGAATGTGCATGTGAACTTTTCTGTAGCTCCAACAGTGCTTAGAGTGGAATAAACACAGCTCAATGTTACCATCCATTGATCATCTACGCCTGCTGTATACTCCCCATTATCAATGATAGGATATTTTATATCTGGAGCCAGAGCTGGAATTTCATCATGTTAGGGGCAAAAGGCAACTTGGCCTTTGGTGCTGCCAAGTTTTTGAGGGCACAGAGGCCAAACACCAGAGCAGCAAGGCCATAAAATAACAATGATTTTCCACAGAAATAATGAATTTGAAATAAAGTTAAGGCTAATTTTATAAACATTCATGCATGACACTGGGCCTCATGCAAGAACCACTCGTACAAACAGGTTTGTTCATAAGTGGTGTGAAACAATGTTGTCAAAATTGTCCTGTTTGACTGAATTTCAAATTATAATATAATAGTAAATTTACACATAAAGCCTTTAATTCAACTCCTGATGCTGTCAAAATGACAGATTTTCCTTTATGGATCTCTGAAAGCAGGATGTCAAACTCCAAACTCATCTTTTTACTCTTTGATGCCATTTTCATGAATGAACACTTCCTGACATATGGGGCAGGACGTGTGGCCCCAAATGGTATTATAGCGTTAATTATGCTAAGCTAGCAGTGTCATGCATGTGCACTTAACTATGCACAGGAGGATCATTTACACAGTTATCTGAAGTTACGAACATTTGTCGAATCTGTTTGTATGAACCCTTCGTACATAAAAAATTAGAAAATTTTCAGAGAATGAGTTTAACATTTCATTAGTTTACTGCAACATGTCAACCTTTTGGAAATATCCTGTCCTATTCAAGTAGTGATCATTCAGTTTACTGGCTTATTTTATCCCTGTTGTCTTCTGTCTTACAGCTTCAGCCAAAAAAACTTTCCTAACAGTTGAACTGGTATGAAGGATCTTGAGGAGGATGTGGACTGGTGCATGA
Source organism: Lutjanus argentimaculatus (assembly GCA_034769285.1). Lineage (NCBI taxonomy): Eukaryota > Metazoa > Chordata > Actinopteri > Lutjaniformes > Lutjanidae > Lutjanus > Lutjanus argentimaculatus. The sequence goes on along the minus strand of JAWZSL010000040.1, from coordinate 2,207,272 downwards.
TTTTCCCAGGAGTCCCTCTCCCTCTCTTTCCTCCTGGGATCACAGTTCTCCTGTATTTCTCCCAGTTTCTGACAAATTTTCACTTTTTTTTTTTCATTTCCCCTATCACAGCCTGCTTCTGGACATGGTACAGTGTGGTGTATAACTCCTTCTCCGAAAAGTCCACAGTTTCAGTATCAAACATAAAAATTCTGTAGCAGTGTACTTCTTATTTTGTTGCCAACATTTTGGTGACTTTTAAGGAATGAAAATAACAAAGTCTCTATAAATCACTTTTTTGGTTTTGAAATTCCTCCTTATTGTTGAAGGCTCAAGTTTGGCAAGTATGCCAACCTCTCTCACATTTGTTTTGCATAATTTGCTGCTCAAGTGGCCCACAGAGCAACCGTCCCACTGGGATCTCTCCCACTGCTTCTGATGGATGGTCCAACAATGGTTGACCTTCTCCTCTTTGAAGTTCACATAGTCAGAGGTTGGCCTCTGCTAGATTTGTGTTAAACTATCGTCATATAAGGCCAGTTTTCCAGCAGTTCATACCAGGCTCAAAATCGAACCCAGAGCTGGTTATGTGTGCAGAGTGATGTTGTCCAATAAGGACTCAGAATCTCCACAAAAACTGGTGTCTAAATACTGCATTGACAGGGAAGGAGGCAGGGGAGAAAATGGCTAAATCAGAAGGGCCAGTGCGGGCAGGGCATCAAGGCCCCTGTGGCTGCAGGACAGATTTTGAGGGACATGAGGCCAAACTGAGGGGGCATGGCCATGGCCGCTGTGCAATTCCTGCCCTGTTGGGAGTCCATCCCAGCTTACACTGGACAGGCCACTCACAGTCACACCAAGTGGCAATTTAGAGCTGCCTGTCGACCTTACCTGCATGTCTTCAGACTGTGGGAAGAAAACTTGAGCTCCTGGAGGCAAAACATAGAAAGGACTCAGCAAAAACTGGATGGATTTAAACCCAGGACCTTCTTACTGTGAGGTGACGGTGCTTCATCGCACCATTGTGCTGCCTCAGGCATACTGCATGTTTGTGCAGCTACGGTTTAAAATCCACAGGTACAGGTAAAAATGAATGTGATGGTAGAAATAAAGTGTGAAGAGGAGGGAGAAAGCATAAAGCAATTTTGAAATGCAATTGTATCCATCTAGTCAGTGATAAAGGCAATCGTCTGGCCAAATAAAGCAATCTCCATGCTGGCTGTGCATAAGATACACAAAAAACTCTAATTTACAGACGTTGCCAAAATTCTAAACCAGTGGTACACACTCCTGGCCCTGGAGAGTCCCAGCACTGCATATTTTCCATTTGTTCAAGGTCTACCCGCACCCACACAAACTACCCAAACACACCTGATCCACAAATTTAGGTGTGGGTAGAGCTCTACCCACACCTGATTAACTTCAGGCAGAGTACTACTGCTCTGAACCATAGTGATGGCAAGTTAGAAAATTCTCACAATCATTTTTGTTCTGGAAAGCAACAAAATGATGAGAAAACACATGTGGCTCATTATGGAAAGCAAGGACAAATGTCCCGGACATGTTTCTCCTTCAATGAAACTTTATCTGATCAGTAAAAGTCGACGTTTTGAGGGTCCGATTTCACAAAGTAAAAGTTTGTGTGTTTTGAGTGGTTGTATGTGAAGGTCACAAAATAAAACAAGTCTAGCAGCTTTATGAGGCTGTCCTTTGAGTTAAATGCTAATGTCAGCATGCTAACATGTATGCTGATGTTCATCAGTTATATTGTTTAAAATGTCCAGAGTCTTACTTACATCAGCTAATTAGCACCAAATGGACCTTAGGCTAATTATAATTAGCTTTGCAGGCAGCAATAAACAATAAATTAAAATTTGGACCTGATGATGGCATTGGATAAAAAGTGAAAGGATGACCAAAGTTATTACAATTCAGCCTGAGGGCAACATGAGTAATAATATTAGTAATTTTATACATATAGCAAAGGATAATTCATACAAGAAAAGTTGGTATGTACTAGTACTAGTTCCGTGTTTTTTGTTATCATATAGGTTTGATTTTCGCAGTATTTCCCAACTCAGAGAAACAAGACTGAATGATCTTCATTATATGAGGTTCAAAGTTCAAATGTTGGTCAAAAAGAATACAAATATTCTAAGAGGCGATCTTGATGTTGCTAGTGAGGGGGTCAATATAGTGGCTGACCTCCTTAGTACCACAACAGGGACTGATCGTAAGGACCTCAGTTTTGTCAGAATTGATTTTGAGACATCAAATTTGTAACAGAAGGCAGTCATGAAGAGTGGTAAGGTTCTTGAGTTTAACCAATAAGTAAAGCTGCATGCAATTGGCATAGCAGTGGTAAGAGGTAGCACTGGAGGAGCTAAACAGATGGTCTAAAGGAAGCGTATATAATGAAAACAGGTTAGATCCAAAGATTGAACCTTGTGGAACCCCACATAAGAGAAGAGTGGAGGAAGACAGAGGTAGAAGCAGTTGTTAATATGAACATTGAAGTGTCTGTCAGACAAGTGTGAGGAATAAAATCAAGAATACATGGGGAGGCAATGCAAAAGATGAAAAAAATCAATGAAATGACATGAGAAGAAACATGATGGCGTGAGACCTAACATGGCGGCGCCCTGTCTCCAGTTGACAAACAAGACTTAAATAAAACTTAAACTACAGGACTGCATTTTTGTTTCTCTCCCGCATCACACGTGGAACAGATTACCCTCACCATGGAGGATTTATAGGACTTAGAAGCTTTTATCAACCACTACTACCGCCAGCAGGACAACATGAATGGCAGCTCATTCACCAAATCCACCAAAAGAAGGAAAACAGACTCATCCATGGACACAGACCTACAAACTGCAGAGATCAAGGCCAGTATTCTGTCGAGTATCAACAAAAAACTTGACCTTCTCATTCCCATTCACAATGAAATAAAAGAACTGAGATCAAGCCTGGAATTTGCCCACAACCACATCCTTTTTGTCGAAAAAGAAACACAACACAACTAAGCAAGAGGTCATGTGACCTTGTCACTTGACATATCAATACTGAAACTTGAAAAAACTCCCACAAGACATAACAATGGAAACATACAAATGTGTAAACCTTAAAATAAGACAGCAAAACACGTGTAGTGGAAAGAAATGAAATATAAAATAAAAATGGAAGTGAAAAATAACATGATACAATGTAAGGCCGAAAAAATGGTAATAATAATTCTAATGTTAGAATAATGATGAAAGTAAAAATAATGCAAACAGCCCCTGCAAAATGAAGGAGTCATGAGGAAAACCAGTGCAGTACCTGTAATACCAACCAGTTCAAAAGTCTATAAATTAAAATGATCAGTAGTGTCAAACTAAAATGAGACATTCACCTTTGTCAGTATGAATAAAAATGTGAGTTTCTTTAAGCGGTGCTGTTTTTGACAGAAGCGAAATTGAAATTTGTCAAAGATATTTTGCACCTCAACCATTTGGAGCCGGTGAATGACGACTTTTTCAAGAGTTTTAGAATGAACATGAGTTTGGAAATGTGGTGTTTGAACTAAATTTCATGGCAGTTAATCCACAAGTCGTTTAGGCATTTGACTCAAGTCGGGATTCATCTTCTGGGGACCATGAATGTCAGGTTCAAATTTCACAGCAATCCATCAGGAAGTTGTTGAGATGTTTGTCTGGACCACTTTGCTCATGAGGCTAAAAAATAACTGATTTTAAAACAATGGATCATTTATTGCAGCTCAGCTCTCACTGGTTGCAGATTGACACATTTACTGAAATTGAAGAGTAGCTGTGCTTTGAGATGGACGACTTGAAACACTTCAGACAACAGCATGTATTCACAGTTCGTGTTCATATATTCAAATAGTGTGAGAGAGTTATTAAGTGAACTGACAGGCAGAGCAGCAGCATTTGAACGGGGCCACATGGATGTAAAAAAGGCTGATGGTGTGCTTAATTCCCCTTTGGGAGAAAAATATCCCCTAATGATGCAATCATCCAGGAGTCTGCCTCCCGCCAATCACCTGTCAAATTATGAAAAGCGCTGTTTGTGGTTTTAATCTCGCTGAATGCCATTCAACAATTTTCTATGCAGAACATTAGAGCGTAACATGAATTAATCAGAGGGAGAAGAAATCAATCGAGCCCTGACATTTCGAACTGCACAGCACGGCTCCTCAAACACACACTCACACACTCGCACACACTGCCAGGCCCCGTTCATTCTGGCTGATTTGATTACAATCCGAACAGTCTGTGGATGCAGAACTTGCAGGACGTTGCAGGAGTGAAGTGGGCGATGCAATGTGAGGCTTCTAGGTTTGCTGCATTCACAGACCTGCAGGCATTTCTGTGACTGACAGTTGGAGCAGTGCAAGGCTTGAATGGTCAAGAGACTCCTCGGTTGAATCATCACTCACCGATAAACAACTGTGGCTGTTTGGTTGTGTCTGTTCTCCTTTCTTGCAGGTTTGTGTACCCTAATTGGTAGGTGAGGCCATTCACTTGGGCTCACTGGGAGCACTTGGGCACAGTGCACCCAGTCTCTATAAAAGCTGTCACCTTAGTCCTCTTATCAAGACTCTAATACTGCCATCCATATCTCTTTGTTAACTTAATTTATGTTTTTTGTAAATAAATCAGTTAATTTAAGCATATCTTTGGTGTCTATCCCTTATTTGCCATGGTCTGTCCACTCCAACTCCTCCATACACAGACTAGTAAAGTCAGTTTATTTAAAACATTTAAAATACAACAGATGTTGAGTCAAAGTGCTGTCCAGTTGAGGCAGATGGGCTAGTATGCGCCTCAACACAGGTGATAGGAGACACAGATACAACAATACAATGTCAGCAATGATACAAAGAGTGCAAGTAATACTAAAATGTAGTACAGAAAAGATAAAGATAAAGATAAAAACCAACATCAACATTAAAATTAAAATGCAGTACAGGGACATTGAAAATAAGTTAAGATGGGAACTCAAAAACCCATGAGGCAGACTCTGACTGAACCAAAAGCAAGACAATAAGTGCGTCTTTAATTCAGGTTTAAAACAAATCGACAAAGAGGACCTAATGTGGGCTGGGAGGCTACTCTAGAGCTCAGGGGCAGCAACAGAAAATGCTTGTTCGCCTTTGGTTTTAAGGCATGAGTGGGAGACGGAGAGATGTTGTTATGAGGACGACCTGAGTGACCCAGGCAGAATATGGAATTAGCATTCAGTGATGTATTGAGGAGCTAATCCGTTTAAGGCTTTAAAAACAAATAGGATCTTAAAATCTTTAGCTGGTAGTCAGTGCAGGTGGGCGAGAACAGGGCGAGGAGTAATGTGTTTTCTTCGTTCCAGTTAGGAGTCTAGCAGCTACATTTTGGGTTGTATAGAGAAGTGGGAAAGCACAAAGAACAGTTGAATAAAGGGGGTAGGAACAAACAAGTGTATACGTCTTCCTACTGCTTTTTGAACATGTAGGATTTAATTTGTGTTGCTTGAGTCAAGTTTTTTTGTTTTTTCCATTTATTTCTATTTTTTTTATTTTGGTTTTATTTTTTACATGTTCGAAATAAAGAATTTTTATTCATTGATTCAATCAGGGGTGAGCTGAATATTATTTTTTAATTTAGGGGTACCTACGGTGTCGTAGTTCGAAGCATAGAGGCAATGATCACACAGCTGTGGGGTGGTACTTAGATTATTCTGCGTGTTTCCAATAATATTCAAACATCCAGAGAAATCCATTATTTTAGTCAAAGTAATGGTGTGTTTCATTTAGTCACCCATTGCTTTAACTTATAGGGAAATATGGGATAAGCCTACTTTAGAGCTTGAGATCTGCACCCAAACCAGATTGGTTTGGGTCGGGTCGGGCCGTATTTCTCACATATTTCATTGGCTTATATCAGGTTTGGGCTGTATCATTATCAGTAGTAGTAGTAGTAGTAGTAGTAAATTTAGTCATTGCCATTTCAAATTCTCCCCGTCTCATCCCTGTCATTGCTCTCCTACTGTTTGGTACATGGAGGGAACCTTGTTAAGAAAAATGTTGGGCTGTAGTCGGGTTCGGGCTGAAATATGCTAATGAGGGATGGGTTTGGTTTGGGTTCGGACAAAATTTTGTCGGACTTGGACCTTGTCGGACTCAACTTTTCAGGCCCGATTAGGGAGTCAACAAATGTGACTAAATGTGAGCACGAATAAAACTTTAATTCCTTACTTCATCTGTGAACATGATTTTTGCCTGAGTCACATCAGATTTTATTCAGTATGGTGCTTATTTAACACTGAAGACAACAACTCCCATGATCCCACACTACAAAATCTGTTATTTTCTTTGTCACCTTTGAGTTTATTATCATGTTTATTATACCATGACCATTTACCAAGTGAAAACACTCACTACTGACTGTTAATGTTTGAAAAGTTTAATTTTTAATGTGTGTTGAAATAATCAAGCTTAATGTTTGCAAAGTTAGTTGTCTGTTTAACTCTTGGGTTCGTGATAGCTTGACTGTTAGCCGCCCTGTCACTCCACAAAAGGTTAACAATAGCCGATAGCCACCGTAAGTGTTTGCTTTGATAGCTAATCTAAGCTGAGCATGCAGCCCTTTTAAAGAAAACTTTATGTCCTTGTCAGGATGATGTCAAAATGATATTCATCAGTGGATGAAAGCCAGAGGGGACTTTAAATATTCATTTATTTATTCATTTTTCTTTTTTTGAGACACAGCTCTCAGTCGTTTGATATGGAAGATAACTGATTTCCTGCTTTTAGTCTTCCTGAGTGCGTCCCTGATCGATGTGTGTACATGCGTTCGGCAGCATATGAGTTTAGAATCATGATGGATGGCCGGGTGAAGAGCAAAGAGCATGAGACTGTGTACACCAGGACTCAGTACATCTCCATCCATCTCCTGTTAATGCAGCAGCCGCAGCACTGAGGCTCTGGGACACTTTGTTGACGTCCCAATGAATCCTGGGTGATTTATCATGTCGAGTCACGGAGTTCAAGCCCTGAATATATGCCATACACAACTCCATCTTAATTTTTTTTTTATACATGTTTTGCTTCTGCTCTTTTATTTCCTTCTTTTCTCCCATCGTTTGCCTCCTTCATTCCTTTCCTTATACCATTTTTCCTCTACGCTTCTCACTCTTTCACCATCTTTCTTTCCCATTGTCTTATCTTCTTCGCTTTGCCCCTTTTCCCTTCCTCCCTCCCCCCTTTCTTTTATTACCTTACTCCCTTCTGTCTCTTAAGGCCTTTCTCAATGTGCTTTCTTGTCTCTTCTTGTCAGACGTCATCAGTCACGCCCCAAATACTGTTCCAATTTTAAATTGGCATTTAGCCAAGTACAGTTCAAATATCCCAGCATGCATTTTGCATCAACCATGGGCCATGGCCGAGAGGCAACTGTTACTGTGTCACTGAAACTCAATAATGCATATTTGAAGAGTTGCTCTAACGTTTTTGGGGATGTTATCCGAGGAACACCAGCCGGCCATCTAGGAAGCTTCAGCTAGCTCCCTGCCAGTTGGTCATGATGACCCCTTGGGGAAGTCTCATTGTCATTTGTCCTTGTTAGTTCAGTGGCTCTGATGTTTCTATGGTGTTTTAGACAAGATATAATTCTTTTGGACAAATAAATTTTGGTCTCGGCATGACAGTCAGGCTTAAAATCTAGAATGTTTTGCTGGCACCTTATTCTGTTAGAGGGTGAAGTTAATCTTGATGGCTTTTATTGGACTGTTACTGTTGTACATTATTGCTGTAACTGTGGACTTTTGTCTCATTTTATGTACGTACAGGTCAGGGAACATTTAAGTAAAATTTGAAACTATATGAGGCAGAGTAGTGTGTTACATCCGTATGTTGTAAATACGCAATACAGTGAAAGTGACAAGTAGGCCTGGGCGACAAAACGATAGTGATATGATATGTTGTTCAGTTGCCCCATCGACTTGTGCGAAACATTGTGGAGTTACATGTGACAACAACAAAAAGTGTGCTAGATGAGCACAGATATAAAAGAACAGGTCAGCTTGCCGGTATGGTTGAACAACTATAAGAGGGCAAGAGGCTGGGACACTTAGAGGGAGCTAAGTGTTGAGCTGGAGTAGTTGAAAGAAGCCAGCTAAGGTGGAAGAGCTGGAAAGCATCGCTCAGCCTGTGGCCACCTTGACAACCCCCCAGATGTGGATGGATACATTAACAACTACCAGAACACTGTTGTGTGTAAAGTGCAGGAATACCTTCCAGATTAAGACCACTAATACAACAAACTTATTTTTATCACTTTAACCGATTCCTTTGGAGTACACAACACATCATCAGTCACATGATCTGCATGATCTAGGATCTACCTGGATGATCAATAATCACCTATTTACCAACATGAAATTTCACTATCATGATAGACTTTTCAGTTGTATCATGCAGGCCTAATAACCATGTTGACCTCCTTTACAGCTCTGAAAGAAAACTTTCTCAGTGAACCTTTCAGTTGACATTATTTAGAGTTATGTTGCAGAATTTTCTTATACCTAAACATCGGAACTGGTTGATTGTCGGTGACTCACTCCAGTGGTCATATATGTGATTCTGTGAACCAGCGACAAGTGTACCGGACCTTAATTACGTGACTTAAGGCACATTGTGGAATGGCAGCAGTTTGGTTAGGTTTAAGCTAGTCTGACGGATGTAGACTGTGGGTAAAAGCATGCCATTGTTTGACTGTTTCAGTTGGCATTCTCCCTCCGTTACCATTTTCAAAAGCTAGATATTTTCCCTCTCTAAAGCAGAATAATATTGTGTGCAGTCAGCCCTTTCTCCAGTACTGACACAGGGCTGTGGAAATAGGACTGGCCATGCAAGACTACGCTGAGGCACCAAAACTACTTATATTTAGAAAATTAGGATAGGTTTCAAAACAAGTATGTTACATATATCACATGACAGAAGTGACAGAAGTCATGTACTGAACATACTGTCAAAACCACAGGGAGCCATTTGAGAGAGACTAAAAAGCTGCACATGGCTCCAGAGCCACAGGTTGCTGACCTCTGCCCTATGCCAACTTTCTCACTGTTTTATACGTCTCCACTTATAATTACTACGACCACTAGAGGTCATCACTCAACAATAAAAGTAAATATGGGTCGAAATAAGCTTCCTGTACGGGCAACCTATATACCCGTTATTTTTCCTGGTGAGAGTGGCCTAGTGTCCAGCTGATGCACTGAAGTCTGCAAGAACACTCCTGTCCTGATGAGCGTGCAGGCATCCTGTTTGAACTTCTGAGCTAAACTCACCAAGGTCGCTTTACTAAAGGTGGGTATTAGTTAAACTTGGCATGCTAGTCACCCTGGCGTCCTCTACTGTTCCCTTTTTGTTTTCTTATGTTGCCTATGTTCTATCCTTGTTCCCCTCCCAACTATGTGCTTCTTGCCCCCCATTACTTCTTCTTTATTTTGTCCCTTGTTCCATCCATCCTTCTTTTTTTCCTATCTGTATTGTTACTTATTTTTCTTTGTGTCAGATATTACAATCTGTCTCTCGTTCCACTCCTTTTCAGCTTAAGAAGAATTTGTTTTCTGTTTCTTAGCCATCACACACACATTTCCCTTGAGAAAATGACCTTTTCTTGCCTCTATGAGATAGAAATGCAGCTATGAAGTTTCTGCTTTCATGTACAAAGCAAATAAACCCCCCTTGCTCCCCTATAGTACACTGCACCATCCTTCAGTGGCATCAACATGCCGCCGTCATGCAGAGGGACTCTGTGAGAATGCATGCACATTTAATGCCACAACGCATAAATTATTTCCATTTTGGAGATATTTGGGCGAAGCTTCAGTGGTGGAGCTTGATGAAAAGACTTTGAGTAAAAACCAGGCAGCAGTAAACACATCGTTCCCCCCGTCTGGGCCAATCACTGACAAATATGACTTCTTGTTTTGAGCTTGTAGCTGGTGTCCCCCACTGGGCCAATCAGAGTCATTTTAGATGCTGGAATGCAGCTAAAATGAGATGCATCAACTCGCTGAATTTGTCAAAATCCGATCTCTGGGATGTTGCAAGAAACGTGTATCTCACTGGATCACATTGCTTCATCTCAACATGTCAATTTGTCCAATATAGAGCCTTAAAGAATCTTATTTTCTAAAACAAGCAAAAATCTTGCTCATGGAGTGAAATTATTTCAACCTGTTTCCAATTCAAGTCAACTTGTTTACAGACATCTCTAAAGAAAAGTGTCAGCATCTGGAGACGAGACAGAATAAGATTACTGCTGTGGAATGAAGAAGAATGAATGTGTTAATCCATTCAGTGTTCCTGAGATATCGAGTGTGACAGATGGACAAACAAGGGTAAATTTGTTGTCTTTCAACCAATTTCATCATGACACTGAAACCCACAGAGGAGCTTCAATGCTGCTGAAGAGAGGACGCAGTAACACAGAGGTGACAAGGAAAGAGGAGAGAGAGTCTGAGGATAAGACTGAACAAAGGTCTCTGGCCAGAGCTTTGTGATTAGTGGTCAGCATCTTAAATCCTTTGACCACCAGGGTGCCTCCTAGTGGCCTGATTTCTAACTTAACTGAATATCAGTTACACTGAGTTGTGTATTTATTTGTTCTGTATTTATTTGTGAATGTCCTGTGCTGTGGATGTCTGTCTCTGCTGTGGTGCCTGTGTGTGATGGGTTTCAGGTGAGTTTGGCTGATTGGATGATTGACTGTGTGATTGTGCAGGTTGTTCCAAGGAGCTGATTGGTTCCAGGCTCCTTGCTTGTGGTTTAAAAGGCCAGCTTTCCCCAACTCCTGCAGGCTCTTCCAGCTAGACAACAAGCCAACATGTTTCTGTGTGTACTCTATTAGCACTGCCAGGTTTGATAGGGTTGGGTAGCATTTGTGTTTAACTCTTTTTCTCCTGTTTTTGATCAGGAGTTAGGTTAGTGACTTGTCTTTTGCAGCTCTTTTAAACTAAACGCTAAACCTTTAAAAGGGCTGCCAGTTGTTTTTTGCTGGTGGTTCTTGGGTGCTGGGAAGAGGGAAGTGTCATTTTTTCATGTTGCACCAGGGTTTTCCCTGCTGTAAAAATAGTTAAACCTTTCTGGTGCAAATCAGCTTCTTCCAGAACATTCAGAAACTAGTATGTTGAACAAAAATCAAGAACAATGAAACACCTCTTGGTGCAGATTTTACAGATGCACAAACATCGACCTCTAAAAGTTAAAGATAAGCAGGCTTGTGACTAAAGGCACTTACCCCTCTCTCATTATCATCACTGAGGGTTCATCTACCCCCAACTTTGAAAGCCATGGCATTTATATTTAATCAACTTGACTCCAATTTTGAGATAATTGACTCAAACACAACACTTTTGAAAGTTTCAGCCAGCCTCTGTGAATTCCTGCACAACCTTGCAATTTTGTCCAGCCACAGCAACTTTTCCCCCGATTTGATTATTCCTTCTCCCAGTTCCACCAATTATAGCAGTCTGTGCAATATGTCATACATATACGCCTCAATGAACCAACTAAATGTTTTATGGTTTACTATTTTTTGTACTTTATTTCTTTTGTCAAAAATCCCCCAAAAATCACAACTTTTTTTTCGCAATTTTCCAATTGCTCCCACAATTTCATAGCAGAATATTAACACAAGCATTGCAACATGCATTACAATTTTTTTGTTTGTTTGTTTAGCCATGAAATCAGGCATTTTAAGCTGCAACAGTCCCCAAAAATGGCCACAAAGTTCTGAAGACACTCTGCTCAGTGGTCTGAACCACTGCAGGGCAGACATGCATCACTTTCCCCTTTGGGTGAAAACAATCCCTGTAAAAGTGGTGATACCAAATTACCTCTCAGTTGTAGTGATCTGTACCAACGCCCTTCATCCCAACTCCTCCAGTGGAGCTGCTCAGTGGCCGGCAAATCCAACTGCAGTTGAATTCCTCTAAAGTAGTTTCAACAAAAATTGAATATTCTAACTTTCATCCAGATAGGATTTATTGCCAGCTGTTGTATTAGACTGCATTTGTTTTTAGGTAGGTGTACTTAATAAACTTGCAACATTCCATATGTTATGTGTTTTTAGTTTGTTTCCCTGCTACAAACAAGTCACACGAAAATCTATAATTAATATTTAATTAATAATTTATATGAAGAAAAAAACTTCCTGATTACTTGTATCTATTTAAAAATACAATTATATGTGTCCATTCTGTGTAAGCTTTGTCTCTTTTCAAAATGTTAAGACTAGTCAAACTTTTTCCATAAGGTATTAGAACTTTATGTCGATGGATTTAAATATTCAGTAAATCTGAAACATCTGGGAAAGTGTTTTTATGCAAATCACAAATTTTTTAATCATATGCCACCAACAGTTTTTGCACATTCTGGGTCTAATTAGTGTAAAAAGAGTTTTTCATATTTATTTTTCCATTATTTTAATAAAATTAAATAACTAATGTGAAAGCATCTGTAGAAACTCAGTAATTAGTTTCTGTTCTGCTGATGTCCAGCTGGTTTGACCTCGATGTTTGACTGCGCTTTAACCGATCAACTGGAGCCTCGTTGCGTTACCAAAGGTCATTGTTTTGGAATTAAACTCAACCTGTTTCTTCAAGTTGCACTGCGAAGGACGTGAAGAGGAGGTTCTCGTTAATGGCAGCCAGCTAAAGTGGAGCAATTAGGGCTAATCAAATGGCATTCTCCTTTAAACAAATGATGGGAAAGGTCAGCGGGCCGGCGGATATAATTGATCAGATGGCAGTTTCCCCTCAGCGTGAAGGTTAGCTGATGCTGACATTTGTTAGGATCATTTTCAGCTGCGGATTAATGCTGTACAGTGACATTTTACATTTGTCTGAGTTATTTCACCCCGACATGCTCTGAATACACAACAGGAGGAACCATCCAGGAGTTTCTCAATCCTCTGTGGGGAAGTTTTTCTGTCCACCCATGACAGAAATATGTTTAATTCCAGTGTCAGATTTATTGGTGATGTGGAAACAAAGGAGATCAATAAAACCATGATAACATTTTATTATCTTGTTTATAAAATAGCTGTCTACATGATCAATTTAAATCCAGAATTCACGCTTTTTAGCTCTGAGAAAAGTTCCACTTTTATACAGATGTTCAACATCCCCAGAGGATGAATCCTAATGACTTTGATCATCTCCTAACTTTTCCACAAAGTTGACAGTTTTTTGATTAAGTAGCTTGGGGAAATACTGGACAAACTGCCATGAGATTTTATGTCAATTTTCATTGTCCAGCCCAGTATCGGCAAAAAATTTGGTGACGACTTTTAGGGTTTCCAGATGATGTATACTGACTTATGACTTTTGATCATAATTCTTGGTTTAGAGTAAATTATCTCAACAGCAATTGGATTGTTTGTAGGATTTGACTCAGGTTTTTACATGGCTCGTGACCACAAAAATTACTGTGTGGCCAAATATTCAGCCAACTCTTCACATACCAAGGATTTGTCGCTGTCCTCTGGCAATTCATACAGATGCAGACAGTACCTGTTTGCAGCTGAAAGAGAGGACACCAGGCTTTTCAAGTGATTTCAATGTGAACCCATCTGTGGCTGTATAAGACCTCAGGACTGTTGATGTAGTATAAAGGGTGAGAAGGTCCACACTTGGAGGAGATGGAGTGGATGGATGACTCAAACAAGCAGAGGACTTTCAGCCAGGAGACTGGAATTCATGTTGTGTGTGAAACCAGCACTGAATGTCGATGTACCATGTATAAAGGTTATTAAAAGTTGTAAGGTGTGACGTATATAACGTAACACTGGCCACCAATTTTTATCCCAATACTGTGAGCCTTCACCAACGTCTTACAGTTCCCCAAAAACCTTGATTTCTTTGCACCTTATACTTCAACATTCTATGAAAGCAGTGAGCAGTATTCATTGTCTGCTAGCTTTCAATATGCCGGGGCCACTCAAGTCTGGGTTTGCTAAGGCTACTCAAACTGTTAACATGGTCCTTACAGAAGAACCCAAAACATAAAAAGTTGGACTATTAAAAAAGCTAAATGGCAATGGACATTCAGGAGTGAATGGAAGCAGGAGTTTAAGACCCAGTTCTGATCTGGACTCTTCCCACTCTCACTCCCTTTGCACATTCACATGGAGGGTCCGCTACATTGAGTGTCGTTCCAAACAGGTTGAGTGGGGTTATAAAGCCCTCCAACAGCGAGTCTGCATCGATACAGACTTACAAACCACATTCCGCTCAGATGCAGCACTACTTTTGCGTCCAGGATGGAGGAAACAGCTATTTATTACAATTATTTCCACAGGATTAGTAATAAGTTACCTTCCCTCAAACAGGCATTTTTGTTATGTTCACATATGATGGAATGACATGATGAAAAAAGAGATGTGGCCAGAGAAGCTTTGGAGCAAGTTTTTATTTATTTAATTATCACTTATTATTCCATGAGTGTAATGACTGTGCCTGCCTGTAGGGGCCGGATCAGAATTGGGCCTAAGGGTCTAGAATGTGACGGATCTAAGGACATAATGTACTGTGATGTGTGCTGCAACTTTCCTCAATGAGCTGAGAAGTCAAGCTCGTTTTTCATCAGAAACACCACATCGAAATTAAAGGGAGAAGTGGAAACAGTGTCACAGTTAAGGAAGGCTACTAAGTTGTGTTAAACTGCCTTTTTATATTGTTTCTTCATACGTTTACATTTGGGCCACCAAAAGTGTATTTTGGCCATCAAATTTGAAGGTTCAGTGGCCAGTGGGGCCAGCGCTTAAAAATATTAGCATATTTGGTTTAGGTGTTCATGTTTCCTTCAGGATGAATTTTAATAACTGTGGTTATCTCTGACTTTTCATTCAGCTCCATCATCAGGTCGAAAGTTTCACGTGTCCATCATTTTGGTTTATGATGCCTGCAAGACTAATGAATTTCCCATCAGCCTCAGCTGTACTTAGTGCCAATTAGTATATATTAGCTTGCTAGCATGCTAAAACAGGATAGCAGCTTTAGTAAACATCAATTGCTTCGGTCTCTCAAATTTCAAAGAACACAGTTTGAGAAAGGAACATCGCTTTTCAAGTAAAATGGCCCCAAACCTTACATTTGCACCCTGTGGTGAGCCGTTGTACACACTGCTTCACATCAAGCCGTCACAAGTACAAAGATTTTGGACCCACTGGCTTACGATATGAACAGAAAATGCCTGTATCGTGTTTAAGCTTTCCAGCAACCCTGTACTTTCTCATTGATTGATTCTTTCATCATACGGGAATAGAAGCCTGCTCAAAGTAGGGAAGGATTCTGAACGCTGGAATACAAAACAACACAGAAAACATATTTTTCACTATCTGGGACTTTTTAAAACCTGCTGTTGTTGAAAGAGAGCAGAGCAGCACTGGTATCTTCCCTCCTGCCCGCCGACACCAGTAGAGCGGGGGTGTTTCTGCATGATGAACTGCATGTGTCCGTCTCTGCAGGGAGGAGGAGGAGGATGAGGAGGAGGAGGAGGGGGAAGGAAGGGGGGTGTTCTTCTCATCCAGAAATAATCCAATTCCACGGGAGGATGAACCAAACCTCCACCCTGCCGCTCTCAACTTCAGCACCATGAAAAGAGCTTTAGAGTCAGAGGTTGCAGAGGAAAGACCTCAGAGACTCTGTGTGTGTGTGTGTGTGTGTGTGTGTGTGTGTGTGTGTGTGTGTGTGTGTGTGGTGGTGAGAGAGACAGAGAGAGAAAGAGTGTGTTATTACATGATGCCGAGAGCAGGAGATTCCCCCCGCGTGGATTTACCTCATAGCCCTGTTTTTTAAAGGGAACACAGGCTGCTGGGACAGTTTGTTTTTCTCATTGATATTCCCACACATACACACACTCACACACACATACAGATGAGCAAACTGATGCAACAGCTTGTTATGACTCAATAAAAATGAGCTGTTTTTTCTGAAATACCAGGAAAAAAACAATAATTTCACATCTTTCCACACAGTCTCTCTGCTCTCAGTTTCTGCTTTGAATAACAGAAAACCTGAGATTTTTTTTTCTTTTTTTTTTTTTTGCAACGCTCACACTGAAACACACATTTCATCTTAATTACGAAAGAGACTAAACACATCCTCCTACAATTAGTCACAAATGATCTCATAAATCTGCAATATTCACCTCTGTCATTGTACTAATTTGTTCTTGTAGAAAGTGTGGAATATGAAAAGTGAATGCAAAAAGCAGGTAACACCTACAGCTCCTCCATCATTTAGAAAAGAGGCCTGAACTACAGGTTTTCAAGAGTAATATTCAGTCAAATCAGATATAATTGTGCCTCCATTGTGACTGTCCTTGGGTCAATTTTGGATCAAGAGTCTTTCTTTTTTTTTTTTTTTTTGATCGTGGGTCAACTTCAGAGCAGATCCTGTAAAGACTTCTCGCCCACAAGCTGCCAAAAACTAAAAGAGGCTCTTCAGATTCAAAGAGATTCATTTATTAAATATACTCAGGGACAATGTGCAGAAAGGGGAACAGTAATGGCCAATCAGGAATAAAGCAAAGAGAAATAAGAATAAAGGCTGTAAAGGCCCCAGGATCACTGTTTGCATTTTTATTACTTTAAATGAGTTAATCCATCCTGAATATCACAACCCATTAGCTTTCATCTGATAACGATTTAGGGTGGGTTCACACCAGCCTCGTGTAGTCTGGCTGAAGTAAATGCTGAGGTATTTACCTCCTCAGTACGGTTCACTCATATTGGTGTGAACACCAGACTCAAGCTCTCATTGGACCAACCAGCTGCTCTCTGGTCCGTGTCAAAGGGGTGTCTCAAACGGCTGTCAAGTGAACTCTGGAGCAGTTCATTCACCATTCAAACCGATCACAGAAGTTTTCTCTTCATGTTTTGGTGACTGGTAAACTAGAAACATGTTTGCTACCAAAATGTAGAATAGCAGGGGACAAACTTGGACTGATGACAAAGCGAGAAATGCTTGCATTATTAAATTATTTAATACCTGCTATGCAGAGGCTCACTTAAAACAAACATAGAATGCGGAGGATGAACTGAGTCTCACAAAAAGAAAACTTTCTTCAACATAAGTTTAACGTTCATATGCGCAAACGTGTGTGAATGCTATCATCCTCATATAGGTTTGATTCAGGAGCTGGACCTTTAGGTGTGAGCCTGCCCTGAGCATCTGGGTCAAGACTTTCTCTTCTACGTGCCGTTTACAGTCTGATTAGCAATTTGAGACAGCAGAGCATCCCCCAATCTCTATAAACAGATATCACCATATGAATGCAGACAATTTTTTATAAAGCTAAATCATCATCAGATGGTGGCAGTTGTTTCTGTGAGTGCATTCCAGCCAGTGTCTTGTCACAGACTGTTGCAACCAATCTGCTCAAACATGACTACTTGGGCTACAAAGGGACTACAAATGGAAACCAGATCTCCTCTGATACCAAAAACCTGTCCCTTGCCTGCAGACTCTGTATTCTTATGCAGATATCTGTGTCTAGAGATGATTCTGGACCTGATAGATGGTATTTTCCCTTGGCTCTTCCTGTAATAGGGTTTAGTTAGATGTAGTGTCTGAGTAAATATATAGACATTATATATATTTGGGGCTACTGATTTTAGATTGGATGTAATTATCTATTTCAGATTGGTGCTAACTGTCCTACGTTTCTGATTCTTCCTGCAAAAGGAAACAAACTGTCAAAAAATAGGCTCTTCTGACGCCCAAAAATGATCCCTTTATTTCCAAAAGATTGTTATTACAGAACAGTTGTCATCTACAGACCTCTCAAGTTGACTCAGTTTCCCAAAACCAGAACTGAGACCTGTGCAAACTGTGTGTTAGAGTAAAATGATTCCATTATCTATAGTCCTGCAATGTAAATCCACCCACAAAAGTTCCAAAAAGTCAAACTCAGCCTGACTTCCCTGCATGTCACCTTAGCAGTTTTTCCAAGGTGGTGAAGTGCAGGTTAAAAAGTTAAAAACAGCACAACAAACAGTCATCGTTACTGCGGCTAATTAGCAGGTTCCCCCTAAAAAAAGGCTGATATTGAATGAGACGAAGTGCTGCCTGCGGGTCTGTCGTCAGGGGTGATGGATGGATGACACCGACTCCCTGCGGCAATGGCAGACACTGAGCTGAGCTGAGCAGAGGAGTGGGGGGAGGTTGGTG
Source organism: Lutjanus argentimaculatus (assembly GCA_034769285.1). Taxonomy (NCBI): domain Eukaryota; kingdom Metazoa; phylum Chordata; class Actinopteri; order Lutjaniformes; family Lutjanidae; genus Lutjanus; species Lutjanus argentimaculatus. The sequence goes on along the minus strand of JAWZSL010000040.1, from coordinate 2,189,068 downwards.
TCGTCCTGAGGACAGCAGGATGGTAAACAGGTCTGTAGGACGGCGATGGCCTCTGGTTCTGCTGCTGTAAGTCCCCGCTGAGTCGGATATATGGAGCATAGAGCATCACCTCTGTGGATCCTCCACCGCCGCCTGGGAACAAGCATGCTGCTTTTTAAGTCTGTGCCAAGGGGCTTAGTCAGTGTTTGAAAGTACAATGTGCAAGCTCTAAACATCATAATGACTGCAAATCATGGGGCATTAAGGGTTTAATTCCTGAATAATAAATGTGTAGTTTGTTTTGACTAAAAGTGCTCTGTGGACTTTTTGTCAACAATCTGTAGTTGTGTTTACATTGCATCATTTACATGCATGTGAGATTGGAATGTTGCAATGTTAGAGCCAGACCTATCCCCACAGTACTGGAGAAAGGCCTGGCTGAACCCATCATTATTCTAGAACAGGGGCAAAAACACTCTGGCTTATTTATATTTCCTGAAACCAGTCACAATCATCTTAGGTGTAGCAATGCCCAGGATGAAGCAACAGTGCCCCTGGAAAAATGGGGTAAGGGGGGACTTTCTTGCATGTGGGGTGGGGAGGGGAGACCTTGCATTAAAATGGCAAAATCCCAGATGACAAAGTCTAACAGCTGCTAGTTAGTTTACGTTCCTACTGTTAGCGACCAGGTCAAAGTTAAGGCAACTTGCCATTTTTAGCATGTAGATTGCTAGGTTGGAGGTTGTTGTTTCTTTTAGGGGCAGGGACTGTGAAAACTGTAACGCACAGAAAGCATATAGAGATAAGCGCCCAGTGGCAGGCTCACAGGCTAGCCACAGTTTATATCCAATGAGTCAGACTATGTTACGTAAATCATCAGCCTTCATCTTCCTTGTCTTTGTTGTTACATTGCTACATTTCTTGGCCCGTTACTGCCACCACTTGTCAATAAGTAGAATAGCGTAGAAACTGTTGCTAAAGTGTCTCCTGAGTGCTTGCACAACATGCATAAAAATATTAAAAAATACAAAAAAGAGTGACGCACTATAGAAACATTGCTCCATAAAGCTACAAATGGTCAAAGTCTTCACAGGGTACCTTCTTAAGAGTGAATTGTAATTGAAAACATTCAAAAATTAACTCAAATGATCGAAATAACCATTTTGAAGTTATCTCAAAGACTTGTGTCATGTTAACATGCTAATCAGCTAACTTCAGCCCTCTACCAAAATATATAACAGCGAGTTACTGTAGTGTCTGCAGTGTGATGGGTTTGGCTGTTGGCACTCCTGAGTTTGTAACCTCGAGGCCTCCAGAGATTGACACGTCTCCTGTCCTCACCTGAACCTGCTGTGTCTCTGAGTCCTCGGAGTCAGAGTCTTGGTTGAAGTTGCTGTAAATCATCTTTATTTCTTGTTGCCAAACTGGCATTCATTCAGACGCTGTGTTCGGCCCCCAGTTCATCTTTGTTTACTGAGAGGCTGCATGGCTCCCCGCCAACATTCTTGTTGGCTACTCCTCATCCCAGGCCTGAAAATCTCCTGTTACTAGCGGTCCAAAGCTCCTGTGCTAGCACAGTACACACCAACGCTCCTCCCATGCTCCAGACCGCGAGCTGCATGGCTAAATAGCCTAATGGCAGCTACAGTTAGCAGTTAATCTGGTAATATGTTGCCCAGAATTTGTGTGGATTATGAATGCACCTTTAATTGTCCCTTCTGTTGCTAAAAAAAATTGTATTCTTGAACAAAGAAGGGTGATATCTACATTCTTAATCCAACATACAAAGCTCTGATTGGCTCAGTTGTTTTCACAACCAGGGAAGCAGGCATCAATGAACACCAAAGACCAAGTGGGGCTGCAAGTGCTGAAATTAGTACCAGGTGATTTTGTCCAATAATACAGTGCTTGGATCAAGTGATCTTACTTTCCTTAGGACCCGCTTTTATCAGTACAAACACTTGGTCATGTCAACACTGACATTAAGACTATGTGAAAATGTGTGGTAACACAGTGGGGATCAAAAGCAGATGTTGTAGCTGCTGTAAGACATCAGGTCGTCTAGCAATCATTGCATTGCATTGATATGTAAGTGCACATGCCTGGTAGAAACTGGTAAAACCCTTCTCCCAGACTGTATTTCCTCTTGTTACCAGTATGTGAAGTAACACACCCACACCACACCAGCCTCTTGTATTTATTAAATGCAGTGCCACTTTCTGCCTTAATGTCCTTTTAGATATGATCCATCAAAAACTGAATGAAACCATTGTGAGAAAAACGAAGAAATATTGCTGATTCCTGCGTGAAATTTGTTTGAAGTCGAACAGCTTCTTTCTGTGCCTGTGATCACTTTACCAAGCCAATAAAAATATAAAACAAAGTGTCTGTTTGCGGTTTAAGTCTTCTTCTTTGTTGGCATGAGCAGGTCATGTAAATGTGCTGCATTTGCATATCAATTCAGCCCAAAACTCATTTACCTCCTCTCCCTCTCCTTCCAGTTGATTATGTAGCACTCTCACTTCAACAGACAGGCCTAATTTGCTCTCTTTCACAGCCAATCGAGAGGGTATTTGTTTAGTTTACAGAGAGAGACTCTTTACCGCTCTCTGCCGCATCAAAGTCTTCTGCTTTTCCACTGCAGGAGCGTATCGGTGACGGCGGCAGCGACTCGAATTACCCCTCCGTTCAGGAAACACAGCAGGTCCTGTTTCCCTCAACACCAGGGCCACCGAGGCCCCTTTTGAAGTGCAGTGGAGGAAAAGCCTTTAAAAATGATTGCTTTTATGCTAAAGGCCTCTAAACGGCGTGATGGGCAAGCGGTGATCGTCTGCTCTGGTCTGAAGCTCAGGGCAAGGCATCAATAAACAATGAGGGCTGGTTGTGAAGAAGAGAGCGGCTGGAGGAGCTCTTCATTAGCTGTCGCAGCAGCAGCCTCCACTTCCCTCTTTTATCTCAGATGAGTCACTCTCCATCTCTGGGTGTTTCAATCCGACGGGTCGGCCGAGTCATCCTCCTCCCCCTCCCCCCCTCTCCCCGCCTTTCATGTTTTAAATCCACACTCTTGTTCTCGATGTGTCACCTCCAGTCATTCTCCAGCTTTTTTCAACCAACTCTCCCTCTCAATTAAACCTCCTCCTCCTCCTCCTCCCCTTCTTCTTCTTCTCCAGGCCCGGCACAAAATCAAATGAGCAAAAGAGTAGGAGAATTAAATCCAAATGTGTCTCGCATATTATCCCAGACACATGAGAGCCGAGCGGAGATGACCTGCTGGAGCCAATTAAAAGGCAAAGAGTCGTCTCCCTTGATGTGCACTATCACTGATGTGCCATCTTACCTTCAGGCTGTGTGATATTGGCTGTTTGATGGGAAAATTGAGTTGATCCCTGCTCGTCTTTGTCATGTGGAGGTAAGATGTGACAAGTCCAAGAAAGACAAGTATGTTTTTTATAGTAATTTTCTTCTCAAAAATTGCATAAAGATCTTTTGTGGGTTTTTTTTTACTTCTTTTCTCTAATAAAGCACTTCTACTCTATTTTACCCCAATACATCAATCATGCTGTACTTAAAATATTCTACCAAATAATCAAAAATACTTAAACTTGATCAGATGTTTGTTATCATGTGGTCTTGCATAGCCAGCACTTGAAAGCACTTGGAAAAAAAAGGTCTGGCACCATACATACACATTCTGCTATAGGGGAAAAAAACGCCCTGCCTTGTTTGCATTTCTTTAAACCAATCACAAACATCTTGGGTTGAGCTTGAGCTAAGCCCCAGTTGCAGCGACAGGGCTGCTGCAAAATAGTATCAAGGGAAAACTTTTGCTTTTCAGGGGGTGAGCTCTGGCATTAGAGTGACTACATCACTGCAAAAGAAAAGGTAACGCTGCTAGATTATTTATGTTTGTATCATTAGGTGCTAATTTTCAATTTTCAGCTTGTAGGTTTCAGCTCAGAGGTTGTTCTTATTTCCCGGGCACTTTGAAAACACAGATAGTGGACGCTGCGATGCCACTTGAAACACGTGACCAATAGCAGACTTATATCATCATGTAACGCTCTACCAAATCAAATACCTTTGTACTTATAACAGTGCGAAAGTATCCACCATCAACATGTCGAGTGTATCAAAAGTCAAACGGCTTGATTACACACAGGAACAGTTGTGCTGAATTATTGCTGCTTCGTGTTATAGCTGTACTAAGGCCTCATTCTATACAGAGCAGACTGAGCAGGCAGGAAGTCAGACACAGAAACAACATAAAGAATTCAGTCAGTTCTCCTAATGAAAGAACACATACAGACTCATGATATAAAAGACAAAAAAGAAACCATTTACAACATAGCCATGTTAAAAGTACAAAAAGCAATGAAAAAATTACTAAAATTTGAGCAAAAATGCTAAGCTTCTGAAACACTGCTGGTGGGGCAAGACGCCGTGTAGAGAACGGATCAAAACAGTGACGCAGACATGACGTGCTGGTTGAAATCAGGGAGTAAGGGCCCTCTCACACCTATCTAGTTTGGTCCAGATTTTCAAACTTTTCAGTTTGATTGAAACCAAAATTACAGGTGAGAAACCCTCTATAGAACATGGCCAGGATCTTTGTCCAACAGTTGAACTCCTAGTAGGGCTGGGTATTGTTTAAAAAATTCTGATACCTACAGAGTACTTTCATTATTGCCCTTTAATCCTTTCACATCTTATGCATTTTGTTTTATCAGACACCACAGGTGTGTAGTATAGCTGTACTACACACCGCCAAGTCTGTCTAATATGCTGCACTCGACTTCACCAGGAACACCACATGCCAGAAGTTGTCACCTGGAGCAGACTCACAGAATCATGCCATTACGTAACATTCAGCCGAATCAAAAGAGCCACAGAAAGTCAGCAGGAAGAACTTCCCTTGTTGATGATATGAATTTCTAATGCAGACAGCCCAAGGAAGTCTGGAATGCAAAGGCATGCACATGAAAGCCATTTGGATTCAGCCCTCAGCTTTGACTCAGACCACGACCCGATGTACAGAAAAGGAGAGATAATGACATGCAGATGCAGAGACAGATGACTGTACTCTTGTAATCTTCCTACGGAAAACACATCTTGGTGAACCCCAGACGAGATAAAACCAAGATTGACAATTAAGTCTTGTTTAGTTGGTTTTGTTAGTAAGTTTGAGACCAGTTAAGTTGTTCAATAAATCATCTGTCTTCTCTTGGCTATATTACTGGAAGAGTGACAAAAACATACAGCAAGGTGTCATCAGCATAGTTGAAAATCACTTTTATAATTAAAACCATGAGTCAGTGGCAGCATTCAACACATAAACTGTATAAACATGGCTTCCACATAGCTTCTTAGTCATCATTACACTGAGGCTTCTGTACAAACACTTACTCACCACTACACCCACCCAAATGTACAGATACACACCTGGCTAGCATGCATACATACATAGATACAAAAACATATCCACAAATCTGGTCTTTATTGCAATGATTTATTTGAAATTGAAAAGTTTCTGGATGTAAGATATTTTACCAATATACTGAATATCCTAATAGTACCTGATGATGGTTATTATTATGATGATGATAATAATAACAACAATAATAATAACAATAATTATAACTTGGCAATGTGACAACACAAAGCCAAAACAATGAGGCCAGACAGAAGCAAGACAGATGCTAAAATTGAAGTAGACACTAAAACATCATCATAATAAGACAGAACAGGAAAACAAGCAAACAATGAAATCATGTCAATAAAAATTTAAAAAAAAGGATAAGAATGCAGAGACGACATAACATGATGTTGTCTAGTCAATGTAGGCTAAATAAAGACGGACTAGACAAGCTGACATCAGGTAATGCCAATATAAATAAATACAAATAAAAGGAATAAAAGAATAAAAAGATTATAAAGGTTGAAATGACAACATCACATAAAAGCAAGTCTATAAAAATGAGTTTTAAGAAGTGATTTAAAAGATGTCACTGATTCTGCAGCCTGATCTCCTCGAGCAGGTTGTTGGGAAGTCTAGGGGCCCCGGTAGAAAAAACATGGTCACCTTTAGATTTAAACTTCGACTTTGGATCAGTGCCCCACTGAGGATCTAAGTCTGTGTACTGGTTCATATGGGGACAACATTTCAGCTATGTAGCTTGGGGCCAGACCCAGGCAGGCTTTAAAAGTGATCAGTAACATCTTAATCAATTCTAAAAACCACAGGGAGCCAATGGAGGGAAGCCAGGACTGGTTGTCTCCTAAAATCAGTAAGAAGCCTCGCTGCTGCGCTCTGAACCAGTTGGAGGCGTGACAGTCATTTTTTTTGCCAGGGTAAAGTGAATTACAGTAATCATGTCTGGAGAGTATGAATGTATGGATGACTTTCTCTAGGTTGGAATGTGGCAGCATGGGTTTAATTTTGGAGCTGATTCTTAACTGAATGAAACAGGATCAGACAACTTTATTGATGTGAGGTTGGAAGTTGGGGTCTGAATCAAAAGTTACTCCAAGATTTCTGGTGGTGGATTTGATGTTAGTGGGCAGGGGACCAAGGCTATTTTCAATGAGACTGATGGAATTTGGTGGACCGTATAACAGTATGATTTCTGATTTGGAATTGTTGAGTTGGAGAAAGTTCTGAGCCATCCAAAAGTTGATATCATTTGGACAGTCAAGCACAGCAGCGAGGTTTCTTGGGTCATCTGATCTCAGCGGGAGGCATATCTGTGTGCCATCCACATAGCAATTGAAAGATACATTGTGATTGTGGGTAATCTGGCTGAGTGGAAGCATATACATAGAAAATAAAATTGGACCTAAAACTGAACCTTGAGGTACACCACAGGCAATGGTTTTTCTAAAAGACGGAATAAAACCAACTAAGTGCAGTGTCCTTGATGCCAACCCAGATTTTAAGACGTTGAATTAAAGTGGCATGATCTACAGTATTAAAGGCTGCATGTGGGTCTCAAAGAATTTAAACTGCACTCTCCCCCCTATCGACCGCTAAAAGAAGGGCACTAGTTACCTTGAGCAGGGCAGTTTCTGTGCTAAAGCTCTAAAACCTGATTGAAGTTTCCCAAAGAGATTCATTCATTGATTGTCCGTAACTGTTTATCCCTGCAGGGGAACTGGAGCCCATCCCAGCTGACATTGTGCAAAAGGGATGGTAATGACACATAAAAGCTAAAAGCTGGGTTGAAACCGCTTTTTCTAAAACTTTTGATTAAAAATGGAAGTTTAATAATTGGTCAAAAATTGGTAAAAACAGAAGGATCAAGGTTTGGTTCCTTTAAAAGAGGTTGGACCACAGCATGTTTAAAAGAAGATGGAAAATGGAAAAATGCCCTTTGCTAAGGATAATGTTAATAACCAGTAAAATACTGTGCCCAACCGTGTCAATAACTCCTCAAAACATTTTGTTGATTTCACATGGGAAATGATTTCAGATAAAAACAACAGTGAAACAGGTTCAAAATTGCTAATATAACTATGAATTTCCCAACTGGCATGTAAAACACACTCTGTGGGTGTGATTTGATGTCTTGTAATCTTGATCTTATTAGTAAAAACATTTTGAAAAATCTTCGCACAACTCCTGTGAGACATCAATAAAATGACAGGGGAGGGGGTGGTGACTGAATTTATTACTTTAAATAAAATTCTGAGGTTGGATTGATTTGCTAAAATTAAATTAGAGAAAAATCATTCTTTCTTCAGCGTTTCTTTCCAGATTTCATAAAATACATGTAAACATGTAAATAAGATGTATGTATGTTATGTATGTACATTGTTGATTTCTGGGAAATGATTCTAGGTCTAGACTTGACTCATTTGTCCAAGTAAATCCTTTAAATATTATCCTAAACAACACTAGAGCTATTTGATTTCCAAACATATACACATTGGAGGCAACTCAGAGGTCCAGACTCAGGATGGAAAAACACGAAACAAACCTTCAGGTTTCATTCAGTTTTCAGTGGTGGTCTGTTTTGGCCGAATGGTCACATGCACAAGCGTATCAACACAACATTCAGTCCTGCACAGAACACAGGAGAAGAGAGAAAAAGTGGAGCTCAGAGAAAGAGTATTAAAAGGGGGAAGCCTTGAAGGAAGGTGTGGCTAAATGCTGCAAAATTACAGATATGTTCACAAGCAACATGGTTAGAGTTAAAACCAACATGCTATCAGGGCCGCTCTCAGCACATCTTAATATCACAGCTGACTGTCCAGAGCTGATTCTATGTTTTGAAAATGGCTGCAACACTTAATTATGCTGTGTAGGAAAGCAGCAGTTGTGTACAAATGAAATAATATAAAAAAACAGAAGAGGTCACTCAGTGGAGTGCAGATCCCTACCAGGCAACAAATGGTGAAGCACCTGCTGCAATGCCACCGCAACTGTCAGATGCAACCAGCAGACATTTGCAAAGTTCCTCCAACATTAACATGACCTCCACATACGTTGTTGCGGTGGCCGGTTAAGAAGAATGAGAAATCAGCTGTCAATGGTCGTATTGAACAGAGAATTACTGCTTCACAGTTGCTTACAGTTTACATCCATGTCTGTCCAGACTCATATAATGTCTGTAGTGAAGACTTTGAAGGAATTTAATAAAAGGTATTAAGTGAAATTTTTGGTAAATCAAAGTTATCACGATATTAACTTGTGGTTCCAGAGAGAAACATGGTGCCTTCACTTAGCGACTATTTTAACAGAGGACAGAGGACTGATAGAGCTGAACATTATGATGTCACAATGAAGTTGACTTTTGACCTTTTGGATATATGTCATCACCTCTTCTTTTTATCCTATTAGATATTTGTGTGTAATTTTGTCATAATTAGTGTATGGAATCTTGAGTTGTGGCCAACAACGATTTAGTGAGGTGTTAGGAAATTTCCTCAAGGTGTTCTTAACATATCGTTAATAAGAATGGGATGACCCGAAAACAAAATACCTGCGGCCATAAAAACATTAATTTTATGCATTTAAGTTTTTTATGGCAACAGGCATTAAGTCATAGAGATGGTTTTTTAAGGTTTTTCAAAAATTGTGAATCACACAGGTCCTTCAGAACACAGTCATGAATGTGCACAAAGAAATAAGGCTCATCGATCCAGTAGTATTCAAGATTAGGTTCAGTGATCACGCACACACGGAGGTGATTACATGATCCCCTCCAGGTGTATGTCTGGCAGAGATAATACAGCTACAATTACTGAGAGCTACCTGAGCTCCATGATTTTTAACACAAGTCCAGTCAGAGCTCTGAGGAAAAGTATTGACTATTCCTTAATTACGGAAGGGCAATTGACTAACTTTTGAAACGTCAGACCCTTGGATGTTTTTGACTATTTTGGGTGTTTTGAAGCAGTTTCTGTGAGAAGTGATGCAATTATAAGATATGTAATGGAAAAATATCATAGCTAAAATAACGATATACCAGCTACATAACTAAATGTTTAAAATATACAGGATCTGATGTGAATATGTGGAGATTGTCCTGGGCTGACTTTAGATTCTCAGGCTGAATTACTATCCTGGTCCCACCCTGGTTTATGCCGAGATTTCGAGCTGTCCAAGGTGATCTGATCACAGCAGACATATCCTAGTCCCCCTTGTGAACTGATCCACTCCATACTGCTGTATGAACTTGATGAAGATGAGCTAGTTTTTTTGAGCTACTTTCACGGTTTGTTTTCACGGTGATTAAATGGAAATAGAAATAAAAAAGGGTGAAACTCAAGCCAAAAACACAGAAAGAAGAGAAGCAGACAAAGTAGAAAAACAACTAAAGAGGTCGGAAAAATCTCCCCACGACTGGAGGAGCAATCAGACATTCAGCAGCTCACATGATTAAATTATGAAAGCTTGTACTTGTAGGTGGGCATGTTCAAAGCTATTTCATCACTTTACTTTTTAAATTTTGCTGCTCTGGGTATTCACACAAACATAAAGCCCTACCAGTGGAAAGAAAAATAGATCAAAGTTGGTTTCCAGTCATTCTCCCAACTGTATAATTCATGTACCTGCAACTTTTTTAATCACCATCTTCATCTGTTATTAATACCATAGCCATAAAAATCGTGGTCATTATCATTACTGTCGCCGTGTCAGAACAGCCTTAACATTCACGACCAACTGCACGCCGCTGCCACCGTTGCCAATAAAGCAGCGAGACATCAGGACGGGGGGCTTGTATCTGTGAAGACATGGACATCTGGCTCTGTTTCAGAGCCCGTCCTCGGCAGCAGAGCCGGGGAGGGGAAGTCTCCCGTGACAATACATCAGTGGAAGATCCTCTGCAGCCATATGCTGCCTTTAAAAGCTGCCTCTTTTCCCCACTTTGCATCACGATGGGGATGTTTAAAGAGGGCTGGCAGGGTACTTAAAGTGCTCATTAACTGCAGCACGTCCAACATGTTTGGGAAGGACCTGCATTTCCACACCGGGACCTTAAATTACTACAACACCCCAAACCCCCTCCTCCTGCCTCCTCCCTTCACCTCTTCCCAAACTGCTGACCGCAGGCTCCCTTGCCGTTTTTCTCCTCTCTGACATTTTGAAGAGTTGTGTCGCCGCCATTAACTGGTCACCGCTTTATGACAACGGGGGAGAAAAGACGCCACATCTGCAGAAAGACAACAAGAGCCAATTCTCATTAGTGTCTGGACGAGTGCCAACGTTAAATGAAAGGAGGAGGAGGAAGATGGCAGAGAGGGCAAAGCAATCAGATGGCACCTTTTTCCTGATGGTGATGGATGGTGAGGGAGATGCGGCGTTGCACTAACACTCGTCCCCTCGGGGGTTTCCCCTCCGTGGCTGCTGATGTAAAAGTTTGACTGCACTTCAGAGATCGGGGAAAACATGTTTGGTGTTGACAAGTTGAGTGATGTTCCTTCAGGGACGACAGCTGAGTACAGTCATGTGACACAACTGCTGAGACACTTGTAGCGAGGCCTAAGGATACAGTGTCAGTTAGGCTGTCCGGAGCAAGATAACCTCCACAATTTCTGACCACATCACCATGAACTACCTATAGTATGAGAGTTTGTGCTCCCCAGAGGAGGATTCCATGTTTGCATGTTTTGTGACTCTTTGACCGTCCTTTAGAGTGGCATCAAAAGTTTTCAGTTGACCTGCACTTTTGTCCAAGACTAAGGCCTAATCCCATTGTCCACCCTAATGGACTCCCAGACTTTAAGGCACAGTCCTGATAAGTTTGTGACGTCTTAGGCCTGTCCCATTGTCAAATCATCAAGTCTCTGAGGGCTGTCTCAGACTTTTTGAGCTCTTTCTACACACTTTCCATAAGTCCACATTTCTGCAGACTTTGCCTGAGGGAACATTAGGGGAAATCTCAGAATCATTTAGAAAAATGAATCATGATGGATGATGGCACTCTTGGATATATAATGTCATAATTCTGTGTGCCAAGTTTTTTATTCACAGACAGAAATGTTCTAAATCACTACCTGAGATCTCACCTTTTCTCTTTGAACTGAATTCTCTAACGTAAATCACAAGTTTATTAAACAACAACAAAAGTAATAAGCTTTTCAAACTTTATGCAACTTTTTCTCCCTGAAATCTCTGACTAAATATTAGGCCCAGGCAATATAGCTTTAAAAGTCTTTCACAATAGTGAAGCTGCATTATCAAACAGTATGACAGGCTGTTTATGAGACAGGGTGTATTAATTTCATGCTTTCATGGTAGTTTGCATTTACTGCATTCAAGTAAAACTATCGAACATTTTTAATTTAGAGGAAAGATTTTTATCAAACTCTTATGATTTTGTAGCCTGAACCAGTCCAACCTGCCAAGCTCATGTTTTCATTTACTTTGGCAGAAACATCTGGCCACCGTTCCACACAGAATTTCACCAACCTTGGATCTGGTCGGGCCAACCACAACTGTTTATTTAATATGGGATGGGACCTGTACAGTGATTGACAGAGGCGCATCACCAGTCCAGATTTGAAAAGTGACATGTCACTGCCCTGATTGGCTGCAGGTCTATCATGGCTCCCAAAAATCTGATTAAACTGTCCAACTAGGCAGTGTTGATCAAATATGGCACAAAGTTCTATAATGTTTTCAGAAACATATTTTATTTTTTACATTATGTGACCTGCTTGGAAACGGACCAAGCACATCACACGTTTTGTTGCTCTGATTGGATGTGAGTCATGTTTTGTGATTACACTGACTCCCCCTGGAATTCAAAAATGAAATGAATGAGGTTCAAAACTATTTCACATGTCAGTGACCCCCCTGAACTTTCTGTCCTAACACTAAAAGTTTTGGATGTTCAAACAAAAGTATTAAAATCTGATGATCAGCTGTAACACTGGGTACTGAACTTTTCTGATACTGACTCAAATATGCTGTAAAACACAAGATGGTCTAAACTGAGACATATTATTTCATAAAATTCACTGAGAACATTAATGGTCCCCTGGAGTAATTAACCACTATGATTTTATTGAGCTGATGATAATTCTTCTTGTAGAGTCAAACACACAGTTAGGTTTGAACCCCAGCCACGCAAGTTCCCCATCCCAGTCACATGTTAAAGATAGCAAACCACAGGATTTCTCTGCTTCACTACTGACATAACCCCACAAATGTGCTTTATTTAACCCAAATAAAAATTAAATAGGGTTCAAACCACTCAGACATTTGGTGGGGAAGGAGGGGGCGTCATGGTTGAATTGAGCCTGAATTGCAACTCCAAAAATCTGCAGCCTCTAGTTCTCTTTCAGCAGGACTAAAACTAAATTTATTACACCAGACAGTTTCCATAATATTTTGTCAGGAATGTGATTATGATTAATTTGATGGTGGCCCTGCTCAAGAGTGCAAAATTGTCACCATCTGCTGGGGATCACACTGTAAATTTTCCACACCAAATTTCATGGTATTCCGACCTTTAGTTGTTGAGATATTTTGCTTTGGACAAAATTGTTACACCGACCAGCTCTGACATCCTAACATCACCACTGGAGGAGAGGCCTCAGAAAACAAGATCATGATGGAGCCACTGAACACATCAACTCCACTTCCAACATGGTTCTTTTGATGCAAGCACACATTGCTGTTAATAATAATGATATAATAATACTTATTTATAAAGTGCTTTTCATAGTACTCAAAGACAGTTTGCATGGATTAAAAAGATCAGAGAACACAGCACACTAAAATATGTAATACACAACACTAATCACTAGTGCAAGTATGATTTGCTTATTACTACACTGAAAGTTGGGTGCAGATTTGATATGAATTACAGTTCTTAAGTATTGTGATTAGATATCAGATTTTATTTGCTTTTTTAATACTCATGATATACAGTTTCAAGTGTATGCATGAGTTTTGATTTTTATTTTAGCAGCATCAGTGCAGTTAGTGCCATAAAAGAAGAAAAAAAAAAAAAAAAGATGTTAGGCCAAAATTAATAGAGCCCCTGGCTGTATTTTTAAACCCATTGGGGAGTTTTGAGTTCGCGTTTGAACACTTTGAGGTTGCTGTAGTTAGTCAGAGTGGAGTGTTGAAGCCAGAGTAGTGGATTGAGTTAACAATGTGAAGTCAACAACTATCAGTTTATTTCCACAGAGCAGAGGAAATATATGCCAGATTGCTGGTTATTTATATATTTATAAAATTGATTCAGGAAATGTGGAAAAAAGAAAAAAAAAAAAGAAATGATACTTGAGAGTTAATTTCCCCCCTACCTCTGTTAATCACAAAGTAAAAGAAGTTCTGAAAAGGGAAGTTTAATTAGTGATTTGAACTGATGGGTGCAGTCTCAGATTTGTTCGAGGAGTGAGTTCCAGAGGGAGGGGGGCTGCTATGGAGATGGTTCTGGTGCCCCAGGTCCAGTGCTTGGTTGTGAGAACTGGTGACCGGACGAGCAGAGGCTGCGCCAAGGGGTCGTGAGGTGGGAGGGGGCCCGGTTGAGAAGGAGTGTGAGTGAGAAGGATTTTAAATTGCATCCGCTGTGGGGCAGGGAGGCTCTGGAGGACGGAGGTGATGTGGTCACGGGAGTGGCTGTGGGTGAGCAGGTAGGCAGCAGTGTTCTGGATGTCCTGGAGTCTATGAAGGACTGTGGATACTGTGAAATGCTGTTGCAGTAATCAATCTGGTTGCAATACAGGCATGGATCAAAATTTCGGCAGCAGAGAAGGAGAGTGATGGACGAGCTGTGTTGTTGAGTTGGAGAAAGGCAGTTCTGGTGATTTGATTAACAAGGCATTCAAAAAAGAGGTTGAAAATGACTCAGAGGTTGCAGGTGTGTGGGAAGGGAGAAAGACTGAGGTTGCCAGTGGTGATACAGAAGTTGTGTGTAGTTTTGGTCGGGGATTTCGGACTGATGATGCTTGATGTCTGATTTATCATGGTTAATTTGAGGATGTTGGCTTGCATCCATGATTTAATTTCTATGAGGCAGTTGATCAAGTTACATTGAGTTGCAGTGGTGATGAATTTAGTGGAAATGTAAAACAGAACGTCATCAGCGTGGCGGATGAGACCAGGCTTGGAAGGGTTACTTTAAAAATGTATTCAAATACAGTTACTAATTACCTGATAAATGTAGTCAGTAATCTAATCCAAGTATCACAATATTAAAGCAATGTAACCTGATTACTTTCTGTCACTTTTGGATTACCTCAATACCAAATATGGTGAAATTTAAGCCTAATATGTTTTATGCTTGTTGTTGAGTTTATGAATTGTTTGTCCAACTTTTTTTCTTTTGTTATGTGCAAATACACAATTAAATTAATAGCTGTAATTCTGCACATTTTAAAATCACTTTTGTTAAGTGTGCCAGCATCACCACATACAATCCCAAAATATTTTTCAGTAGTTGTAGCACTGACAGGTTAGGTAACCAGATTTCTTTGAAGCTAACATTAGTGATTGGTCCAACCTGTGACATCAATTGTTAATGTACATATCCAGTCTTGGATGATGACAGTGCTTTCACAGCTGAAGGCACAACTGTCACTGTACTGTGATGCTGTTCCTCTTTTCTGATTCAAAGAAAAAATAAAGTGAAGCATTTTTGCACTAGAGGCCATTATAATGAACTGACTGTAAGATCAGCTGGTTTCACTGAGACCAGAGTGGTGTTGTGAGACCCGTAAAAAAACTAAAAAAAAGTGTTGTAATATGTGCATGCTGTGCATGGTAGTGCATATGTTAAAATTGTAATCCTGCTAAGTAATCCCAATTTTTACTAAATGTAACTGTAATCTGATTTAATCTTTTTTCTGTAACTGTAATGGAGTATAGTTACCTTTTTTGTATCCTGATTACATAATCTCATTACAGGTAATTTGTTACTCACCAGACCTGGCGGAGACCATGACGGTGTATTATGTTACCAAGGGGGCAGATGTAGACGATGAACAGGAGAGGACTAAACACCGAACTGTTGTCTATTTGCAATATCACCTTAACCAGGAGAGGGCAGGACTGGTGATGTGAGGATTCAAATCAGGAGAAAAGAACTGAGTAGTTGATGGTATCAAAAGCTGTGGTGAGGTCGAGGAGGATGAGGATGTTGAGATGACCAGAGTCTGAGGAGAGGAGGAGGCCATTGTTAACTTCAAGGAGGGCTGTTTCTGTGCCTTCTGTGTTGTGTTCTGAGAGGAAACCAGACTGAAAAGGTTCAAACAGGTCGTTGGAAATGTGGTGGGCTTTGAGTTGGAGATGGGCCTGAAATTTGTCAGGATATCAGAGTTGAGTCCAGGTTTTTTTGAGGTAGGGGGTAACAGCAGCCAGTTTGAGTGTTTGGTGAATAAGACTAGTTAGTTATGTTTGAGGAAGTTGGACTGCATCCATAATTTAATTTCAGTGAGGAGTTTCAAATGCGTTTCCAGTGGTGATGGATTTGGTGGAGATGTAGAGCTGTATCATCAGTAGAGGTGAAAACCATGACTTGTATGATTGACACCTTATGTTACCAAAGAGGAGCATGTAGAAGGGTACACAGGAGGGGACCAAGCACTAAAACCTTGGGGGACACCTTGGAACGGAGGAGCAGTGGCAGAGGTAAAGCTGTTGATGTTGATGAACTGTTGACTGAAAGTGAGGACACACAGCATAACAGACATCAATTAAAACAAATTTGTGAAGGAAGATATCATCTACTAATAGCTTTTTTTCCACACTTGTTTAAGAATGTGGCCAAATTTTAAAGATTAGAATCAAGGGGGATTCATATTTGTGCATTAAGGGGTGAGAGTATAGCTTTACAACTTACATATGTAGCTATCCTGTAGCTGATGTGTGCCACCCTATAGAGATCAGGGCTAAATCAGCTTCAGAGATACCACACAAAGGACTGCAGGATTTCTTCTACAAGTCTCGGTGGAGACTGTTGATGATGAAGACCCCATCAAGCCAGCAAAATAAAGGCTCATTACTCTTCTCTTTATTAGTAACACATCTAACAAAGCCATTTACACTGCAAACCCTCTGTGTAACTTGATTGCCACTCTCTCACAGTCAATGAAAGGACACACTGTGATTGTCGAGAAACAATCTTCCATTCAGTGATGAGACAAGGAAATATTCCCTGTACAACAAAGAACACAAACACACACTCATTGCTGGGAAAATAATGAAAGGATGATACCACCTGATGATGCTCATTCATCCAGTATGCAATGGGTGAAATACATGTTTACATCTTCATTAAAATGCATTTTTCCTTTTCTAGATAAAATGTCCAGATACAGATCACATGCTAATCACCAGTGGAATTGTGTCATTGTCAAGTTAGCGCCTCATCTCTCCAGAGAGTATGCACAAATACTCACTCACCTGATAAGAAGCCGCCATAAACACGTGAAACTTCAAGGCCCTCTGGTTGGTTTTTCAAGTGCTTCAGCTGCTGACCTTCTGATCCCAACACAATGCTATCGATGGAAGCGAACACCGAAAGACTCAGTTTCACGACTTTATCCGCATAAACCCAGTGGATCTACCAAAAATCACGACGTATTTGGCTCAAAGGAGCGGTGGCAGGGATTTAATGGAAGCCAAACAGTGTTCAGCTCATCATTTTAATGCTGAGCTCTATTGCCTTTTGTAGTAAAAAAGGATTTAAGTACTGTGGTTCAATATGCTGGTGCAAAACTGTGCAATTTCTCATGAAAAATGAATTCCCAGCACTCCACTGAAGTCTTTTCAGTTTCCATTCGACTTTGGCCGTCTTTTTCTGTGGTAAATAGTCTGTCCCAGTGCTTTCTGGACCAAAACACTTTGCTCGCCCATCGACTTGGCCTCTTCTCTTTTCTCCTCCAATTCTATAACCTCCTCTCGCTCTCCCCTCTCTCCTTCCCATCCTCTCCATCCCATCAATTGGAAATCTCTCAGCATCACACCTCAGACACCCAATCCCGGGCAGACAACTCCACCGAGTATTAAACAAACATAAGCAGAGAATGGAGTGGCTGCTGGAGAGGTAGATGGTCGGGTTGATAGGATTGCCAGACAGAAGGAGCAGAGAATCACAAGTGCTCTGAATTGTAGGTCTGGAACTGCCAGAGGAAAAAAAAGACCTTAACATGATGACACTGAAGCAGTGAGACATCTTGGAGTGTGAACAAAATAATGGCTGCAGAAATAGAAAAACAAAAAAGTGAGAAGGGGGAGGGGGGAGGGAGGAAGGACAGGACAGCTCCTCTGATCCATTTAAGTTCAGTGAAATTGGAATTACTAAATCATGAAAAGAATTAATTGAAAACATTCCCCCACTGTTGCCGGATGATGAAAATGTTTCAGTGACTTGACATCATCGCGTTAAGCCGGTGTCGTTCCCCCGCGGTTCGGCGGGTTTACCTTCAGACGGGCTCGGCTGGACGATCGACACGGGAGAATTTCTGCACAGGCCCAAGATATCAAAGGCGGGCCGGGTGTAAATAATGGAGATTTAAAAGTCGAAAATGTTCTCTCCTGCGCTCGCGCTACGCTCCTCATTACGGCGAATTTATTCGAGTCATGCGTTACTGTGCATAATTCAAAGTACTCGCATGGCTAACCCTGAATCGCCTTATTCTTACCCTGAATTTTTTTCGAGAGGTCTAGTTCGTTACTGTTGATGAAATTGTTCTCACAAGAGGGTAAACTGGCAGCATGCTGCTTTTTTTAAACCACATGCTGCGAACCTCCGCAAAGGGATTTCCTCTGATGCAACCCTGAATTTCTTTTCTTGTGCATTTGTTTGCAAATGCTTTAAAAGGCAGCAAAACTGACTTTCAGCATGCAGATTGTTTTCCTTTTGTCCTCACACTGTTCAGTTGTTGTCGGCACCTCTCAGCTTTGACATAATCTGTGCTCACACACAACAGTCAGTGAACATGGCACAGAAAAAGAATGATAGCCTGTTTTAAATACCACATTTATTTTTATGATTTGATTTGAATGTTACTAGCTCAATGAGCTTTCTGATGTTTTCCTCATTCTGTGTCATGTGGCATCACACTGGACAAAGAACGCTGTTGATGCTTCAAATTCAGATTTTACATCAAAGTTAATTGTGTTGTTTACTTCAAGTCCATAAACTTTAGAAGGCAACCACTTAACATTATAATTTAAGAGCTCAGTCGATTTACCAATATTAAAAGCGCATTATTGTTTTGCATTTAGGAATACATTTTCTCTTATGAGTTTATGTGTTAAAATCCTCTCCATGTTTTAAAAGTGTTTTTGTGGTCAATTTAATGTCATCGTTAATTAGATTTTATTAGCATTTAACTACTAACAGATTCCTGTTGCACCATAACCCACCTGTTGCTGTGGTTACCTGCCAGCGGTACCAGACAACAGGGGCCCAAGGGTAGGGGAGCCTCTCCTTACTCCTGAAGCAAAGGGCACTATAAATAATATACAAACCTATTTTTTGGACCTGATGCTTTGCATTCAGCCACTAATGGGCACCATGCACATTAGAGGAGTGGATTGTCACTCCTGTCCCATCCCAATCCTGGAAGAATCACTCTCATCCCACCTCGTTCCTGTCAATCTACAGTCCACACACATCATGCACCGGTCAGGGGGCTGAGCCAGCTTCCAGAGCAGACAGGAGAGAATAATATTGGAATACAAAAGCACAGAAACAACACAATGACCAGCATCATGTTAAAAATAAAGAAAATACCATTCATTCATATTAGAAATGCATATTATATACATAAATTACAGCTTCGTTATTGTTAAGATTCCTGCTCCTGTTTACTTTTTTCCTGTTCCATCTCAGTCCAGTCTTGAATACTGAAATTGACTCCCATCCCTCGGGAATCTCACGGGAAAAAATGTTGGCTACCTTGTGCACATCTGTATGAGTCACCAAGGGGCAGACAAGTTGCAATCACACACAGGCTCACAAACAATGCAATATAAAAGCAGCATGTTTAATAAAAAAAAAAAAAAATTCTCACAATCATCTTTTCTTTGTCTTATAAGAAATCACTGATTGAGCTCACTAAAGCCTCATCTGTTTCTCCTAAACCCCTCTTAGAAGAAAAAATGGAGGAAAACAAAAGAAAAGCAGGAGATCTTTTGCTGAGCTCATGTGTCTCAGAGGTTTCTTCTCAACGACCATATGGAGTAACCAGAGTTTAATCTGCCCACTCAGACAAATTTAAGATCTCATTTAAGACAACAGAATTTTCTTTGAGATCGAACTGAAGAACCAATTATTTAATCTTTTGTCTCACTGCGCTGATGTTAAATTTAAGATCTTCAGTTTGGCTCAAATTAGTTTCGGGCTGAGACGAGACGAAGCCTATTTCTCAGGAGCCGAATTTAAGAAGTATGAGAAAATGGGCAAAGTTTCATATTGGTCTTAATTTGAGCTCATTTATGTCCAGGAGACACAGGCTGGATCAGGGGTGGGCAATTACTTTTTATGGGGGGTCATATGAGAAACTGATCAAGCTGCTGTGGGCCAGACACAAATGATATAAGGTCCTAATAATGGACAAATGTCTAATAATGGTGCGGTCTACTGTTGGTCACCCTTTTATAGTGTATCATTCATGCTGCATACAGGTCACAACCATAGTACCACCAAAAGTAGAAGAACAACATAAACAACATGGATGTACAGTGAATAAAGTTAAAGTTTAATATAAAAGATAAAGTTCATTATCATTACTAATGAACATAGCACTGACCAATTTCAAAATAAGGGTCTGTTAATAAGAACCAATTTTTGGTGTTTCCATGGCCTTGAGAGCCACCTGAAACATTTCAGTGGGCCACTTCTGGCCCCTCAACCACATTTTGCCCAGGTCTGTGCTAGATAAAGACGAGATTTTATTTGGAACTTTCCCTTTCCTCTCCTCTGGGAGGGTATCGTCCTTTGCTCCTGTCATTATCTCCCATTGCTGGTGCTGCACCCTCATACACATGTGTACTTTCATGCTTAAGCAAAATGTGTCACCTATATGGTATCCTCTGGTCAGCATATCTGCAGGCCTGAAAAAGACACTTACACAAAATGTATTCCTTGTTCTCTATCTATCCATCCATCCATCCATTGTATGTTTTGGCATGAGACTGTGCTGCACCAACCATAGGTGGCAGGGTGCTCTGTTTAATACCACAGCAACATAATGAAGAGATGTCATGGTGAGCAACAATGACATGCACAGCTATGGAATAATCCCAGTTATTGTTTCTGCATATTGTGCTTTTGTGCTCATTGATCCCTTATCCAAGTTTTCTGGTAGTTTTCCCAACATGCAGGCCCACAGAGACAGCATATCATGTACTGTAGATCACGTGGGTGGATGCACGTGATGACGCTGTTGATGGGAAATGTTCTGCCTGTGTAGGGATGGGAGAAATAATTAGTTTTAAGGAGTTACTGGAGACATTAAACCCAAATCTACATGAATAAAGTTTAGCACTGTTGTGCTCCTATCCCTGTTTGCTGCAGATGAAACAAGTGCGCTGTGCAGGAATCTGTTGTTCTCCCTGTACTGTAGAGCTCCACTGAGGCTGACTGCGAGAAATGACAGTGAGAGCCTGCTGAGAGATTTTCCGGGCGTATGGGTCCATTTTCTGGTTCAGATCAGGTTAGCGCTGTTGTAAAATTGAGTTTATTTGGGCGTAAAAACTCCAAACATGAGCCGATGAAGGCAGCACATCCCTCTGCTTGTATATTGAGCGGCTCTTGCCAGAAGCGTGCTGCCTTCTTCTTGAGCTTTTGTGGTTTCTTTAGATTTCACTCGTGTTCAGAGATATTGATTAAGGCGCCCTCAGTCAAGAGGATATCGTATGCGAATTAAATGGAGCACCAAATGTCTTTAAGGTTTTCTGTATTAATTCATCCACACTTTCACTCTGGGTTCACATGGGGCCACATTTTCGTTCTCATTATCTTTTGCTGGTGTATACGACTCTAAATACTTTCTAAGTGCAATCTGAGGCAGTCCCTTAAATGTTTTATGAGTTAAACCTCTCTGTAGTTCCCATCTCTGCTCTGGCTGATATGCATTTGTGCAGAGCTGTCAGAGTCGGGGCACTTAGCTCTCAGTCAGCCTCCTACTAACATGGCGGTATCTCTCTCTGCTTTAGATACTGCAAATAATGAAAGGGGGAGCCGGCCGTCTTTCAAAGAGCACTTCAGAACATTTTTTCTTACAAAATAGCTCTCTCGAACTCTTCGCTGAATACAATTGCTTCTGGGGGTACAATGAAAATGTTCTTCCCTCAGCGGCGGTGACCTCGCTCGCGTTCACGTTCCAAAGTCACAGCTCATCACTGGGAGAGAGACAGAGGAGTCCAGAAACTTCTTCTTCAACTACAGTGGCTCTATTTTCTTTATACTTTCAGAGATGGACAAATGCACGCTGCAAAGAGTAAAGCAGACTGATTAAAAATGGGTGTTGAAGGCCAATACTAAGCCTAAATAACAAACTGAAAACACCTTCTTTGAACATATAGGCAATCAAACACACCAACATGTATTGACTGTAGCTCTTGATGTCCCAAGGTCTTCAGTACGAATTGGTCTCTTTGATCGCCTATAGGCCTGCACTTTAAGAATAAATATTTTATATTTTTCACCTGGAGACATAGTGCCTTCTTCATATTCAATCATTGTCTGCAACACTCAAGCAAGACTTCCTAGATTTTGCTTTAATACTTTCACTTGTCCCACTAAAGAGCACTTTTGGGATCAGCCATCAGAGCCATGCTGGACTTCCTTCTACCATAAGAAATGCTATCGGTGGGGTGACACTTTGTTCTTGTTGTATCATGAGGTATTCTGGGTGAAACAGCAAAAAAAGTAAGAGCTGATCCATCATTGTTACGACCCCTAGCTCATGGTGGAAAAGGTACAGTTGTAAATGGTAAAATAAAGTTATTCATTTAGCATAATTTTGAAAAATTGACAAAGGAAAAGTGGAGGTAAAACTGCAAAGGGAAAAGGGCCGATGGGTGCTGCTCAACTTAACGAAAGAAATATAACAAAAAGAGGATTTACAGAAGAGAAGCTGACTACAGGCTAAAAGGAAACAACAACAAAAAAAAGGCTGTAAAACAAAATCCTCTCTAATTAACTTATTGTGGAAAAAAACAGAAATGCAAAAGAGGCAGAACCCCTATCGCCTGATGTCTCTATTAAATTCTATGTGTGGGTCAATAAAACCAGTTTTTAAAAGCGATCATTGTTGTAAAAAGGACTGAACCAGGGATTAAAGAGCCTCGTTTCACACAAAAGTTACTCTCATTGGCATTCACCAAAACAGCAGAGGCTGGTGGACTGGATTAGAACTCCACCATTCGATAGGCAAGGAGGCCCAGACAGGAGCGGGAAGATGGGGTAGGCCATGCCCCCGCACTGAGACACTGCTGGTGGCATCACTATGAGGTAATTATGTGACAAGGCAATGGTACTGGAGCCTATCCCAGCTGACATTGGGCGAGAGGCGGGGTACAACCTGGACAAGTCACCAGTTCATCGCAGGGCTGACATATAGAGACCGACAATCATCCATGCTCACATTCACACCTACGGGCAATTAAGAGTTATCAATTAACCTATTATGCTGCATGTCTTTGGACTGTGGGAGGAAGCCGGAGTACCCAGAGAGTCCCCACGTGGACACGAGGAGAACATGCAAACTCTTTTTGTATCATGTCATGCTGCAAGTGGGATCAAACAACACTTATTTACTATTGGTTGAGGCTGCAACTTCACCAGTCAGGGTTCATCAGATTTGAACTCTGGCTAAATTGTGCGAACAGGAAGCAAATATTTGCTCCTGTTAATTTAAAGCATGTGTGACCGTGCGTTTAAACTTTAGGGACCAAGGTTTGGCATGTTTTTGCCCATCACATACTTTACATCACAACTAACTTTTTATCTTTTGCACATCGTTCTGACTTGTGAATTTGAATTTAAATCCCCACCCTTACAGATAGCCATCAGTTTCTATTAATTTACTCTCTAATCACATAAAGTCTGCATTGATTTATCAGTTCTATCATCATTATGAGATAATAATGTGCAGATTTTTCAAATCAACCTCACTTTGACAAAAATTAATGTAAACTTTATGATACCTGTGATCTTTTACACCGGTAGTTTTCAAACTTTTTGTGCCTAAGGCATACCAAACATCAAACCAAAATCTCAAGGCACACCTGTATTCATATCCATGCAAATTAGCCTCTATAACCAACCTAACCAACAGTAACAAGTAAGCCTACCTGCCAATCAGAAACAGAGTTCCCAGGGTGGTAGTAAAAAAATAAGGTGTCAGTCAGTCAGGGCCTTTGATGTGTCACACTTTAATAATCCCCACCATCCAGCAATTGTCATTGTCGTTTTGACGGAAGGTTTTTAAAAGTTTTAAAATTTGCCTCTGTCTTGGGAAATGAGTTTGTGCAAAGTACTGATATGGTAAATTAAAAATTACATTTAAATTAAATTCATAACTTTTTGTATACTTGTACTTAGCAATAGTAATGTATGTTTCTCAGGGCACACCTGGACTTGCCTCGTGGCTCACCAGCATGCCTCAGCACACCATTTGGGAAGCACTGGTTTGCACAACTGAAAAAAGTTTTACAAGTCTGCTAAATAATTCTCATATGTGAACTTGATGGTTCTTTTGGCTTCACTATGGCCAAATGTTCTATCTCTCAATGTTAATGTAAGTGAAAAGTAATATGTGTATCTGTCCTGTGATTCAGATCTTCTCCAAATTTGAATGGGTTCTTCCTTGGCCTGTGATAAACCCTTCTGCCAAGTTTCATGAAAATTGGGCCAGTATTTTTTTTTCCCTGCTGACAGACAAACAAACAATACTGAAAACATAACCTCCTTGGCAAACGAAATATTGGAAGCTAATAGCTTCTAAAACTGTACAGCATGCATGAAAAAGGTTAGTGATAATACACAGAAAAATACTGAAGTAAGAAGAATGAACTTCAAGGTTTAACTGAAGCATGAATCAACTGAGACTTCTTTATATTTACTTATGAACAAGCATAAAACTGCAAAACTTTGTGCTCAGAAACTGTTTGCAAATCTGTGCACAAAGTTGTGTAAACCCAAAGAAAAGATCTACACTTGGCTCTTTTATCTCTCAGCTGACCCCTAGGGGCCTCCGTACCTGCTTTCTTTAACACAACTGCAAATTATATTTCAGTGAAGCTGCTTGTTTGTGCAGGAGAGTTTCTATGGTTACTCTGACAGCTGTTGGTTCTGACAGTGGATCACAAGTGAACAGTGTGATTCTTAGAGTAAAATATTTGATTTGTTACATCTTAACAAGATTTACGGCACATCAATTGGAAACGCCCATGGATTATTGAAAAGAAGTTGATTTGAGGCAGGTGAAACAATCTCAGATGATTGGGTGATTCTTCGCTTGTATGAAGAAAATAAGATATTGAGGACTTCATAACAGACTAAATGACTTGTTAAGATGGAGATTTTTTGGATTGTGCCCTCAGCTGTCAGCTCCTCCATCCTTCTGCTTCTTCTTCTTCTATCCATCATCCTCCATCAGCGAATGGAGCCTTGCACAAATCACAAAAAAGGGGACCCACCGCTGTCTAATTTCAAACTGCGATCAATCTCCAATCAACAGCACTATATAGGTAATCACCAGAATCTTCTGAAGGAGAAGAAAGCCAATTTTCACAGGCTATATATCAGTGTGCAGGATCCCCTCATTGATTGGTGTGTGAATAGCAGCAGCACGGCGAGGCGAAGGCGAAGGCAGACCGTGTTTGTTTATGAGGATCAGGTATTTTCTGCAGCAGATGGCAGCCAGGGGGGCTCAATTTCACATCAGGCCGAGTGTTCGGAGCCGTCGTGTCCAGGCGAAGGTGTCCAACTGTACATCATCATCAGTATCAATACATCAGAGCTCTTCGCCACACGCTTTTTGTTTTCCTATAGTTTGCAAATGCCTAATTAAAGGAGTGCTCTGACATTTTGGGAAATGATGTTGTTTATTGTCCTGCCCAGAGTCAGATGAGAAGATCAATAGAGCTTCATCTCTGTTACTGTCAAAGTTGTCAAAAGTTTGCTCTTAAACAAGTTAATTGCAATTCTCATTGAGTTATTTGTCTCTATTGTAGCCACCACCCTCACTGATGTGACAGTGACTTTGTTAATTAACAAGTTGTTGTGACAGAGCAGGTAGATTAGAGGAGGAACAAATGAATAGAGGAGTGAAGTCAGAAATGACAATTAAAATTTGGGTTAAATCCAACTTGTCCTCACCAGAATAATGGCCGCATAAGTGGTCTGCGCAAGCAGCTGATTACAAACCATACAGCGTGGTATAGAGCGAAAAAAACACACATAGGGACGAGGTTGGAGTGGATAGATACTTCAAACAAACAGGGTTTTCACCAGGAGAGACCAGAAATTAAACAAAAGTCAGTTTTGACTTATTAAAAGTTTTAGGTTACATAACATTATGTATGGAACATAACCGGTTGATTCCACCAAGCACTGCACATCTGCGCCACGGCTCTGATCCATCCTCCGCACGTCTGCAAGCCCTGCCAGCAGCGTCTCAGAAGCGTCTCAGCAGCGGAGCATTTTGCCCGCCTGATTGTGTTTACTTGGTCAGATTTTGTTGATTAGGATCCTCTGTCCTTGCTCTTTGTGCTTCTACCATGGATAAGCAGGCTACGTGGTTAAATAGTTTCTTTTCTGTCTGTCTTTATAACAGTGAGTCTGCGTGGGGTCTTTTATTTTGAAAATTAACCAGATTCTCCCTGCCTTTTCTGTGTCTGACTTCCTGCCCGTTTGATCTGCTCTGTGCTAATCGACGTGACATCCGTCAAAATTAGACCCGGTGTGTATTTCAAGCAGGGTCGAGCAGAGAACTGCTTCTGGGATGCACTGAGACACTGCTGGTGGAATCACAAGTATTGTGCAAAATGGCTGTGATCAGCTCCGGCTCACTGGTGCAGCCATAATGCGATGCAGCCACGCCTGGTGGAATGTAGCCGTAACAACCACTAGAGGTTGCTGCCCAACAATAAATGTGTAAGGACTTTCACTCAGGAGACTGGGTATCGTGTCCCAAACCGCAATCTTTTCCTGAACCTAACTAAGTAGTTTTGGTGCCTAAACGTAACCAACGTTAATCACATGTTTAATGTCATGTGACTTCTGTAATGTCTTCAAAAAATTAACCTTTTAGATCACATCACCAGTCGTATCTAAATTCCAAAAACTCACTTCATGTTTTCTTCCTGCAAAACAAAATATGAAGGGTGCTTACATGAGCTAAAACCAACAAATTTCAACCATTGATATCATGACATCCACGTGTCCATCTTCAACTTTTAGCAGTGCAGAACTAAGGCAGTTAGTTACCGTGGTTACGGGTCTGTTGTTTATTAATTCTGGGGAAAGTGGTATATGTGACAGCAGATTATTATTATTATGGAAGAAAGCAAAATTTTATAACTTGTACAAAAACACAAGTTAGTGACTCTCTGGCAACAGAACAGGACCAGCAGCCGGACTGGGACTGAACACAGCCTCCAAGCTTTACTTGTTGCTAAAGTAGCTAACTGCTAACTGCCATTAACTTGGTTAGCTGCACAGTACCTTTGTATTTTAACCCTGCCATCAAACGGCTGCTGAACTGATCCCATCCATGCTTCCAGTATAAACCACGCCCACCTCAGGTCTTCTATCTGAATTCAGATACAGAGAGAAATTATTTTGTTGGTTGAACAGATACAGACACAGATAATGACGCCTCTGCTTGTAACACTTGCTTAGTAACACAAGAACAATCTGCTTTAAAATATAAAGTACTGTTTACTGACTGAAGTAAAGTATGGATAATATACTAGTACACTGCAAACCCTCAGCCGCATGATTAAAGTCTTTTCTGGCTCACAGTGTATTTTCAGAGAGCGGGCAGCATATTGTGGCGCTGGCATTAAACATGTTGGGAACAAAAATACACAGTGACAGAGTTTTTACAAGCACTACTATTAATTATAAGTGCAAACCCTGAAGGATGCCTCATTAAAATTACTGCGAATGAAATTAACCAAAACTGTCCTGCAAGATGAGCCCGACTCAGACAGAGCTGTGTTTGTTCTGACTGGGTAGTAATCACCAAATATTACTAATAATAATAATATTACAAAGGAAAAAAACCCAGAGAGGAAAAGTGTGAATATGTTCCACCCCCCCAAGAAGAACTACACAGGCAGAATGTAGATGACAATGCCCATTGTTTACTTAGAAATGAGATATAACAGAATAAATTACCTTCTCCTGGAAGCCTCCAGCTCCAGGAACATGAGTTTCGTACTCTGGCTGTCTCTCTGAGTCTGACTCATTAACCCAACTGAAACGGAAAGCACGAAATCAACCAGCAAGCTCCCTTTGAAACACGTCCCAAACACACAACAGTGTACACACACACAAGTCTCCCCTCCATGAATTAAAAATGGGCTTATGAACTTATAATGTGAACAGTGACAGCCAAGCCCCACGGATGGTGTTTCTCTTCGTTAATGAGGGGGTTGAATCAGGACTGGGCCGTGTACTACAGCATCAACACCATGCTCGCAACGCGCCGTGCAACACAAAGTCTGTAGTAAGAATTGTGTTGGAGGGAGAAAAAAAAAAAGAAAGAAACAACAAAAAGTGTTATTAGCTCCTAAAAGTTGGTGTGGAGTAAAGTTTCTGGGTTACAGTCTTTAAGATTCTGCTCTGTGTAGTCGCAAGTGGCCGGTTTCAGTCAGGTCACGCTGAGGGCAGAACATCTTCTTCACTTTTTAAACACACTTTTTAGCCACGCTGGCAGATTTCATGAAGTCATTGTCAGTTAAACACTCAGGGTGAAACTATTACATGGACAGAAAACTTTGTTCAGAAATTGATGCTCCCCAGAGGAGAAGTCATGATAAATGTAGTCATTCTCTGACTTTTTCTCGAAGACTCTCACCAGGTTGAAGGGACACTTCATCACCACTCAAGAACAGTGACCTGATATCACAACTGGTTACTCAAGATAATCTTCAGACCTTGTTTTAGGCAGTTTGATGTAGGACCTACTTTCCTACTTTCTTTACAGTCAAAAGAAAGTAGCATAGTACTACTTTCTTTCTTTATAGTAGAAAGGTTGTAGATAGAAAGTAGTTCCAGAAACTCTACGCAGAAAGAAAGTAGTTTCAGTAGATTCTACTGCAGGTACAAAGTAGCTTTGGTAGATTCTACTGTACAAAAAGTAGCTCTGATAGATTCCACTGCAGAAAGAAAGAAGTTCTGGAAGATCCTATGGTAGAAAAAAGTAATTATGGTAGATTCGACTGAAAAAATAAAGTAGTTCTGGCAGATTCTACTGCAGAAAGTAATTAGTTCTGGGAGATTCAGCTGTTGAAAAACTACTTCTGTTAGATTTTACTGCTGAGAGAAAGTAGTTCTGTTAGATCCTACTACAGAAAAAAGTAATTATGGTCAATTCTACTGCAGAAGGAAATAGTTCTAGATTCTACTGCAGAAAAGAGTAGTTCCAATAAATTCACTGTAGAAATAGTAATTCCAGATTCTACAGCAGAAAAAAAGTAGCTGTGGTAGATTCTACTGCAGAAAGAAAGTAGTTCTGGTCTATGGATAAATGGATCCATAGCACTACAGGTAGAGGAAAATTGTGTATTTTGATTTTTGGATGAATTGTCCCTTTGAACCTCCCTTTTTATTTTGCTCATTTATAAAATGATCCATAAGATGCATACTAAAATTGTGTTATTGTGTGCACAAAAAGCTAGAAATGCCATACAGAGAGAGAGAGAGGTTTATAAAACTGTGCATACACATATTCAGTGTTTTTTTTTTACGTAAATCACACTCCACCTGGAAATGTGTGCATGTGAGTCAGCCTGATATCCCGCCCTCCACATGCCCACATTCAACCATAAATAGTCCGAGCAGCACACCTCATGAATGTTGATGCATAGAAATGAGCTGCTCTTTTCAACGGGACCAAGAAAGAGACAAAGAAAAGGATTTTTTCTGACACAAAGATCGAGGTGCTTGTGGGTGAGTCGGAGGTCAGAAAGCTCATTGTGTTTGTGTGCCACAGCAGCGAGGTCACAAACAAAAGAAAAGTAGTGAAGATGTGCTGGCTGAGGTGACGGAGAGAAGGCCGAGTGTGTGTGTGTGTGTGTGGCTGCAGCCACCACAGATTCTCCAGTTCACTCTGACTGCACAGTCATTCACTGCAGCGAAAAAACACAAAACATTATCAGAAACCTAAAAATGTTTGTGCACTTGTTTTCAAGATAGTATTATTGCTATTATTATTATTCTCATTATTAGCATTATATCAATCCTTTATTTAAGCAGGAAGTATCTTGAGATTAAAATCTCTTTTCTAATAGATAATTGGCCAAAATATTAAGAACTACTGTTGCTCTGTTCTGCAATTCTTTAATGTTATTTGATGCCATCTTGGATTTCTACAGCTGATGATAATAAATGATGTTTATTTTTTACAGCATCTTCCATAAAAGTAATGCAGCCAAAGTGCTTTACAACAAAGAAATGACTCCTTCACATAAAAAGGAACATAAAACAGAAATAGAATTTATGTAAAAGTATTAATTCATGTAAAATAAGATGAAAAATAAAACAGCCAGTAACAAATAAAATAAAATACCTAGAATGCATCTTTATATGGATGAACCTCATTTTTTTAATACTTGTAAAAGTAAGATGAAAAAGGATGAAACTAGAATACATGGGATGAAAAATAAAATCCACTGGAAACTAATAATAAAATAAATGTTAAAAAATTGTGTATATTCAATAGAATGCATAAAAACAAAGCAAATACAATTTTAAAGAAAGTGCAGCAGTGCAAAATTTACAAAGAAATGTGAAACAGTGCCAGGCTGGTATCAGGAAAAGTTATTAAAAGGTTAAACATATGTTTTTAAATGTTTATGATAACATAGATCTATGAGTAATATGTGACATGAAGACAAATCAAATGTGTGAGAAGCTTCATTACAACCTGCCGTCAGTTCATCATCTGCGTCCACCTCTTCCCTCTGTCTCTGAAATGTTTACTTACAGGTGTGCAAATTCCATCAAGTTTGTTTTTTATAGATCAGAACTTTTGTGTGGGAAGTGATGTTTTGTTTGTATACAGCTGTTATAAATGAGACCCCAGGTCCTGACAAAATACACTAAAACCTGACTGAATGTCTGTCGGCATGCACACATCTTTCAACATCTTTATTGAAAAATACAAAACTAGGGATATCAGACGGCACTGTATTTAATATTTTTCCTTGTGCATGAATATATTTCCCTGAAAGACAATTCTCAACTTTTGTATTGTAAGCAGATAAAAACACAACCTGTGAAATCTCAGACCTTTAAATTGCTTTTGTAAGCTGAGAAGGAAAACTCAACAAATGTTGATTCTATTTCACATTTATACAGTAAGCAAAAAGGAGCAATATGACTACTTAAATAAATTTGTAACATAAATTGTAACTGTTCTAATAAGTGTTTGGTTGTTTTTAAACATAATCAAATTCTGTTCTGTAATACTGCTGGGCAATTGAATCAATTAAAATATATATTTTATAAGCTGAATACTAACTGCAGTTGGTAAATAAATGAAGTGAAGAAAGAAAAACTGTAGGAGTTGAAGTAAAAAGCAGCATAAAATGTAAATACCCAAGTGATGTACAAGTACATCAGAGTCAACTTGTGTTGCTGTTAGTAGAACATAAACCAGCATTCAGACGGACTCTGTCTGTTTCTCATCTGAAGAACTGACCCGAGCAGCAGCTCAGATGGAAAAACTTTCTCATGAAATGTATTTTTATTTGGTGACACTAAAGGAAAAACACCAACATTCAGGCCTTCATGAGTCATCGCTGTAAGATAATCACTGATGTCACTAAGGGTTCCAAAATGGTTCTCCCTGAAGGGCTCAGCTTCTTCTGAAGAATGCTTTTTAGAAGAAAGGTTCATAAAGGGTTCTTTGGACGAAAAGGGTTGTTGATGGAACCTTTAGTCTTACAAAGAGCCCTTTTTGGAAGAAAGAGTTCTTCAGGGACTGTTGAGATCCTGGAAGAACTCTTTCAGCAAGGGTTCTTTGTTGTGTAATATAAATGGGTTCTTGGTGGAACCACCTGGGGTGGGTTGTAGATAAAACCTTTGGAATATAAAAGGGTTCTCAGCAGAAAATCTTAGGTGGGTTCTAGATAAAATCCTTGGAAAATAAAAGGGTTCTCTGTAGGACCCCCTAGGTGGATTCTTGATAAAACTCTTGGAACATAAAAAGGTTCTTGGTAGAACTCCCTAGGTGGGTTCAAGGTAACACCCTTGAAATATGTAAGGGTCATTTGTAGAACCTCCTGGATGGGTTCTATATAAAACCCTTGTAATATAAAAAGGTTCTTGGTAAAACCCCCTCTGTGGGTTCTAGAAAAAATCCTTTGTAATATAAAAAAGTTTCATGATGGAACCCCCTGGGTGGATTGTAGATAAAACCCTTGGAATATAACTTGGTAGAACCCCCCTTGTAATATAAAAAAGTTCTTGATAGAATCCCCCTTGGATGGGTTCTAGATAAAATCCTTGGAAAATAAAAAGGTTCTTGGTGGAACCCCTTGGGTGAGTTCTTGCTGTCAGCATTGGAATGTGGAAAGGCTCTGGATAGAACACCCAGAGAGGGTTCTGGGTGGAACCATTCCACCATAGAAGGGTTCTCTGTAGAACCTTCCATCTGGTTTTGGTTGAAACCATTCTGGTTCTTGGTATAACCTCTTCTGTTGGGTTCTAGATTGAATGCTCTGAACAGATTCCAGCTGAAACCTTGACCAAAGCTTCTACCAGTAACCAAAAAGGTTCTCCTATTGAGATAAGCAGAACCCTTTATGGTTCTAGTTGGCACATTATATTAAGAGTGAGCTTTCACAAGTCGAAGTACAGAAGCTACGAAGAGTCAGTCGAGGGAACAAATCATGAAAAATGAAGATTTCTGTTTTCCTGAAGTGTCGACAGGCATCAGTGCTGGAAAACAGAAGTGTTGTATTTTGTTCTCATGCCTGAATTTATTTGAGCTTCAGTCGCTTTAATCTGTATTCAGACGCAGGCGATACATTTCTGATTTTTGTTCAGCCTTGGTATACGTTCTTCAGTCAAACTGTAAAACACCTTTTTTTTCCCACGGTGCTCTGAACTTAACTTTCCTGTTTTTCGCAGAGGGATGTTTAAACGTGTAGTGACGGCTGAAGTTCACCTGCTTTGTGTCTGACTGACTGCAGCCGTCCTCCTTCAGCATCGCTCATCAGTGATGTGTTTCAGCCCAGAGGACTCTCACCGGTCAGATGCTTTTTGTTTGTCACATTATTTTCTCTCGGCAAGCCTCGGGCGCCACTGTGCAGTGAAAAGCCCGGCGGGCGGCAGCTGTTGTGGAGATACCAGCCAACAGCAACAATCCTTCACCTGAGTGAAGAATTTACTGTCTCATCAAAAAAATAAATAAAACATTGAATGTATTCAGAATGTTGAGCACAATCTGACCAAAAGTCAAATAATCTTCTGCGTGTTATTTTGTAGAAGTACATCTCTATTAGCCAGAAAAAACAAGAATTTCCTGCAAACACTTTGTTTGATTTGTGATTCGTGTGAAATAACTCTATTTGATGTTTTATAGATGAGTCAAGGAGTTCCAGCTAAAATGTTCTCCATCATCCAGACAAAGAATTAAGCTTTTAAAAAAGGAGCTCTTTGTGGCAACTTCTATTCGTTGGCCTTGAGAGAGGTATAAGGTATGTAGGAAGGCATCTTTATATAAAGTTTGTGATGTAGTTCATTCTCACATCCATTAAATTGTATTAAATCAATAAACCAGCAGTGTGGGAGTTTTAATTCTATTCATTTTGTGCTGACCTGATGCATCCAGGGGGCAAAACGTGCACCCATCTCAAATCCTCTGCGAATAGTGTGTGTGAGGAGCACTTTTCAGATTTTACAAACCACGTTCAGTTTGCTCATCACAGGGATTTTTATGCAGCCTGTGAAAACAGTTGTATAATGTCATCTGTGGCTCTGCAGGGTATGGAGGCACATTTCTGCCAATGCAATGACATAAAAAAGGATCCTGTAAGTCAGCGATCATCAACCACAGGCCCACCAAAGCTTCCCATCTCTATATTTGGAGTATTACGAACAGAAACAATGCTCTATTTAGCTACGGCTAATGCAAACTTAACATTTCCTACTGTTGCAGCTTCACATTAAAAGCATTCAATAGGCAAACCATATATAGGCTTTTATTTTGAAGTAGCTGCAACGACTGCAAAGCATTTTTTAGAGAGCTTAAAACTGACCATGACTGTTCATCAAAGGTGCACCTACAAAACAAGAAAACAATCGTTTTCAATATTTGTTTATGGTGGATCAGTTTGGAACATTACAGGCAGTAATAAGAACAAGAAGGAGCAGCCACAGTGAGCTGTTAGATGAGGAGCTGCAGGCGACAGGCTGTACGCCCCACGCGCACTGCATATAACTTTTCAGGCAACCAACTGCTTTCACTGTGCCCTGCTGCTCACAAGCTCATGCTGTGTGCAGAATAAATTTAAATCAAGCTGGAAAAAGGCTAATTATTGCCCGACTAATTTATTAAAACATTTATTTTTCTGCCTGCAGAATTGTGAGACATGCTGTAATAAACTGCATCTGCTGTTACCACCAGTAATAACATGTCACATGCACAAATAATGCAAATAATAGAACTAAATCTACTAAGGAAAAAAATGTGAACAGTAATTTTTTGTTCCTGTTTTATATAATAATAATAATAATAATAATGGCTTTATTTATATACTACCTTTCAAATGTGCTTTGACGGTCAAATCTAAAGCAGGATAACCAGGAAGCAGTTTAACAACAGAAAACTTAAACAAAATAATAAATTAAATAGAAGTTTTAGAGACCCTCCCCCCATAATTTGTATTTTTTTAAAAATGCTCACAATGAGCTGTGAACCTGAATTGTCATTATTTGGGTGCTTGAAAATTAAGTGGTTACAATTGAAAATACTAAATTATTAACCATTATTCACTTTCACTTCAATGAGTTCGACAATTTTTGAAAATAGAAAGACTGAGATGATGAGAGATGAGATTTCTCATCTCTGAAAAATATTGCCAATAATTGATGTATTTGTCTTTATTTATCTTTTCTTGTGACAGTGTGATATTTTATACATCATTTTAAAGTAAATATAATATATTTCCTGGATTGAAATATTTGTGCAAAGTCAGATTTTTTTTCAAAGCATTCTGGCTGTTACCCTGGAGACACTCGTCTTACACTCAAGTGTTCACATTTCTCATTTTACTTTAATTTACGCCAGCCAGTTTTGTTTCGCCGTTGTTACTGTATGTTTGGTGTCTTATAAACCTCTGTGGGCCGTGCACGCTGTGAGCCTGACTTGAAAATAAACAATCAATCAGTCTCCACAGCTGCCAGCCTGTTTTCGAGGAGTGAACCTGTGGGTGAACAGGAGGCTCCTAAACGAAATGTGTGCATTTAAAAAACATCCCTGATAGAAACAGACATTCAGTATGTACAAGCAGCTCCTAATGCGACAGGCATTACAGAGCAAAGAGTGAGGTAATGTGGCGTGCCGGATCCTCCTCGTCTCAAACAGGGCCAGGCGAGGCCTCCTGGGACGGGGGCTCGGTCCCTGGCAATAAAAGGGTAATTAGCTCCCTCCCTTCCTCCCCCCTCTCATCACGGAGCCTCACCCCGAGAGTCTGCCTCGCGTCTAATACCATCATTTCCCCCGATGGATGTCGGAGCGCAATGAGAGCCTGTCAGGGGACGCTGCAGTATTCATGATGGAAATTACTGATGTTCACAGTAATGATGTGAAAAAGATATACCCCGGACCTCTCAATACACTGCTCATTCATTTGGATGTGTCAATCACGCGACGCCTCGCCTGGCGATGATGGCTCTTCACAACAGAGATTTTAGAAAGATTGCTCAATAAAAAGTACAATTTCCTTCCTCTCATGTAAAACACAAGTTGTTTAGTTTAATGAAAGGTTTGATCAGGATGAACTGAGCTGCATTTGAAGCCTGATTACATCCACTCACAAACATTTTCAGGCCCCGAGATAACAAACAAACCTGCCAGGGAATGAGGACCGATCAGATGCTTCGTCTCATCTCCTCTTTCTGTTGAACTCAAACCCTTCAGGACGACAAGCTGACTGAAACATCCAATCAGGGCAACACTTCATTTAGCCTTTAACATATTAAATTGTAACAATTAACCCTATGGGGTTAAACTATGCAGTTTGTTCAAGGCCTGGATCCCAAAAAACTGCATCTGAATATATGGCAGGTGTGTCTGAGGATGCGCAGCTTGAAAAATGAAGGGGAATAAAACGGAAGAAAAAAAGATGAACACTGATAGATTATTCATGGGATTACAACGTTTTAGTCTGTCCGACCCTCATCAGGTGGCCCTCTATGTGATGAAGGTGATGAAGATCGGACCGACTGAAACATTGTGATCCCAAAAATAATCTAGCAGTGCGCAATGAAAGAGATGAAAGTTGAAGTGTGCATCTGCGCCTATGCGTGTGTGTGTGTGTGTGTGTTTGTGTGTGACAGAGAGAGAGAGAGAGAGAGAGTATATATATATATGTATAGGCTATATATATATACATATATATATATATATATATATATAATATATAATTTATTAATATATATATTTTATATTATTTACATAATTTTTCTGTATATATATTTTTTTTCTCAATTTTTTCTGATATCTTTTTATTCATTTATCTTTATTTCAGCCCCACTGAAAATGGAAGATCAGAGCCACAGCACCCCAGCACTTCCCAACAGCGGTCACAGCCTCCTTCACCCTCTGAAAACACCACATCACCCATTTCCAGCGGAGAAGAAGATGAGGAGTTCATTCCACAAGTGAGAGGCCGTCACCATGATCGCCGGACCTGTAAGCGTGGTCGCAGGAGTCGTGGCTACAGGAATCGAAGCCATGGCTGGAGCAGTCATGGCCAGAACTTTTCAGCCTCTGCCCTCTGCCCCCCTGCTCAGCATAATAGATGGAAGACAGAGGAAGAGCCAGATGGTCTGCCGCACCCACTCCCCAGGTTCCTCCCCAAAAAGAATCCTGGTGTCCAGCCACCTCTGTCATCTGAGCCTGCCTCAAGTCCCATGGAGCTGTTCAAGCTCTTTTTTGACAAAAAAGCAATTGGAACTTTATGCAATAACACAAACAAAAATGCTGCCAAAAATATTGCTGCTGGCAAAAAGTTTACATGGATTCTAGTTACACCAGAGGAAATGTGTAAATATATGGGGCGGTTTTCTACATGGGTGTCCTAAGCTGCCCAATGTCAAAGACTTTTGGCGTTTTTTTCATGTCCCCTCTCCTTCCAAGGTCATGTCCAGAGACAGGTTCCTCCTCATTTTACGCAACCTTCACATGAGCGACCCTGAGGAGGATGCTGTAAATGACAGGAAGAAAGGCACAGAGGATTACGACAGGCTGCACAGGCTCCGCCCTCTGTACGACAGTCTGCGAACAGCTTGTAAGGCCGTCTACCACCCTCAGAAGAACCTGGCTGTGGATGAATGCATGGTGGCCACAAAAGCTAAAATTGGGATGAAACAGTACATCAAAAACAAACCAAAAAAGTGGGGTATAAAACTTTTTGTCTTAGCCGACTCAAGTGGCTACACAGTCGACTTCAGCATCTACACAGGGAAAAACAAATCAGCCAGTGGGAGGGGACCGTCATTCGATGCTGTCATATCGTGGTGGACAAAGAATACCTGGGGTCTGGTTATCACATTTATTGTGACAATTTCTACACAAGCCTAGCACTCTTCAGGCATCTCTGGGACCTTGGCTTCGGAGCCTGTGGAACCTACAGGCAAGGCAGAGTGGGTACCCCGAGAACCACAGCAAACACCCTGACATGGAGCTCACAAAGAAGATCCATTCGGTGGATCAGAGATGGGCAGCTCCTGTTTGTAAGGTGGATGGATACAAGAGAAGTATCTGTGTGCCTCACAGTGCACACTGCATACTCGGGGGAGACAGTGATGAGAGGGGGGAAGACCAGCGATGGATACGAGAGGGTGGCAGTTCCAAGACCAACCAGTGTGGGGGAGCACAACCGCTTCATGGGGGGTGTCGACCTCTCTGACCAGCTCATTGGATACTATTCCACATGCAGGAAGAGCACAAAGTGGTACAAGACTGTTTTCCACCACTTCCTGGACATTGCTGCAACAAACAGTCACATCCTCCACAAGCAGCTTTGTGCCTCAAGAGGTGAGCAGCCTTTGACCCACCAGGCTTTCCAGGAGCTTCTCTCTGCTGAGCTGTGTGGAGTATCCCTGGAACTTTCAGCAGCATCTCCAGACAGGGAGCAGTGCCATCACACACCTGTGGCAATTGCTACAGGTAATGATCCCTCCCAGAAGGCCACAGCAGGGCGCAGAAAGTGCAAGCTGTGTGGAAGGAACACACCATTCCAGTGCCGGGTTTGCAGAGTGCCCCTGTGTGTCATCCTCGACAGGAACTGCCATGATGACTACCACAATGGTTCTTGCTTCTAAAAATAAGCATGTAAAAAACTAAAAATGAATATAGTGTAAATAATGTAAGTTATGATACATATTTTGTTCATGTTCATTCAGTATTTTTTGGAGGACCACTGGGGAAATGTTCAAATGCTCAAACTTTTAATACTTAAATCAGTTATTATTGTTAGTTGAGCAACATAATCTTTTATCTTAGGTTGTACAGATTTATGAATACCAAGCATTTTAAAATGATCTATGACATGACATCACAATTAGCATGAATACAAATGTATGCACTTTGGAGATATTTCTGTTTTAGAAAACGCCTTTGCACTGTGCTCATAAAAATGATCATATCTGAATAAGTAAACAATGTACATAGTTCAAATCAGTTGTTGAGTGTTAAGAAATGTTTTGTCAATTTTTGTACATTTAGAAATCTTTTGGATCAATGTTTTTTGTCTGTTTTTTTAAGTATAATGAAAAAACATTTTCGATTTTTGTATTTTTCATTTTTATGACAGAATTTCAACACTTTTATCAAGTATTGTGCTGTATTGACATACATAACCTTTTAGCTTAGGTTGTGCAGATTACAGGGATATAAGGAATTTGAAGATACTCCAAGAAATGACATCACAGTGAGCAAAAATACCAATTTAGGCACTGGCGAACCATTACTATTGCAGTCCTTAAAGGGTTAAATATATTAAAAAAAGAAAAGCAAGCACACATCACCATCACCACATTTTTTTAAGATGCCCTTAAATTTATCAGTGGATACAAGTTGTTCCATGCCCATGATGCATAGCAGGAAAAGGCAGTTTTCCCTGGATCAGTCAAAAAGTTACCACTTGAAGGAGCATAGTTGGTAACTGCCAGAACCAACACAGGGGAGGGTACAGAGGTCGGCTATTGTTATTGCCTTGTAGATGAAAATATACCAGTGCTGTTGTCTGCAAGTGGCCAATTATGTCCAACCCACCAAATCATAAAGAAAGCGGTAGTGAGTGAGGGACTTTGCATTTGTAATAAAACATAAAGGTGCATGGTTCACTGAATCAAGGTTAAATAAGAAGGAGGAGGTGGCATGTCACCGTAATCAATCACAGACAGAAGAGTAGCTTCTACAAGTTTTTTTTTCTTAGCACTGAAAGTCAGGCAAGATTTATTTGTAAAATAAAAGCTAATCTTCACTTCCTAACTAGAGTTACAATATGTACATTAAATGAAAGCTTGTCACCTATCCATATACCCAAGTCTGTGTACGAGGAAACATTTTCAATGGATTTACCGTCAGATGTAAAAATGCTAAAATCATCAGACAACTGTAAGTGAGCTTTTGAAAAGTGTTTGGAGCATTTAAAACTAATTTTAAACTCAGCAGAGTAGTTTGTAATGACCGACATGCAGCCTGCAGCTTTTGCAGGAAGCCTGGGTGTAAATCACTGTATCATCAGCATATAAATGTAATTTCTCTTGAATGTCTTTATCCAGATCTATTATATTGTATTAAGGTGCCTGATGTCAGATCCAAGAATGCAGATGGGGTGAAGCATAAGAAAGTTCCAAAGTCTTACATACGAGACTGGTGAATCCAAAAAAAGCAAACAAATCCAAAGAAGACAAAAGTGTAAGACAAAAATCTATAAAACAAATGCAAAGTACAAAATGATGCATAAAACCAGTACAGATCTTAAAGTGAAGGATATTGTTGTAGTTCTACCAAACACACAGTATTGG
Source organism: Lutjanus argentimaculatus (assembly GCA_034769285.1). Classification (NCBI taxonomy): domain Eukaryota; kingdom Metazoa; phylum Chordata; class Actinopteri; order Lutjaniformes; family Lutjanidae; genus Lutjanus; species Lutjanus argentimaculatus. The sequence goes on along the minus strand of JAWZSL010000040.1, from coordinate 2,149,178 downwards.
ACATCCGAATAAAACAACTAAATCTAAAGAATATATGGACAGAAAGGAGGAACTTTGACTGTAAAAGAGCTGCGTAACAAGTAGTTTCATTAATGTTGTTGTCAATAATGAATTTGTTTTGATGTATCAAAGTCTGTTGTTATCGTGTTCATTTTGCACATATTATTTAGCATTAGCACCAGCTAAATTACTGTCTTCTGTTAGCGTTCAGCGGTGCAGCAAGATAAAAACGTGCCGTACAGTGGTTCAGTAGTAACATTATACAAAAGTAAAAGGTGATTCTGATGTAAATGTCAATGTACAGACTATATTCATCATTTGGCAAATATGAGCTCAGTATGTGTCATGACTCTGAGTATTTGTGATTACACAGTGAGTGAGAGGATGCTATATCGTCTGTATGTAGAAAGACACAAAGGGATATTGAAAGAGGAGTAATGAAAAAAAGACAAAGACACATGCTGTTCAAACTGTTTTAATAAAAACAGCATTATCCAGGAGGATACTGTGAACAGCTGACACGTTTCTCTGCCTCATCATCACAACCTGCTTCTTATGAAAATGCTCGTCTGGACAGAGACTGTTGAGGTTTTAAAATACAGTTTTTAAAAAACTCTCCACTGTCCTGTCTGCTAATGTCACTGTTCAATAAAGGCAAAAAGCTTGTCAACTTTTTATCCATTAGCATGGAGATATAAGCAATATCTTTGTATCAAAACATCAGCATTGCCAACATATTGGACAGGACAGGACTAAGCAAATACATGTTACAGAGGAACTGAAATTCTCCTTTTTATCTGCTACTTACTCCACATAGATCTCAACCTTTTGTAACTTCAGCATAGCTCAAAAACTTTCTGAGGACCAACTTCCCCATAAAAGTAAAAAAAAAAAAAAAATGCACAACATGACAAAAAAAGGAAAAAAGAGGCTCTGACAGGATTTCAACACATTCTGCCTGCCATGATAAATCCAAGTTTATTTTAAGGGTCACATTTCCTCACCACACACTTTGTTTCAAAAACTGACTAATTTTAATCTGAGTGAACATCACCTCGCTTAAAGTGGCAAAGTTTGTCTCTACTTGATTTTAATAATAAGCTTTTTTTTTAAAAAATAAATTCTTGAGCACATTAAGATATAAAAAAAATACCTAAATAAGATGGTGCTCTGAGGCCCACCAACAGGCCACAGCCCAGTGGCCTAGAATAGCTGATGTAGATCATGAATCCTTGAACATAACAGGACTCACTGAAATCAGCTGAGAAATAAACATTTTAGTGCTTTTTGTCACATATCAGTGGGATCCTCCATGTCCAGTCCACAGCCTACAATAGCCAGTGAGAGTCAGAGAGAAGGGAAGTGCCTGTCTCTCTTCTCTTGTGTAAAGACAGATCCAATCAGAACAGATTGTGCTGATGACTGTTGCATCTTATAGCCAATGAAATCCTGAAATAGCATATGTTTTTTATTAAATACATACAACGTTGTGAGTTCTCTATAATAAGCTGCTTTTCCACCATAGCACTGTTTGACGCCTTTATACACAAACTTTAGTACTTTAGGACTAAAAGCTAACATCCCCATGTGTTTTCCAACTAACATCACAGTAGTAGGCGTCTAATAAGCATTGTTTGCAAAACTTTCAGAGATCTAAAACCTCTACTTCAGTGTGTTCAGCTTCTATTAGTCATTGTCGGTACCACTAAGATTATTTGTTTTTGGAAACTTGCTACTTATTACCTTGAACAGACAAAACCTGAAGTACTCCACTGGTTCAAGAACACATGATTTACTTGGTTTGCCTGTCACTAGGTGTTTTAGAAAAAATGAGGAAGTCAATGGAATATTTTACTTTGGCCTCTGGTGTTGCATCCATCTAGTTTCATGGTAAAGTCCATTAGGACATTAATTATCAGGCCTTTCATAATAGACTATCAGTATCACTGCAACTGTAAAAACCAGAAAGACAGTAGCCACAATGGCTCATGAGGTGCAAGCTGCCCTTCGATGCTGTAATGAGGAAGAGGATAGTAAAAGACAATACCCACCCCACCATAGCTGTTAAATGCTGCTGCCATCAGCAAGAGAACAGAATATCCACTGCCATACCACCAACTGAAGAGCAGATTCTTTCCTGAGCTGTACACTTATCAATTGCATCCACATGAATCAAAGTTTTTGGCTTATTACTTATTCAAAGATTGAAAAAGGGGGAGAAAAGGGGACGTAGAGGGCCCCATGCCTGAGTTTGCAAAAGGCCCCAAAATGACTAAATCAGCCCCTGGACAAGGGACAATTAGTTCAGCACTTAGCACACGAGGCACCTCCTGAGCACACTTTTCAACAGCATTGACACTATTAATGCAGCCTCTTCATCGCTGGGTACTTTACAAAAGAAGGAGTGCGCCCATTCATGTATAAGGCTCCTAGAGATCTTTAAAAAAAGACAGACATTCTGTTCAGCTTGACAGCTAACCGTTAGCATACTAACTATGGATGTAATATAGAGCTTAACGTATTATAGAGTCTGAATTAGCCTATACATCCATGATACTGACAGGCTCTGCGTTGAGATAAGACACGGAATGAATTAAGACATTGGTGTGTTATTCATACCCCATTCGATGAGAAAAGGCTCCCCAGAAAATATTGTTATGAATAACTTTATGAACAGTGATATAAAACACATGTATTTTGTTGACCAACCTGAGCAACTCGCTAATGTTTAAACACAACAGGAGTCAACTGTCAGATGAAGATGGAGCAGTGTGATATGTGATGATACTGAGCATAGTTTAAATCTTTTTTTTAGCAACGGCAGCTGCCCGAGACCTCTGACTTTAATAATGAACTCTGAGAGCAATTCAACTATTGCTCAGTTTTTAATTGGACAGAAACCAAAAAGTACCACTGTGGGTCACTATTCTTGGTACAGTAGTTGTAGAAGTTTTTAAAACTTGTGACTTCTTGCAGTAACTCCACACACTCTGCTGCTGTCTGCAGTTATGTTGTTGGCAGAGCACGAGGCTGCTGTCGCCGCTGAAGCCCTCTGCGATATTTGTATCATCTCCGGACGCCTCAACACAGACACGAAATAATTACATCAAAGGGGTTGTCGGCTGTATAAATGGTGTTATAACTCAAATCTAAGAGATACCAGATGTATTATTATTTTTTGTTGCACTACACTGTAGCCTGAAACAGAGGCAACAGAGTTACAGAAGGGTGGGTGATGCAATTTGGGGGATTTTATCTGGGCATGAGCAGACAAGACGGAGGAAAACAAGATAAATCAGAGGAAGGAAAATGAATTAGAGAGAGAGAGGGAGGGTGTTTTTATCTGGAGGCAGAGCGCTCACATCTCACACTCCATCTCAGACTCAATCTACACCCAACACGTTGCTACCCCAAAATGACACACACACACATGCACTGCAAAAATTCTTGATTATAACTAGGGTGGAAGGTTTTCCTGCACTTTAAATGATATTATTTCTTGGGAATATATTAATCTTTTCCCCTGAACACTGGGATTTCTTGCCTTGAATGAGAACCGAGTATAGTAGCTGTTACAGTTCTGTGACAGCATTATTGAGGTTTTATTCAAGCATCTTTGTCTCAATTCACATGATAGTATTCAGCCGCCAACTGGCACACATGTACTAAAAATTACTGGGTCCCAGCAGGTATTTTTCATGGAACAGAGAAGAGATTTTGGAAAAAAAAAAAATCCTGGGAAACACAACAGTCTTATTTCTCAGTACTTAACCACAATCCCAACCGGTGTTTAGGAAGGTTCTCAGCTACAAATTACCTGCTATTGCTAAGTATTTACAATCTGTAGCAGGAATATGGTAAAATTACAATACTAAGTTTAAATAAAAATGCAAGAATACCAAATGAAAGATGTTAATGTGGTGTTTTAATTTGTTCTTTTTTCCGTCATTTAGTCAGAGCTGCCTAATTAAGATAACAATCTCCACCTGACTAAGACAGGTGACTATACTCAAAATTACATCTTAAGAACTGCTGTTTAAAAACATAAAATAAACCAGAGGAGTTCACTCAGTAGAGTGCAGGAGTGTACAGGAGGCTGTGTCCATTTAGTGACAGCCCTGCTACAGTGTACTATTATATCACTATTCCTGTTGGGTTGCTCTGTGTTAAAGGAACCCTGAGGATTTTTCTTATTGTGTTTACATTAAAGCGATATTCCACTCCAGAATGATAATCCACTCAGTATGTACTCACCCCTATGCCGATGTAAACATGGCGTCGATGTATCGCGAGACTTCGTATATCTCTTAATGGATGCACGTGTGAAAATATCGCGAGATATATGAAGTCTCGCTGGGGTGGGGTCTCATTCTGGGGTGGAATATCGCTTTAAGTGTTGCTCCCCAAAAGTCACTGTGTGAATTTTTAAGGTCCCACAAAGGTGTCTAGTGCATTTTCTTCCTCATAAAACATTTGAAAAGCTGATTGTTTTAAAAGTAGAACAGTGGGAAAACACAGATCCACAAATATGAAATGCTCCATGCCGTTACTGGAGGTCTAAACAGGGAACCTTTGAGACAAAAACACTGATGTCTATGAGAAATTTACATATTTTGATGAAGTTTTTGCCTTCCACAAAGCTGATGCTGTTTGAGATGTCTTTGTTGTGACATCTTGACATTAACCAAATCATCATAACATGCCCTAGCAGTCCTGACCATCAAAAAAAAACTATTTAGCTTTACATGTTAATATTACATTAAACTGTCAAATGTGTTGGCTTTGATTTTGGCTGTCACAAGACCATTATAATGGTGAATATTTTTCCTTGACCTCAGCTACAGTGGTACAAATTGGATTTTTCATGTAGATGCTATTCATTGTATTAACGCCAGTTTGACGACAGGGAATACAGTACTGAGGTGATTTTAGGAGTTTCCTGCTAGCTGCTAACTGTAGCTGCCGTTAGCAGGGGTGGCCGTGCAGATAGCTGCATTAGCCCAGGGTTCCAGGAACCAAATCTGGCAAAGAAAAAACCCACCTCAGTACTGTCTTCCCTGTCATCAAACTGGCCTGTTTCTGAGGTTGTTTTTGGTCTGGATCGGCCAGGTTCTATTCTTCTTAGTCTTAGTTAATAACAAATTGTCATATTGTCATATTCAGTATTAGTACTTATTTTCAGGTGCAATGTCACTTCATGCTGTGCAATATTTCACACAAGTGAATTTTTATTTTTTAATTTCAATGTGCAAAATTAAATACTTTAATCAGGTGTATTATTATTCAGTGTGCAACATCAGTATTTCACTTTCACTTTGACTTTCACTTTGAATTCTTAGTTGCAATGTGCAATAATCAGGTGTATTATCATCATTCTACATGCAATATGAATATTCCCTCTGTGAATATTCCCTATGTGAATTTCCCTGGTGTGGGATCAATAAAGTTTCTTATCTTATCTCTGTGCAATGGTGCAATTCAGCTGCTGAGTCTCCTTATATTGTATAGACTGTTCCTGTTTTTATACTTCTCCTGTTTATTAGTGTTCCTATTTTTTTATATATTCCTTCATTTAAATTTTTCATATTTTTATATTTCCTCTTACTTATATTTTTCTGTGTTATTCTAAATATTTTTTATTGATGCTTCTTTATATTTTTGCTCTCCACTTTGCTGCTGTAACATCACAAATTTCCCTGTTGTGGACTAATATTATCTCTTATCTCATCATAATGAAGACATCCCAAACAAAGACAACTTTGCATTAAAATGAAATAATTGATCAAATGACACATAATGACAACCGTCAAACATTCATAAAGGCTCCTTCATGTTCATGACATGACGTGTTGTGTATTGTTATGCTCACCCCTGCAAATAGCCTCAAGTGTTTTACCAAAAAGATATTTTGTTGGTACCAAAGTCTAAGTATCTTACAGTCACCAATATCAAAACATTTCAAAGGATGTCCAACTTTAAAAACTCATCACACGGCCAAAACCCTCTAAAAACTCCTGGTAGCTGAGATCAAAAATTCTTGCAAAATACTGTGGGGGTAAAGTTCTCAAGTGAGTTTCATCATCCCTCTTATATCTTATCTTACTGAGACACCAAGGACACAAGAAATCATTCTGTTAGTGCAGAGTTCCCTCAGTTTTAGTTAGAAAAGGCTAAAAAACATCCACATGAGGACATTTTTATTGCAGTGTTCTAGCGAGACTTTGGGTTTTAGGACTCAGTAGGAGACTAACTGGTAAGAATTGAGATTTTTCTACAGTGTATCTGGTGTGTGTACGTGTACAAGTGGAGATTCGACCCTCATACATATACATGCATTTGTACGTAGTATGAAACACAAGTTATGAACACACACACACACACTGAGTACATACAAACATATGCATGATGGGGCATTAGCATGCAGTTTGCAGCATTGCGCCCACAGAGCCACTCAGACGTGTCAATCTCCCCTCCGAGCTTTTCAAGCCGCTTCAATTTCGTCTGATCTCAAAGATTTATGAATTTGGAAGTCAGCAGATAACACATCCCCTCATATCACCGTTAAGCCTGTCACAGCGCTGCGTCGGAGGGGTTGGGGGGGGGGTGTTTTCCTCCCTTCATGAGCATGGATAAGCACGGCGGCTGGAGGACCGGGGGGGGCTGTCAGCCAATCAGACAGCTGTTGTTGCCACTGACTCTCTGGCTCAAGGCCGCAGATTCTTTTAGCTTCTCAACAGCCTTTTCCCCAAAGTGTCCACCTGACACCGAAAGGAAAAAAAAAAAATCCAGATGTCTGAAGTGATGTGAGCTCGCGGATTGAAGCGAAAGTGAAAAACATAAATTTTATGGTTTAAATAAAAGCAATCCAATCTGGCCGCGCTGACATTTTGCTGGGCGGCTCGGGAAAGGACAAACAGAGATCGGAGGCTGTTATCAGATCCACAGAGGGAACTTTACAGAGACAGTTCAGGAGGATTCAACATTTGAATTTCAGTGGACACACAAACACACGCTCACACACATATTTATTTATTCCACTTTACCGATTTATGCAGAGATGGCCAAAGGCATAACCCAAGTATACTCCCAGTAAGGGCCCCACTGACACCAGTATGGCCCCTAAACCAGCATGAAAATAAAAACACAACCTTGAAAATCTTTTTCAGCCTTATTCAAACATTGTGTTGATGTACACGGAAAAGAGTAAATGAATAATGCATCTGCATGCAGATGTATTTAGTGTTGACACGTTATTAGTCTTATTAGTTTCTTACTGCCAAGTAAAACAGTGAAGTACCTTTAAGCTCCATTATGCTGAAATTGAAATAACCCGGTGTGCAGAGTGGAGGAGAGGTGTAGGCCTGTGGGAGGTTCACTCAGATGAAGCAGCACAAAGCAGGTTGTTTGGTATTTTGGGGGGAAATGGGTCTTAAAAGACTGCGCTGACAATAGATGTCACAGAGGGGCTTTTTCATTGTCACTTTTGGGTGCACCGAGTCAAACTGTGCTGCACTGTTTTGCATTTCCGTTACATTACACTTTTAACGTACCAAGCTGTGCCAAGTCAAACCCAAGACGGGCCAAGTCTGTATTAGGGCCCAAGCAGGCTGCAGTGACGTCTGATGGACCACGGACAAGCTAAGACACCCCCCCCCCCCCCCCCCCCCTTCTCTCTCTTAAACAAGCATGTGTTGCGAGCAGGGTTGAGAAGGTTACAAGTATCACAATATTAAAGTAACATAATTTTATTACTTTTGGATTACCTCTAATGTTAGTGGTTGGTCTGTGTAGCTATCACTTGGTCTGTGATATCGTTAAACATTAGCAGTTGATCTGTGTAGCTAATGTCAGCTGTAATGATCAAGATATCAATAAAATCATTTAATGAATCAGTCCTCAGCCAGTAGATTTGTTTAAATCAGGGAAAAAAACAAAAACAAAACAACAACACCACAGCACCAGAGTACCTGCTAACTGCTGCTAACTGTAGCTGCCCTTAATTAGAGCTTGGGAGCTTGGAGCACTGGGGGTGAACTAGTTTTTTACACTGCTAGCATGGGAGCTTTGGACTGCTGGGAAGAGGAGGTTTTCAGGCCCAGGGCGGGGCCCAGCGAGGAATGTTGGTGGGAACCGGCGGCATGGGCACCACAGCTGGAACTGGGAGAGCAGGCACCTCCCAGTGAACACAGCTCGACTAGGACCAAAAACTGCCTTCAAGACTGACGGGAAGGTTGAAGGAATAGAGGACCAAGGTCAAGACTTCGCATTAAGAAATGTTTACGGAACAAAATTTGAAAATTCCTCAATTTTGCTTGTTTTCAACAAACAAATATCATATTTCTATTGTGTTTTCTACATTGTTTTTCACTGTTTGAGGTTCTCTTAATTACGTCATCTTGTTGCGCCTCCCTCTTCTTCTGCAATTCCATAATGTTTTTCCAATTGGAGAATTGGTGCCCCCTACTGCTTATCTCAATAAACCAACTCCTAATTATCACATAACGGCATTACACAAAGCATTCACTTTTCTTTAGCAAATTCATTTAAAATTTGAGATATATTTGGATGGAAACCTGGCAAATGTGTTTGCACGTGATAGAAAAGCTTTGATCTGCTGTGAGTCTGCATCACAGGGAATATAATAATGGACTAATATGATAATAAACGGAAAAAAATATTTACTTTGTTTTGTTTTCTACCACCTCTTTCCCACCACAAATATTATATAAGTTTAAACTTTTTTTTTAATGACTGTTTTTTATAATGCCTGGTTTTAGGGGTTGCTGCAGCTCCCACAGCACTCTAAAATGACTTATAAACTAACTTTGACATATGGAAATTGATTAAAGGTCCTTTTAACATGAAATTTAAAACCCAATGAAGATATTATCTTGAATCCACTGTAACCAAAATGTGGACACCAATTTGAAAGTTTTATTCTGAGTTTGAGCTTTTCTTATTATGTAATTTATCTAAACTGAACTGTTAACTGGTTTATTTTGAAAGGTACAATATATATTGTATTTCTGGTCTCTTTTGTTATTGTTACATTTATTTATTGCTTTCTATCTTCTCTGTGTTTTATTTCACAGCTTGATTTTATTTTATTTATAATAATTATAATTATATAATAATTTGTGATGGAGACAATAGAGTAGAAAGAGTAATAGAATAAAAAGTTGAAAGTTGTTTTCTATTCTTTGTATCCCTCTGAGACAGAGCTTTGTGTCTCTGTCTCTGACAGACAGGTCGACTTGACTCACAGTTATTTCCAGTCAGTCAGCAGCTCCATCCTGACAGCTGTGAGTCCTTCACCTGCTGCAGTTCTCAAACTGTCCACATCAACCTTTCTCTCAGGAGGTGACAGTTCAGCTCTTTCTCAAGGACCTTCAGCTCAGCGTTGAGTCTCCAGCTGAAAATCCAGCTGTTGGTGTCCCGTCGGCGGTCTCTAAGTCTGATCTGGTGCTGCCGTTTTACTACAGCAGGAAGAAACACTCCAACAGGATCAGAAGGTTTCATGGTTTCCATCTGCTCTGCAGCCCAACAGGGCCTCAGTAAATCAGCTCAAAGCAGCCTGGACTCCTCTCAGTGCTCACAAAGATGAAATATGGTACAACAACAAAAAGTAGTTACCTGCAGGAGTTTTTTCCTCCTCGGTCAGATTCCAGTTTCAGCACTTCAACACATTTACTTTTACTCCTACCACAGTCATATTTCTTGTAATATTTCATCTTTCACTGGATGACAACTCAGAAAATGTAGTTTCTATCAAGCTCAAATAAATAACAGACGTATATTCCACAAGTTCAAAATGAAAAGTGTGAGCAGCTGTGAGAACTTTGTAGCTCATCTGCAGCACAGTGGGGAACTGCTGTTGTGAATTAATATTGTTAGATTCTGATTACATGAAAAAAACTGACAGCAAAATTCATTTGCAAGCCTTCATGGTAATTTGAAGGTGAGCGCAAGACTATCACCACACTGTCATAACCTTGTGATTTAACCTGGCATTATCATACAGGACTCTTTATGAATTATGTCATCTTTAATGCAAAGTTGACAATGCTTGAGATGTCTTTGTTATGACAACTTATTACTAAGGGATATGAGCATTTGTTGATGGTCTCAGGGTCTGCTGCTCTTTAATCCAAACCCCACATTTCCTTTTCAAATGCTTAAAAGAAGTGTATTTCTGTAATAGGTGGTGTGGGTTACAGCCAGAAAACCAGAAATATTCACTTTTAAAGAGAAAGGCAGCAAAATTTGAAGGAGCTAGCAGCCACTACAGCTACAAGCGCAAATGTTACCATAGCAAAGGCGTCTGTGTTTGGTTTTCACTCTGAGACCATTTTAAGTCTGCATGAATATTTTCCCTGACCTAAGGTAAAGTGGTAAAGATGTCATTAAATGTTATAAGGGCAGTGTGACAACAGAGTACACTATCAAGGTGATTTACAGAGTTAGCTGATGGACAAACAGCAGTTAGCTAGTTTATTTGTTGCTAGAGTTGGCTAATTGCTGACTGCTGTTACCTGTAGCTGGTGTTAGCATGGTTGGTCACGATGCTAGCTGACTACTTAGCTGACCAAGGTGCCAGGAGCCAAACCCAGAAAGAAAACCACCTCAGTACTGTATTCCCTGTGGTCCCCTGGCTGGGATCTCCAGTCCTGCCAGAGCATAGACAGTATATCAGTGGAGTGTTGCATTATGGAGGTCGCCATCTTGTTTTGTTTTTTTTAATCAGAGCATGCTCAGTACCAGTGAGAGTGTGGAGCTGGTGGGTGTCATACTGCGACTGGGATGCTACTTGGTTTTGGTTCGTCGATTCGGCAAGAAATAATCACTGCCTGTTAGCTGCCGATCCTTCTTTGATTATAGCTAAAACAGTCACTCAAAATATGTTTATGAAACCATTTTAAGTGAGAAATGGAGAAAGTAGAAAAGTTTTACAGTTTGAGCTGAGTTTCAGGAGGCTCCATCGGAAACCGTAGCACAACGGCAGCTGCCTGGTGGAGAAGGCCCACGAAAGTGAATATTTTAGCTGAAACCATGATCTTTCCCTGCCCAAACCTGGTGTTTTTTGTCCCTAAACCCTAAACCTACCCAGATCTTAACCACAGCACTGTTACATTATAAAACATAATTACTTTGGACAACAAAGCACAATGAAGAAACAATGCCTATGCAAATCAGTGCGGTGCGGTTTGGCTCAGCGTGGCCAAAAATCTCGTTAGAAAAGGCTTTAAATGAATCATGCTGTACTGAAGAAGACTTTAGATTAACGACCGAGACCATAAACTCATCAGGAAACTGTTTACTGAGATAAATCAAATGAGAAGTAGCCTCATTTTCATATGGGACTTTGCAGTCAGTGGAGTCGCCCCTGCTGGCCATTAGAACAATGTGTTTAATTCAGACTGTGATTCATTAAGGTTTTTTAATAAAAGACAGCAATGAGAAGATGTTAAAATGTGTTTTTAAAAAGTCTTAAGAGACACAGAAATATCTGCTGCCATACCATCAGACTTCAGAGCAGCTTCTTCCCTCAGGCTCTGAGGCTGTTTAATTCATCCTCAGCACTCTTCAATTTCATAGTTGGCCTTATTTTTATTACCATAACTTATTATTTATTTAACCAATCTACTGTATATACTTTTTGTATATAATGTTTTTGAGAGTAACAGAAAGGGAATTACATCTTAAACTTGTTATACAACTCTGTGTTGTAAAATGAATAAATCCACCTTGTACCTTGTAGTAATAATAATTATAATTAATTCACACGCAGACACCTCTGTATGTACTTATTTAATGTGATAATTGATCAAAATCAACATCAAACTATCCAACATATCAGTCAGAGATGATTCAGACCTCATACCACCCACATAGCAGAGAGCTCTACTGTACTTTTCCACATCTTCACCAAGGCCCATGATGCACTGCTGTGAGACTACAACCCCTTCACCCGATCAAAAAAAAAACAGAAAGCTCAAGGTTTTCCCTTCGTTGTTGACACACTCGATATAACAAACAGCCGTCTGATAGCGAAGGAGAAGTGTGAGGAGGATCGGAGTGAAGTGAAGAAAACAGAGACTGTCAGAGCCTCTGAGCTGCGTGCAGGTAACACCAAGCGTGAGCGTGCGTGGTGCCGGAGTTTACCCTCGCTGCTCTGACTGATGTTTCAACAGAAAGACGCTCCGCTCTACAATGGCTGTTGACAAAGCAACTGTTTGACCGGCCTCTGTTTTGACAGCGCTCGCTGCTTTCAAAGAACGGCGTTTTTTCTTTTTTTCTCTTTTTGTGGTGAGGTAGATCTGTTTCTGCAGTGTCCTTCACCGCGTCTCCTTTTCCCCTCAGCTTTCCTTTGATTCCTGGGGCAGTGAGTGTTCGGATTACAGCTCCTCGACACGTCCATTGCCCTGAGCGAGCATCCTGTTGTCTACTGTACCTGTGAAACTCTGAGAAACAGGCAGGTCCGGTTGGACCGCAGCATTAAATATATATAACCAGAGAGGTTCAAGGGGAGTTCAGGCCAAGACAGGACTGTTCAAACACTTCCACATTGAAAAATATATGATTGTTTACCTCAAGAAAAGTTATTACTGCCCATTTTATGGCCCGGAGTTAAAAAGGTCGCAGAGTTATCACAACATGCTTTTTGCCTCCATTTCTTCAGGGAGACTCTTTGTCAGAGCGGTTTCACTCTGTTAGCTGACCAGAAACCACAGGCGGATACCTGCTGCTTTAACAAGCACAATCTAATCTGACAATGGACAATGCTGAAAATAACCAGATTTTTCTTATCAAAAAAATCAAAAAGCACAGAAACAAACAGCAAATAAAAAATGAATAAAGCATGCAGCCAAAGCCTGATACTTTATTCCTCTGTGCCATATGCCTCCTAGTTGTAATTCTGAGATGGATCTGAATTTTGAAACATTTAATACTGACTATATGCACATCAGTTCACCTCCTTCAAAAGTAGCTGTAAGGTGGCTGGTAGCTCAGTTGGTCGAGCGTTCACCTCGTGTACTGAGGCTGTGAGTCCTCTGCAGCCCTGGATTTGGCCTTTCACCTTTTGCCTGTCCTCATGTCAGCAGTCCTGCCCAATAAAAGCTCCTGATTTTTTTCATTATTTGCCTGAAATAAGGTCTGTGGTTAACACTAGCTTAAGAGATTTTCATGTTTTGTTCTATGACATAGAATACGTCAGTAAAACAAACTCATGAATTTTGTATTTTTTACCTGATTTTAAAAAGGTTGTTGCTAATGAGTGGCTAAATAAGACTTCAGAGGTTGTTGTGAACATTAAAAATGATCATGCTGGACACTAATCACGTAGTGGGGGTAATGCAGACCTGGGCAAAATGCTGCATGGGGGCCAGATGCAGCCCTCTGCAGGGCTTCATGAGGTCCCCAAGGCCATCATGGAAAGACAGTCCATAGCATTTTGCTTACCATTAAAAAGTTATCCGACCTTTATTTTGAAAGGGAGCAGTGCTGTGTTCATTGGTAATGATAATGAACCGAATCTTTTATATCAAACTGTAACTTTATTCACTCAGTGCTGCACATCCATGTTGTTTGTGTTCTTCTTCTACTTTTGTTGCCACTGTCATTGCATCCTGTATGCAGCCTTCATGCTACACTGTAAAATATCAAGTTTTGGACACTGCCAACAAAATATTAGCCCACAATCCAACATGGCAATTCAGAGAGGCTGACCCACAGTAGAAGTGCCCTATGTAGAACACTTCTGACTATTCCATTATTAGAGATTTGGCCATTATTAAGACCTTGTATCATTTGTGACTGGCCCACAGCAGCCTGATCAATTTCTCATGTGGCCCCCCATGAAAAATAATAGCCCACTCCGGGGGTAATGTATAATTAGGCGGTGTAGTTCATTTATAGCCTAATATTAGCTTTTTAAGTCTAGCTATTGCATTTACGCTTCAAAAATCTAGTTTACTTGCTTAGACATCCAGGAAATGGGTGAAACTCTCATTATGTTATCTCATTATTATTTTACTGATCCCATAGAAACTTAAAAAGTGAGCCTAGATAGTCTAATATTACTGTTTGATATAACAGCTGACTATACCAGATACACAAAAAGTCTGGCCAAAGGCATTTATTAGATTCTGACTGTGGGGGGCAAAAACAGTAAAACTACCCGAGTGTATCTGTGACTGTTCATAAGCCAAATCACACACATTTAGGCTGTTCTATGTGATCTCCTTTTGATAACTAATGTAACAACTGATGTGATATTTTTCACTTCTGTTCATTGAGCTTCCAGTGAATCTGTTTGGACGAACTGGAGGAGGCCTGCCTCCCACTTTGAAAAGCTCTGTTTAACACTAATCCAAAATTCAAAGGAAGAATCATGTTAACATCCAGGTTGGCCAACAAAAATACGCCAACCCTGCAAAACTCTATGAGAGGCATGAGAGAGTTAGAAGAATGGAAGGTGTTCCTGTTCTTCCCAGTCTGTTGACATTAAGTCAATGTAGGTGAACGTTCAACACAGCTATGCTAATATAGCAAACTGATGTGACACAGAGAGAGACGGGGCCAGTGTATGTTTAGTCACTCAAGGAAGTTGTGATTGCAAATTCAACCAGTCTCTGTGAATTTGGCACAACCTTGCAATTTTTTTTTCCAAAAAGCACAACTTTTCTGCAAATTTGACCAATCACAGTAGCTTTCTACAAGTACCACCAATCACAGCAGTCCCCCACATGATAGCTCAATGAACCGATTCAGTGTTAATTTAATTCAATTTTATTTTATTTTTTTATGATTATTATTATTATTTTGTCATGGGTATTGAAAGGAACACAAGGTTTGTCATTGTTATTGACATTTTTTCAATGCTCTGTGAACTTTCATATTTTCCTAAAAAGGTTTTGCTTCTTTTGTGGAACAACCCTCAGGTGCCTTTTAGGGCAGGTTAATTGTAACAGTGTGGTTTTATTTTTCCTGCAAAAAAATGTTCACTTCTTCACACAGTCATTGCTAAAAAATACTGCAATATATTTTTTTAAAGCTACAATGAAATTAGGCAGAAAGCCTGTGAAATCCTGAGGGGGCCGGTGTATATTTGTTCACTATTGACATGTGGTGCATTCACTATTGCAAAGTGGTCTCTGAATGTCTGGTGATAAATATTTTAGTAGAGTGGACATCATAAAAGACATAGAGAGCCTGACAGGAAAGTGTCCATAATAAATAAATATATACAGGCTACATGTCTTTTTAATTTAGCTACGTGACACTCTGTGTACTCTTCTATAGATTTGTCTTTATAGTAAATGAGTGAGAGACTTCGGACAGAGACACAGGAAGTGTGATATGAAGGGCGGTCTGTTGTTTGTTGCTCCAGCTAATGGCTTCACTGCTGAATAATTACAGTCCGACCGCTCACTGCTAATGGACGCTCACACACACACACACACACTTTAGGAAACACATGCATGTGTTTACACACACACACGGGCGCATGCAATTACAATAAGACAAGACGCAAATGAGATGTCTGCCATACACACACACAGACACACAAGAATAAATAAACACACAATTACAATAAGAGGCTGCAGATGAGCTGGCACACACACACACATGTATATAGATGCAGGCACACACATTTCAATAAAAGGGAAGCTTAAATGAGATTTGTCGCTCTCTCCATCTCTCTCACTTTCTCCTCTCATATACACACACACACACACAAAACACACACACACACACTCTTCCTGTCGGTGAGTGAAGTGTCAGGTTAAGCAGAATGAATGGACTCACTCTGAAAACACAAATTGCAAAGTAAACAGATTAGAGTGAAAACAGACTCCTCCACTCCTCCACCCCCTCAAACCACTCCATCTCTCCATCATCCATCCTCCTTGTCGCTCCCTGCATCTCTCTCGCTTTGTCCGTCGTCCTCTTTGTCTTTTTCCTCCCTCCCCGTCCGTCTCTCTTTGTCTTCCCCTGGGCGTACGGTCACAGCGGCGTTCAGAACGGCAAGATTTCAGATAGCGATCCATTCATTTCAATGCAATCGAACGCAATCAGTGGAATCACTTGTAGAGGCGAAGTGAATCTGCACAGACTTTGGAGAACTTTGACACACAAATCTGTGCTGTTAACCAACGGCAAAGTGACCGTGCTGGAGGATCAAGTGCTCCACCAAAGAGAGGCAGGGTGGTCTGCAGGTCTGCAGTCAGTCGTCAGCTGAGTCAATGCTACAAACATGTTTGTTGGATAAAAAGCAAGCTTATAAGTTATAAGTTGATGGTAGTTAGCCTACATTTGATTGACAGCTTGTAATATGTGATATATTTTTTAAAATAATTTTACTTTAATGAAAGTATGTACCCGCAGGACATGGAAAGCAGTAATGATGCTGAGTGGATTATGTTGCTGAAACAACAAGGAATAAAAGTTGCTCATTGTGACTGACCAGTGCTAGTAAGTAACCAGCTGGGACAGTTGGGTCTGACTCAACGGATGCACACTGCGGGTATAAGTCCTGCCATTGGTTGCTTGTTTCAAGTGGCATTGCAGCATCCACTGTCTACGTTTTCAAATTCTCTGGGACTTTGAAGATCGAGACCGGAAAGATCAACTTCCGAGCTGCAACTTACATACTGCAAACAGGAAATTGATGCCTGGGACAGCTGTTAGCTTTTCTCACGCAGTGATGTCATCGTTTTAAAACCAGAGCTTGCCTCCTCGTGTGCAAATGTTCCACCAAAACAAGTCGCCCCTCAACACTTTTTTTTGCAGCACAGTTGCTGCATCCTGGGCTTAGCTCCGCCCAAGATGTTTGTGATTGGTTTGAAGAAATGCAAACAAGGCAGCGCACTTTTTCCCTGATAGCAGAATGTGCATTTGTGGAACCAGACCTGTGGAAAGAAGTCTGTCTATACAAGAGAGGAAAATTGTAAACCACTGGCTGATAAAGGCCGGGGCAAAAGCAAAAGCTTCTTCTCAGCTCAGTTTTCACCCCAAGAGGGTGAACTTTCACATGCAAAGTCAAGTGTGTTTATGAGGGGTGGGCAATATCATCCTAAAATAATATTATTTCAGCATATTCTGTGATATGAAAAAAATCCTGAAAAAATTTTGCTCTAGAATTCACAATTGCCTCCTTTTGCTGTTACAGTCTTCTTGCACTTCTGACATACAGCAGTGGGTTATTGTACATCTGAGCTTTGATAACCAAACAGCTTCCACACGTCTGAAGTTGCTTCCTTTTTTGGAACCAACTCTTTCATGTGATTCTGCCAACGAATCGTGACCCTGCCATTATCATGACATGATTTTTTTTTTTTTTTTACCATATCAAGAAAAATACAATATGGCCCCCCACAGGATTCATTTGTTCATTGGACAAAAAGTTGTGTGGTAACAGGAATGGCCTATCACTAAAAGGTGCATAACTTCCAAATGGAGTCACAGACTTGCACAAGATTTAGCAGAATGGCTGGTCATGAGCCAAAGGACGGCTCATTAACTGTTCATGCCAGCTGACAAAAAGAGGGCGTGGCTGTGAGAGAGGCCCATAACAAAAAGGCGGATTTACGACCAAGCTGATGAACTGTTTGTTGAAGACTCTTCAGTTTCTATTTCATCAGTGTCTTATGCACCAACGTGCACATTATAGTGATGACACAAAATGATGACTCATAAGTGTCTGAAGTCTCAATTCACTGCTCAGCATACAGTCAACTACTGACTGTCTGTTATTTTGGAAGTAGTGATCATCTCCCCTGCAATTTAAAACCAAGATTTTTTTTTTCTGCATAAACATGCAAGTCAAAGTCAAAAACAAATTTAGACTGTGTTACACCAACAAGGATGAGTAAATCCAGATTTTAGATTAATCAGAGCTCTGTTGCACAAATAAAAAATATCTTAGTTTATTTAATTTTGGTTAAATTCATGAAATGTGGATTTATTAGAGTTTAATCAACATGGGGATGCTTGTTTACCCATATTGAAAGAAAGAAAGATAGAAAGAAAGAAAGAAAGAAAGAAAAAACTGATAGAAAAGAAAGAAAGAAAGAAAGAAAACAACTGCATTGTTTGCAAGCTAGCTAAAAGGTAGTTAGCTTAGTTAGCCTGCTTGTGATGGGTCGGCAGAGAAGCTCTAATTTCTCCTTCGAGAAAAGAAAGAAAGAAGAGGCCCGTTATTAAACTAGGCTGAGTCTGTCCCTTAACTTTCTTTCAGGCGACTTTAATCTGTCTGAAGCTAGTTTAAAAGTTTGATGCAGCATAATTTGAAGCTAAACCATGATTTAATTTGGTTTAAAAATGTATCTGATGGTGCAACCCAGCCTAAATGCATCATGAAAATTTTAGTTCAGATGTGATGAAATTTCTGGACTTTCACAAGTGAATTTGACAGTTAAAATGTGAGCTGCTCCAGCAAAACTGGACGTGGCCCATGATGATAGCAGAGAGGAGAGGAACACGATGCTCTGCTCAAGCGTCTGGTGAACACTGACATATTGGCTTGTAGTGGACATTGGGGATTACTCTCTCTGTTTCTCTGAGCTCCAATTTTCTCTCCTGTCTGTCTTTCTCTGTCTCCCCCTTTGCCTGTCTCTTTCCTGTCCTCCCCCCTCTCTCACTCTCTTTTTGACTTGTCATCAAAACTGGCAACATACTCTGACTCTGGAAACACACACACACCACACACTTCTACAGTCATGCTAGTAAACATACACTCGCAAGCACGCACAGATTGCAATCAATATGCAATTTCCCCTCTGTGTATAAAAGATGGACCTACTTGGAGGCTGTCCCGCCGCTTTTGAGTAACGACGTGTCTACATGAAGTGCTGCTATAATTCTCATAACTGCACCGTTCGGCCCCTAAATTGTGATAAAAAGGATTTCATCTTGTGGGCAGATGCAGACACATACGGCTGAGGGAACGAGTGCTGATTTATCCCTGACTTCCCGCTCATCTCTTCTCCTTCCACAGCAAAAACATGAAAGGAAAGAAAACGGATTATTTGATGGAGCGCTTCAACAAAAAGATAGTCATTGCCCCCGACGCTTTAGAGACACCGGAGCCGCTTCCTGAAACTAAACTAAACTCCCCTACTTTCCCACTCTTGTCTCATATTCAGGTTCTGAAGTGGAGAATTTGGGGTACGAGGATACTGAGGAGACTGAGTCTCACTCCTTTCATTAGTCTTAAAGTTTGAATTCATGAGGGAAATGAGCTGCCATGCTGCTCTCTGCATACAAATCTATTGTATAGTTTCAAGACATACATTATATAATCAAGGAAAATTCTAAAAAAGTCAGTGAACATGAACAACAAACTGTAGAAATGCAGATTAATAAACATTCTGGAGAAAAATTCAGGACACCAAGAGGACACCAGTTCTGAAGGGCAGGTTAGGATTTTCTACTCTGTAAAATGTGTTAGCTACATTAGCATGTGATTTCTTCTGTTTTATTGGTGCATAACAATCTCTTATGGCACATTATGATGACCTGAAACTTTAAAACTTTGTATTTCACCTGGGTAGAGTTAATTTGATGTTTGTAAGCCTGTTTGGGCAAGATACTACATTGCTATCAGAATACAGACTCCACATCATAGTATATTTTTGATTGTGGACATAATTTCGTCCATCTTGTCAATATATTTTAACTCTATTTAGTTCAGGGGCATTGAGGGGGTTAAACTTGAGTAAACTCAGAATATCTACCTCTTTGAAATGAGCTTGCCCTGGCTGTCCAGGTTAAGTGTGAGTAAAGCCAGATGAAGAGCGGGAGTAAAGGCTTAGCGTTGGGCACAGTTGCACCTGGTCGTCAAATACCCTTGCTACTTTTTCACGCTCTCACATGGTGCCATTAAGCATCTATGACGCTGTCAGAAAGCACTTTTAGGATGTGGTTGATGTTGTGAAATCGGCAGAGTTTGGTCAGGATTAGGCCGCAAAACCACTTGCTCAGGTTTAGGAAAAGATTGCGATTTTGGTTAAAATATGTTAGGGAAGTCATGTGATGCACGTAACATTATTTAACTTCAAACTTTACTTAACTTTAGACTTTTGGTTTCACATGGGAAACAAACCTCAGATGCCTGGGCAAATGCTGACTTTCTTACTCTTTATACCACGTCACCTGACACGGATGGGTTTACATTGAAATTACCCAAAAGCCTGGTGCGTCTCAAACAGACGCTGAAGGGTACCTTGCGTGTGCTAAGGGGCATGATAAAACACTGATTTCTGGGAATCTAGGAATGGGAACAGGCTGTAAAATCAGTCGGGTTCAACTTCTAGGAAGCAGAAATACGATCAGGATGGAAAATCTGAATGAAAATCTGCGTTTTTTGAGGGGTTTTGTCTTTTTCTACTTTGAGTTGTTATTTTTATTACAGAATTTCGACACTTCTTAAACCTCTTGATGTGACAAAATATTCCAGAGTTTCCAAACAGCATAATGAATGTTCTCATTATTCCCTTACCTGAGAGGAAGGTGTCGGTGAAGGTGCCGACAGTTTCTGGATGTGAAACTAACTTGAGAAGTCGAGTCTCTTAGCAGCAGAATCCAAACCAGAAGCCTTTAAATGAGACAACTGAAACGACAGCAAAGCTCGCTCATTTGTGAGCCGCCAACAGGCAACAATTCAATTAAACCACACAGCCGGACGCACAACGGCCCCACGCTTCCTGGCACCGCTCGCCTCCACAATTTAGAGACGTCCTGCCTGACTGGACGAGCCTCCGGGGCTGAGCTTTAGGAGCCCAGAAGTCCAGTACATTACATAATGGACCCGGCCGCGGGGACCGGTCCATTCTCATCTCCAAGGCAACAGGTGAATTTCAACAATGCACATTTGAGAGGCTCACAGATTTTCTGGAATACAATGCCCCCTCCTGCTGCCAAGCGTTTATGGTAATGCTCCATTCAGTGGAAGAATGGAGGATTAGTGCAGCGATGGAGCTGGATGAGCGCCACGTCCATCCTGCTGTTGCAGGAGCCGGGCCCCGAGGAGCCACCGCCAAATGATGGCCCACGGCCGAACCTGGGCATGGTGGGAGGGGTCACAGGGTCGTGTGGTGGTTTAAGTTTTATGATGATGATGATTTTTTTTTTTGGTTCAATTAACATACAATTCTACCCACTTGTGTAGACACATTTTCCCAGAATGCCTTTGATGAGTGTTCCAAGTGTCTCCTGCAAGTTGGGATTTAATGGGTTTGTCTTTATCTGTCATATCTGTGTGGTAAATCTGCTCAAATTGCAGTGCCAGTAGACAGTATAATTTAATTAATTAATCTACATTGCATATGTGGCAAGGCGAGCGGTGTAAGAAAGTTGCTGACAACGCCACCTGGGGATTTCACCCCAGAATATAAACAGGATTTAGAAATTACCAATTTCAATTTGAACCAAGGCACACAGTTCGAAAAATCCCACAGGACAAGAGCGTGATTTCCAATTATAAAAATACTTTTATTAAACAATTATTTTAAAAAGGAGCAACAGACTAAATGATAATAATAAATATAATAAGGAGTGATATGAGGAGTTACCAAAGGAAAAGGGGACAGCGGTGACAACAAAAAAAGGGGAGGGATCCAAACTACACTGCACCCGTGACACAGCAAACCAAAACGTGGAAAAGGAACCACCACCAAGGGGACCGCTGTCGCTCTGGGTCCTCAGCACCTGTCAAAGGAAAAGAACACAATTAAAAACACGAAATCAAGGCAACCCTCACACACACCATACCCAAAAGAAACTATTCTAAATCACAAATGATCTAAATAAGAAACAAAAAGGTTTCTAATCAACAAATCAAATATAACCCAAAAACCCAATTAATAATAATTCAAAGAAAGAAATAACAAATTGAAATAGAAATAAACTCAGGTAATTAATGAGTGTCTGCCACTCTGATTAAAACAGTCTCCAGATGGCTCCGCGTCTTATGAGAGGGTCGGGACACCCTCTCCTGGCTCACATTGACCACGTGTCCAGGCTGTATTGCCACGGCTTTGGCCGCCGATAATGGAAATAAACAAAGGAGTCAGATATTGTACGAGCCAGATCAGAGCGCCAAATTAAGGCGATTGGAGTCCCAAATTAGCCAAACCACAGGAGTAACAGAAGGGACGAAAAGAAAAGACGAACAGAACCAAAACAGCAGCGAGGCTCACAGCAGCAAATGACGGCCGCGCACTGTAAAATAAACAAATTAACCTAATTAGAATTTGTGTATCAACATTACAAAAAAACCAACAAAAGCTACAAATAAACATTTCCTACCGGAGAGCAGGATCAAGGTGTCGCAGCGGCAGGATGAGGAAGCCCGCAGCTCAGACTCCGCCAGCGATGGCTGGGAGAGAATAATAATCAATAAATCTCAGACCAGACCATCGGCAGCTTAATATAAAAGGCAGACAAACTAAGCGTCTTACCCACAGAGAGCGCACAGCGCGCACACAGGCCCAAAGGAGACAGCCCAGCTCCCGGTAACACCACACTGATAGACTGAGCAAAAACCGGAGTAAACACATGGCACATAACGCTGCATAAATTGAGTAGAGCAGAGCATGCATACCATTGTTTTGAAACCCAATCTGCTGACCAGCGAGACGCCGCCACGCACACGGCTGTCGGCTCCGTGAAGGAGGAAGAGGAAGCGGAAAGAGAGAGAGGAAGGGTCCGACCGGGTGTATGTTTAGGTGATCGCTCGCTCATTATCTGCCACACTGCCCCTCACGGCGGGGAGTGTAGAGCTATCCTGCCACACATATATTAGATAGAACTTTATTTATCTAGAGAGAAATTGTTTTATGATTTCTTTTATTGTTTATATTTTGCTGTAAGACAATTACGTGCTTGTACGTATTATTTATTAAAGGGATAGTTCAGATTATTTGACATGTGGTTAGAGTTTGGAGTTTTTCATTTGTTTGTTTAAGTTATCATTTGACCTTTATGTTTTAAAATGGCTTGTTTTGATTCACTGAGGTCACACAATAACACACACACACAAAAAATAGGCGGGTTTAGACAAACAGCTCCTGAGATAAAATGACTGTTTTTGCCAAAGAAGTTTGGTGGGTTTGGAGAGAGCAATATTTGGCTCTTATTACACTTTTAATACTTAAGGACAATTCACATGCTTCACATCATATGTGAAGTACATTTTAGGAAACTGCATTATATGAACACAAAACTTAATCTTGCCATCCTCAGTGTTCATTCTCATTCATTATATTGGAGTTATTTCATGGGGAAACAAAACTGTGTGAAACCATGCATCTGCACAGCTGCACATCTGAATGGTGTGTGTTCATCAGTGTTCAGTGTTTACACAGTCAACAGATTACACATGATTACAAACACATGTGAAAGAGATCTGACAGGAAAGAAATCCTATAGATTAACAAAATGTAAATGAAAATATGCAAACTGTGATTTTTACATGTTTGGTAACATTTAGATTTTTTCCAACAACATGACTAAATGACAAATAAGTTTAGGGTAAAGTCCAACATATTTATTAATTACAACCACACAAAAGCTGCCGTTAAATGTTAAGTTGATTCAATGTGAAAAGACGAGTTGAGGTAATTTTGTACTGATTTAAAACAAACAACCCTTTTCAGTCTTAATACTGACTCTTAAATTTAAGAGTACTTCAGTACTTGTTGTCTTCAATGACAAAATGTTCAATAAGCTTAAAATATTAAGTTGAACAAACGACCTTTTCAGTCGCACTGACAAATTTGATTTCCTTTGTATTTTCTCAGTTTTAAAAGTCAGTTCTTCAATTCACATAAAGAACTGCAGCTGCTCCTGTTGCTTCTTTGTTCCACCGTTGGCACAAAGACATTTATCACATTTTAAGAATTAAACACTAACCTTCATTTTTCATAATATTTTTTTCATTATTGTGAAAAAAACATGTCTTATCTTCAAGTGTTTTGGAGACACACAGCAAGTTTCCATCATTTATGTTTTCCTCAAACTGTAAAAAGAGAAGCCTCAAGAGAATTTGAAGTCTCACTCAGTGCATGCTGATTTGCTCATCATGTGTCTTTAGAAAATTAATTTAATAAGCTGATTGCGCCATGTGCAGTATATTTATTCAACTCATCATTGCAAGTTAAAAGACTTCAAGTTGGCGCTATATAAATAAAATTTGATTGATTGAAGTTAGAAGAATTTGAATAAATAAAGTTATTGAGAAAAGATTAGTTGATTCCACTAAATTCCTGTATTTTTACAGTGTACAAACATGGCGCCAACTGTGAGTAACATCAGTGGTGTTAAGAGATGTGTGAATGAGTGAAAACTGTTTTATGGACCATACAAATAAATAAATAAAACCAAGCTGCCTACTGAGCCAAGTGAAGCAGGTAGTCAGACCAGGTGATCTGAGTCCACCTGATAATCTGACTCCGCCCCCTTAGGCTTCTGCAGGGAGACAGCATGGAGCAAAGCCTGTTCACAGAGGACTGTAACAAATATGAAGAAGACCAAGAGTGGACTAACTGAGATTTTAGGGAAAAAGATCTTGCAGTCTAAGTCCATGACATTAATAAATAAAGCTCCGGTTTGGAATAACAAGCTGTCTGAATCCTGAATCTGGTTCCTCCTCCCTCTCAGGTTGACCACACCCTCCTCCAGGTGTGAGCCATCACCCTGATTGGGGTATAAAAGGAGGTTTGTCAGCCGTGTGCTTCAGAGGAGCACTTTGTCTCAAAACTAGAAAATAATATACTCAAATTCCTGCAGAGTGAACTGACTTTTTGCTTTGCCATCATCAGTCACTGCAAAAGGAAACGTCTGACTTTGACAACACATAATTAACCCATGAGAATATAACAGTAAGCTATAGTTAGCCTGTTGTTGTAGGCTGTGTTTACAGCCTGTCTCACCTGACTTGCAGATAGGTCATCTTACCTCCTACATCTTACACTGAGAACAAACCGCTGCCATGAGGCTTATCAGATATGTAGAACTGCAACAGATGTAACAAGCTCAGATTAAAACTTGATGAATGTATACCAAAATAAATTCTAGAATTCTTTAATGTTGCTGCAGTTCACAGGATCCTCTCTTAAATGAGAGGAGTCCAAAGAACAGCTCTGTCTCAAACACAGAAAGAAACTGACAATCACAAGTTGTTTTCATTTGAAAAAAAAAAAAAAAAAAACAATTTTCTTTTTAATTTGATTCCAAATATGTGGCATGTGCAGCTTTGTAGACCAGGTTTCATTCAACATATTTCCAAAAAACCCAGACAAAACTGTTGTAAATAGCTGTGATGGAATGAATCTCAGTCTGCTGAAAACAAGAGAATTTAAGTAACTTCAGGTCAATTTTATAACGAATATGTGATCCACAACATTTTTCTGTTAACTTTGAGTCAACATTCAGAGTCTGAAAGTAACAGTTCCTTCACTGGATAAAGCTGGACTTTCAAAGTAAAAGAGAAATGTCTCACACTCTACCCCGCACAGCTCTGTTGTCAGAACAAACTACTGTAATGTGGCAGCAGGCCGTGTTTTTGGCAACTTATGAGAAAAAAATGTCTTTATGTGTTGGAAAAGTCGCTGCAACCTGGTCAGTCGTCCCTACCGAATCTTTGTCTCACTTCCCCCGAGAAAATGGTGTCCGTCTCCAGCAGTGAGAGCTGGGGCGGTCCTGCTATGACCGGCTCCAGTCATAACATGCACACTAATTTTCCACTATTATTCAGAACATATCAGTATATTCTGTAAACAGAATATCCCTGTTGAATATTCTGAATGGAGCATATTCTGATTAAGACATGTGTGATATGTTGGTGTTCTGGTTTTAGGAGAATTTATACGGCACACTCAGAATATGCGTCCCAGTTGGGGTTTTTACTGCAGTTTGTGACACGCGGCCTCTTGTCTATTTCAGGATCAGAAAAAAGCTGTTACCAGCTCTGAAAACCCTCTTCTTCTCATTCAGGATGGCTTTGATGTCCTTTATCACCCGCCACTTGTTATTTAGGTAACGGTGG
Source organism: Lutjanus argentimaculatus (assembly GCA_034769285.1). Taxonomy (NCBI): domain Eukaryota; kingdom Metazoa; phylum Chordata; class Actinopteri; order Lutjaniformes; family Lutjanidae; genus Lutjanus; species Lutjanus argentimaculatus. Next base: position 2,123,128 of record JAWZSL010000040.1, on the reverse strand, counting down.
ACAGTCCTGGCTGGGACAGTAAAGTGTGTGATGCAGTCTGTGAGCCCATCGACGTCTTCTCCATGCGGCTCACAGAGTCCCTGCCAGTCTGTCACCTCAAAACAGAAGACTCTCAGAAGTCTCCACGAACATCTCCTCACTGTCCTTGTGCCTGCAGGCGAGAGGCACATATCAGAGGTTGAGGTGCACCAGGTTGTGGTCTGACCTATACCCAGGTACTCCCTCTGACTCCTGGCTAGTGCTGTTAGCTTCTCCCTCTTATTAACCTCATGTTGCCAAAGATGAGAGAGGGGAGACATGGCTTATATCTCCTCTTCTCCATAAGCCTCAGCTGTCTCTGACCAAGCTCTCTTCCTCTGCTGTTTTAGTCCTCCCCTGCATCCTCTGTGTCCATCTCCAGATCTCTTCTGGGATGTCTGTGGATCTGGTCTCATCAGCTGATCCCTCGAGTAAACAATGCGGGCATGGAGTTCTTGTTGCACACTGGCTCGGCTGAATGAAAGAAGTACGTCCACAGTGAAAAAACAGATCAGACTCTCCACCAACATATTTAGAGAGCATGTGCACTGATCAGTCAGCTTTATGCTGTAAACAAACCAACCAGCCAATGGTTTACAATGCTGCAACAGATGTGTGTAGAAAAAGGGAAGGGAGAAACAAACTTACTTTTAAATATAATATCAACATGTTTTGCATATGCACAAATATTGCAGTCCTGACCTTTTCAAGAAGGTGATTAAAAGAATGAAAGCTATATTTGCACAGTCAAACAAGTCTGCCAACAGTGGAAAACTTTGAAAAAATTGTATTTTCACACAAAGAAGCATCCATAATCAGAGTATGCACAGCTGCTTGTAAACAGGAATACAAGAGGAATATTCATTTTCATTAGCCATGTAAACAGTTTACCAGGAATATTGTCTTTTTCAGAGTAAGGGGAAAAAATTGACTGTTGTGTGCATGTAAATGGCGTCTATTTAAAGTTTCTACAGCACAAATCTCAGGACTTTTTTTCAGTGTTTTAACAGACTGTGGATGATTTTAAAATGACATGTTCCCAGGTGCTACAGTGAAATGTATAACGGATGCTCCAGGCCACTATGGGACTGCAGCAGTGGTCCTCGAGCTTTTCTGGTCTATGTGCCCTCGAAAGTCTGCACATCTTCAGGCACAAGTGCATTTGTCAGAATATGTGCAACTCTCATTCCAAGAAAAAAAAAAAACAAAACAAAATGAAACGTTATAATTTGCTAATTCCTTTTTGGCATATACTCAATTGAAAACATTAGAAAAAGACAGTATATTTAATGTTTGACCTCATCAACTTCAGTGATTTTTGTAAATATATGCTTTGCATGATTTTGATGCCTGCAACACATTTCAAAAAGCTGGGACAGGGACAAGAAGACTGGGGAAGTTGTGCAATGATTGGATAAAGGATGTTGCTACATGGTCCAGAAACTTTGTAAAACCATTGTTTATAAGTAGTTTGTTTGCACAGGATTGCATTGTTTTTTGTTGTTTTTTTGAATTTTTGTAATCAGTGTGTAACCTTTTCTGGTTTGCACGTGTCTCTCAGGTTGATTTTATGTAACTGGAATCAGGAAAATTATTGAAAATGTAAAAGGCAGTGAAGTATCTGGGTCCAACCTGTAAGTAAGCTCTCAGACGAAGAACAAATGTCCACAGACACAAATGTGGTTCAGAGGCAGTTGAGTTTCAAAAGCTTTTTGTTTAGAAGCACTAAAACAAAGTTAAACTTCTGTCATCTTCTCTGCAGTTTTTTTTTTTTTCCATCTTGTCATTTTGTGGTGCCCTTGGTATTTACTGTAGATGGATTTTGTCTATCAGAGCGGCTGAGTGATGGTCGAGACTTTTAACAAGTTAGTTTTCTGCTGTTATTGCTGCCAGGCGGGCGGCACAGTCCTGAGAGAGCGGAGGCTCGCTACTTGGAGTACTGCGTCAGACTGGAAATCTCAGACAGAAAACTAAGATTTAGATCTGATTCATTCTTTCAGCTCTTCATCCAGGAAGGAAGTCAGACAACGGACATGCGGGTGATTGACATCTTGGCCCGTCAGCCTCATCCCCGTGTGGTGCACTGAGGTCTGATCAGGCCTCGAGTCTCATCACTTTAGGACCGACACCACTTGGCCTTTGGTGTTGTCATTTTTTTTCAGGGGCGCAAAGGCCAAATACCAGAGCAGCAAGGCCATCAAATAAAAGAGTGATTTTATGTCCATGGAAATAATTAATCTAATGAAGATCAGATAATCCTTTATTAGTCTCACAATGGGGAAATTTGCAGTGTTACAGCAGCAAAGTGGATCGAAAAATGGAAAGAGCATTAATAAAAAAAACAACTAATGATGAGAAACTAAAAACTAAATTAACTTAACATTACTTCACTAATTTGTTAAGTACTGGGACACACTGTAAAACCAAATGCTCAAATTAATTATTTTTACAAAGTGGTGAAAACTTGACTTTTGTTTGAAGGTTCTATTAACTTAAAAATCTTAAGTGCAAGAAGCATTTTCTTTCTTTTGTGTTTATTAAACGAAAATGAAATGTGTTTTAGACTTAAAATTTATTCAGTTCTCTTAACTTATTGCAATGAGAGGCGAGAATGAAAATTCTGAGTTGTACTAATTTGAATGTCAGGATAACTTCTAATACTTTACTGTTAACACCTACAGTTAGTATCTCAAAATAACGTATCCATTTTAAAAATTCTCTTTATTTTGAGTCATTATTTAGAGAAAGTTTGTAATTTGAATGAATCACAGGATCTTCTCTTTTCCTCACATTGGCAGAAAGGCTAGGAACAGCAGATATTTCATAGGGGAGACAAGCGTATATATAATGCAGATCTGTCCCTTTGTCACTGTTAACAGAGACTCAAGTCTGCAGCGTGAACCACAGAGTTGTAGAGTTACATAAGGCTTCAATGATCAAAAAAAAAAAAAACATTTATATCACATCGACACTTCTGTCTGTTACATGCACCCTTTCTCACACTCGTCCATACGAGCACTTACTCGCAGCCTGGCGCTCCAGCGGTTCATACCAGGCTCCAAATCTAACCCCCCATTGTTTGTCTGCAGCATTTCACTTGATGTTGCCCAATCACAATCTCAACAAAAGACACTGGTGGCTAAAAACTGTATTGACAGGAAAGAGGCGGAGGCGAAAACGACAAAATCAGCTGGAACATCAAGGCCATGGTGTCCTCAAGGCATATGAATTTTTGAGGGACACGATGGCCATGGCTGTCATGGCTGCTGTGAAATTCCTTGCCCTGGGTGTGAAACTTATGAGGCTAAACCCACCTGTCAGCTTTACTGAGTGTGATGACTCATCATCAGGTGTAGTAGCAGAGTCCCAATCCCAGACCCAGTCCCATACTAATTCTGTTTTGTGAGTTTTTGAATCTGCAGTGACAAAATGAATTTATTCAAAGGTATTAGTATGCAAAGTAAATAAACATGATTTTTAAATCAACTGTAAAAGTTAGGGTTGCTAAAGTGGCGGAACCAGCAAGAGTTGTTAGCTCCTTCTAACACAAATATCAGGACTCAAGTCTGTTGACAAGTCCTGAGTCCGTTCACACGTCTGTGACAAGTTTCTAAGTATCAAGTCTGTCAAAGTCTGAACCACATACAGAATCAGTGCCACAAGTCTTATGAAGTCTGAGTCTATCAGTGGACCAGGTACCATCAAGTCCAAGCCAAGTCTTGAGTGAGTTGGGTCTTAGGTCTGAGTCATGTCTCCAATTGACTGCCAGGTCTCATCATGTCTCAAGTCATTCAGCCCTTATTGAGTCAATACTTGAAGCTTGAACGTTTTTGCTGTCAGGTCCTTTTAATGATTTTAGTCTGGCTTTGAGTTGAAAAATGAGGAGTCAACAGCTCTGGTAATCAGTAAATTAACATGGTACGTGGGAAATATTGTGTATTAGCATATGCAGTGTTTAAGTGGAACACAGCATCACTCCCCCCTCTGAATCTTGACCTTCACCTGAATTACTAATAAGGAAGTTTTGATTTACTGGCTCATTAAAGTTCTTAGGTCAAACTTATGAGGTAACCTACGTAACTTTTATCTATTAATTCTGTTCTGTCAGGAATGGGCTTCCCCACGTCACAGCCAGAAACAAACACTCTGTCTTTGGACAGCTGAGTGTCAGCAGCGAGGCTGTCCAGGCCGCTGCTGCTCTGAGTCGAGCATCTCAACGAGGCCGGCAGTAAAATATCTTTGTTTCGTTCTTTTCCTCTGAGAAGCTGGGGCTGTCAGCGCTGCAGACCGGTCGGCTCTGCTGGCTGTCACGTACGTTCTGTACAGGAAACTATCACTGACAGATGTCAAACCCCTCCTCCTCCTCATCTTCCTCTTCCTGCCAGCTGACACTGCCCTGACACCGGCCATGATGCCAGCTCAGTTACGTCTCATCCATAAGGCATCACGCTGCTGTTATTGCACCTAACTTGCATGCAAAAAGTATGAGGACAGTGTTTTATTTTTTTTTTTCCACCGGATGACGCCCACAGAATATATTTTTGGAGGAACTCGGTCAGCGTATAAATGGTGAAAAAGTGCAGATTCAGGAGAGGGGGAACCGTCAGCGGTTTTTCCATGTCAGCAGTGATAAGGAGGCGTCAGTGCTTCAGGGCTGAGGTGTCACCTGCGGCTGGAAACTCTCTCTCTGTCACCTGCTGCCAACCATCTCCCATCACCCCTCACTGGGCTGTGTCTCCACCGGCAGTGATGGCGGCAGGGGGTGAGGCAGGAGCCGGTGGGTGATGGCTTTATCGCAGCAGGAAGTGGCCGGAGGGAGGTTGGACTCCTGGAGTCACATGGACTCTCGGTGACTGGTCAGGGCTCGAGTCAGGTTATAGGATGATATGGTACTTAAAGCCAGGCAGGACGGTTTCTAAAGTGTTGAAGGCCTTGGGCGAGATCTTCTTTTGGGCCCCATGTTGAGTTAAAGATAACTCAGCGTGGAGTTTAAAAGTAAATGGAACTGAGAACCAAGTTTACTGAATAGTCTCTGTCCTTTGGTTCTGTATCTGATTGTGAATGTTTTTATTGCCTAATATTGCCTTTTTGGCCTCTTGAAAAACATTTATGGTCCATATAATATTTATAATTTAATTTATACATTTATATTTTGTACCTTTAATGAAAAAGCAATATCTCCTATAACATTCAGGCTAATTTCTAATGTTACCTTCTAGTTTTATAGTTTTATAGTCATAGAAAAAAAAGCAAAAATTGGCAATAGCTGAGACCAGCTTTTGCGATGCATCCACAAATACATGCATGCACACACACAACCACTTGACCTCTGTGACTAAAGCATGAGGAGTGGGACTCATGTTGTGTTCAAGAAACACAGAAGGTTTGAATTCCCCAGTTGAAATATTCAACTTCTCAAAGCGTTCCAGGTGCACAATGTCAAAAGTAAGCAAAAAACTTGGCTGACCATTAAAAATTGATGAGTTTCTTTGGCAAGTGTACACTCGACTGAACCCTGTGCAGTGCACCCTCCTTGCATAAATGACACAGTGGAGGACAGACAATGCAGAGACCATTATACATTTTGTTTTATGGCACTTAAGAACATTGGCAACATATTTTGACATCAATTTCAAGCAGAAGAGGTTTTACTGTATGATAATATGTGTTATTTTAGGAAGTCGGGGCAGATGGATTTGCCCAGACTTCACAAATAAGAACTCTGACTGAGTGGTGTTCCACTGTACTTTTCTGAATAGGAGGCTGGACATTTTTGGGTTCCAATAATGGAACACAGCCTAAGTCACACCAACAGAAAAATGCATACTTTCCCAAGTACAGTGACTCCTGTCCAGTTCATGAGTTATGAAAGGGGTCGTTGCTAAAGCATTTCCCACCCTGAGCATGACGTCAGAGGAAAATGGCTACTATCTGAGTATGATGACTGTCTGCAGACTCTTTGTCTTGTTACCGTGTCATGCATACATATCATATATCTGTATAGCTGATAATGGTTGCACCTCCCCTTTTTTGGGAAGACTCAAACCAAAATGATATGAGGCAAGTCTGAAGCAGAGGGCAGCAGCTTCCTCTGCCAGTACGACCTGGTCCCAGGTGTCCTGAACATGTCCCATCTGTAACCTGCCTGGAGTTCCTGTCTGCCTTCTGCAGGTTTCCCACTGTCACTAAATCACAACGCATCATAAATAAGCGCCATGGGCTCATTTGCTGCGAACGAAGTGGTGCAAACGGTTACTGCATGCGCCGTGTCATGTTTATGACAGCATTACAGACACTTTATGATGTCAGGAGTGGGGGGAGGGGGGTCGGGCGGTGGTGGGAGTTGTTTCTCAGCGCCTCGGTTTATTTACCAGGGATAACAGACACATCTCAGACGCCGCTCCTCTGGGATAACACATTCATGGATGACACACTCGGCTCATTTCACGGGAGAGGCGGATAGATTGCTGCTCTCCCTTCTAACTATCCAATCGCTCTTTGTTAAACAAGGCACAAACCCAATTACAAAGTGCCACACGCTGACAGTTTATTAACATCATCGCCGCGAGAGAGAGAGAGGCCGGGGCCGCTCGGCTGGTGGCGGTGGGGGCGTACGCTGCTCGTCCTGTTTGAAATGCAGGGATGAAAGATTGTCCTTTTATTCAGAAAAGAAGGTTTGTGTTTGGAGAGGCCGGACAGGTAATCAGTTATACTTCATATTCATCTTCAGTGTTTTTTAGAGAATGTGAGGGAAAACAAGCCTAATGCCTCGGGTCAGTGTTTCCTGTTTTGCAGAAAGCTCGGAAAGGCTAATGGAGTAATATTTCTGGGCTGCGTCTGATCTCAGCCTCTGATCACTTCATTAAACTGATGTTGATGAATGCACAAAGCAGCCAGGGCGCGAGCAGACGCAGCAGATGCATCTTAATCAAGGAGAACAGGAGAGGAAGGTGGGATGCATGTAATCGCTCACTCACTTCCTCCCCTCCTTTCCGCCTTCATCCTCACTGTAATGAACTCATTCATGACTGAGCAGATCTGCCACTTCGCAAGAAATGAAGAGGAACAGGGAGCAGACCTAAGCTGAGACCTCCAGTGAAAACACTTGGACTACTGCTGCTGATTCACCGAACATATGGGGCTTCCCATCCATTCAACCAGGGACCCGTGACTGGACCAAATACCCAATTTACAGCTTCTCTGCTTCACCTTACACAACTCAAATATGTATAATTTGGTTTCCATAAAAGATAAATGGGCTGAAACTCTGTTCTCTACTAGTTCTTTCCAAACAACAGTGCCAGGAAGTAAATCTGCAGTAGAAAACTAAAGAGCAGACACTGTTTGTCTTTTGGGAGAGATCCAAATTAAGTAAAAAATGTGAATTTCACAATCTACAACAACACATTCAGAGAATCCAGAGAAATCTCTGCACGTAAGGGTCAAGGCTGAAAACCAACATTGAATGCCTGTGAACTTTGACCCCTCAGGAGTCACTGCATTAAAAACTGACATTTTTATGTAAAGGATATCCTTACAAGGGCTTTGGAACACTTCAGAAAGCTGTTGCTGGCAAACAGTTTATCACTGCATCTACAAATGCAAAGAGAAAGCCAAATGTCAGCATCATCCAGAAATGCCACCAACTTTTCTGGGACTCAGCTCATCTGAGATGGACTGACGCCAAGTGGAAAAGTGTGCGTGTGATCTGACGAGTCCACATTTCACAAATCATGGACATCGTGTCCTCCAGGCTAAAGACGAAAAGGACCATCCAGATTGTTACCAGATCTAACTTCAAAAGTCAGCATCTTTGATGGAATGGGGCTGTGTTAGCATGGCTAACTGTGAAGGCTCCATTAATGCTGAAAGGTACAAACAGGTTTTGGAGCAACATATGCTGCATCCAGACAACGTCTTTTTCAGAGACGTCCCTGATTATTTCAGCGAGACAATACCAAGACACATTGTGCACATGTTCCAACAGTGTGTCTTTGTAGTAAAAGAGTTCAGGTACTAGACTGACCTGCCTGTCCCAGACCTGTCTCCCATTGAAAATGTATGGTGCATTATGAAGCACAAAATACGACAACAGAGAACCCGGACTGAAGTTGTATATCAAGGAAGAATGAGAAAGAATTTCACTTTTAAAACTTCAACAATTAGTGTCCTCAGTTCCTGAACATTTGCTGACTGTTGTTAAAAGAAAAGCTGATGTGTCACAGTGATAAACAGGCTCTGCCCCAACTTTTTTTGGAATATGCTGCAGGCATCATTTTCAAAATGAGTGTATATTCTCAGAGAACAATAAAGTTAATCAGTTTGAACATTACATGTATTGTCTTTGCACTGTATTCAATACAGGTACAAAAGGATTAGTAAATCATTTTACATTTTACACAGAAGTGCCAGCTAGTTTGGAATTTGGTACAAGAAAATGTATTTAATTATGCAACAAGGTTGTACAGCAAGATTTTGATGTAGTTCCCTCTAAAAATATGACACTATCACAGTGTAAAGTCTATGGGCCAGGCAGGAACTCATGGGCAGAGCCAGCAGGAGAAACACATCTGTGCATGTTCAGTTGGCTGCGTGCCCTGAAACTAAACTCAGAAGCTAGAAAACTTTTTAAGCAACTGTGCCAGGTGAGCAGCTCCTATTGGACTGACTAGGTGCCATCTTTGGGGTCAATATTAAGGTCTTGATAATACATCCATGCTGCACCTGTATAGCTTCCATGTGCTTGACTGTAAAGGGATATTTTGTGTGCAGGGTAAACAACAACAACAACAGCAAATAAATTTAGATCCATTTAGAGTGTTTGTTTTGAAAAGTGTGAAATGGTTTGCAGGCTTCATGGGCCATTTGCTGGTTCCAAGGTCACCTCACAAAACTGGTCTCTGAGTGGGATATCTGCTGGTTACACTGAGTGTAGACAATCACAAGATCAGATCATCTAAAGGAATAATATATGAATATAGAATATAAATGAAATTTAAAAGAAATCCGGGTAAGCAGCTCGAATTCTGATATTATTGAAATAAAAGACCCCCCTACTCTGCAGCCTGTTTGCATGCATGGATGCAGCAAAGCACCCAGCGACTCCTCCGTGCTTCCCCCCGCAGTGGACAGCTTGTTTGGGAGACTTACCGTATCGCGGCCGGAGCTCCGCCGCTTTCTGCTGCGGCGGGCAGAAACAAATGTGAGCCATAAATCTGGCATACGGCTCGCCTGGGGCCGTCGGCAGGTTTACAGCCACTCTGGGGGGCTGGGGGTGGGGGGGGTCGGCACTTCGTGGGCTGGTCCAGCCATTAAAATGGGCCACATGCCATTAGAGTGGACACACTATGGCATAATGTTGTATAATTTCCCTCTACTTTAGACCGATTTATTATTCATTTTCCCTCCCGCAGGAGACGAGTCCTGGCCACGTACACCAGGGAGAACAGACAGGAAGAAGCCTAATAGGTTAGTGTGTGTGTGTGTGTGTGTGTGTGTGTGTGTGTGTGCTCTTTAGTTACATATACATGTCTGAGTTGAAAACCACAAAATGTAAAACAGAATAATCAAAACACCATCCTTTCAGAGTTCAGGGAATCATGACAGGAGCAACTTTCAGCTTAATCACTGCTTTTTGCTGCTTATTCCAAGTTTTCTAATGTTTTTCAACCTACAATGGAGTTCATTTCACAATTAAATTGATTTCAAGCTCACACTTCTTCCCTATAAAGAACCATTTTAAAGTTGCAACTGCACAAATCTGACTGTAATTGTGTATTGTATGGACAAAAATCAGAAACAGATGTGGTATTATTTTGTTTCCAAACAGAACAATTCACAAATGATGTTAGCATGAAATTGAAAATATTAAAGGAGCAACATGTAGCAATTGTGCAACAAAAAATGAGTCCTAGTAGGAAGTTGGAGCCACGGATGGTATATTAAATAAGTTGAATCCCTATTTAATAATATTTATGATAATATATATGATGCAGAATCATAAATACTTGACTGATCCATGAGGGAAAATTGGCCACGTTACAGAGACTCCACTCAAGAATAGACAATATAAAACCACTGAAAAATATATCAAAATAGAAATATGTATGTAAAAATAATGTTCATTCTACTACAATATATAACTGCGATAATTACAGCAATGTAACAAAATATATGCAATAATGTTTGTAAAAAATGTTTATTCTACAATATATAACAGCATAAATATAAAAACAGTAATATAAAAAATAAGAAATAGAAATGATAATATCCATTTAAAGAATTACATGCAAAAATGCACATCATGCTACATTATGATGATGTAAATAACAATGCTGTATGTATTGCACAAGTTATTGTAATGAAATGAAAATACACACTTTGTAGTTGGAGTTCAGTGACTGTCTGTTTCACTGCCTGCTCCATTAACATTTTGCTCAATTTAAGTCTTATCAACATCTGTTCTTTCTAAAAGATTTGGTGTTAACTTTGGAACTTGAATTAACATGAAACAGACAAACAGAAACAATTATTCTGACCTGAAAGAGAAATTTTGAGAAAAGACACTGCAGCATACATTGTTGTTGTCTGAGTATTTCAATTTAGCATGTCCTTAATCTCTGATGACATATCATGGTCATTTCATGATAAATTGCAATAAATATATTACAGATTTCTCCTCAAATTTATCTTTCTGCTGTGTATTTAAATCAGAATGTTAATTCAGCTTCAGTGGTCACATCACAAACAGGATCTGTTTGAACCCTGTGAAAGAATTCTACTAGATTACCGTTTAAAGTGAGCTGGAACTAAACTAATTTTTTTTGTGTGTGTGTGTGCAGCCCCCTCGCTCTGACACCTCTCCCTGATGCATGTCTATAGGTCCTGTTTGTGCATGTGCGTGTGTATTTCGGGCCTGTGTGTATGTAGAGAAAAAATGACAACAGAGTGAAAAAACTGTAATTTCCCCTTGGGGATTAATAAAGTATTAATAAAAGTATGACTTAACTAACAACCTGATTTCTAAAAAATTCTGAAAAAAGTAAATAAAATAAATTCCTATACTACTTACAACCTGTTTGCAAATTATGTCTGTCCAGCCTGGTCTCACCAAATAGCATGTGAATAAAAAACATGTTTTCAGTCATTTGGCATGTTATCACAATACATCTTTTGCTTTTTGCTTTTTGTCATTTCATGCCATTTAGTCTGTACTGAAAATGGCAAAAATGGTGAGTTCTTTTATGAGCAAAGAAGACAGAGGACAACATCAGGTGACGTAGTATAAAGAGTGAAAAAGTCTGCATATGGGATGGATGGAATTTAAAAAAAGAACATACCATAAGGTTGTAATAGTTCTGCAGATATTAAGTTGAAGTTAGTTTTCAAGCTGAATATTCAACAGCCATTTTCTGCAGGTCTTACTCCAGATTTTAGGAGCTGAATATCCAACTTATGCCTGGCGATATAGCTGAAATGTCAGTCACAACAGTTAAGTTTCACAACAGTAGGTATCACTTACGATTGATCATGTACATTGTAACTGCAGACAAGTTGTGTACTCCAAGGGTGGTACATTATTTTGGGGAATCCCACAAGAATCCCTGAAATCTGATTTCCCAGCCCAAGTGCCACCCAATTATCCTAAAACACGGTTGGGTATCTGTCCAGTGAGAGGCAGGACCTTTGTTCAAACCAACTCCTTGACATTTTTCAGTCTGCATTGTTTTGTGTTTTTGGATGTAGCTTAGTTTTAAGATCAATTTAATTTATTGATCCCCATACAACACAGGGTGGTATAATGAGATGTCAGTTGTAGTGCCCTTTAAGCTACTGACAAAAAAAAAAAAAAAAACATACACAAAAACTTTGGATGACTGAATAACAAATCCTAAAAATAAAACTATTTCATGGTGGAAGTTTGAGAGTGAATTTAAAATTCTCATGGCCAAAGAAGTAAAACAGTTTTGGAGCTTTGAATTAAATTCAGTACCACTTTGTTGTGTCCTGATTAGTAGGACTATTTATTTATTTATTTATTTTAATAAAAAAAAGTAATGTCAGTCTGTGAGATACTTTAATGTTAGTTATAAAAGTAGATATGTCAAATGGTAAATTAATGATATTCCCACCTGTGTGTGTGCCACCCCAGTCAGAAGTCTGGACACCCCCCTGGCGTAATGACAACAGGATATGGTTACACAGACTGAAATCCACTGGAAAGGCAATTATACAGAACCCGGCATTGCCAAACAGCCGTGGGGTGGGCGTAGACATATTCTGTTGTTCAATACGTTACCATGAATGCGTTAGCTGATGCCAAAACTAAGGCTAACTTGGCTAAATCAAGCTAGCCTTGACAAGGACCTGACATTACTCTCATGTGTACCAAACATTAGCATTACTTTACAACTTGTCCATGAACATCAGCTATAGTTGTTAGAGTCAGGGGGGAGTTTTTATAGACCTACAGTAACTCTAAACTTAATAATGAACCAACCTATTAGGCCTTTGTTTTGTTCACTGTAAGGGGAAGAACTAAAGATCTAACATTAAAGATCAAAGTAAGCGCTCTAATGAGCATCATCACTACTATCTTCTCAGTAATCGTGACACCAGTGTTGTCACAATTTTATTAACCAGTGGGGAAATGTCCTCACTGTGGCATCACTAATTGAAAGAAAGAAACTTTGAGAAGAGAGAGTGACTGGATGTGCTCTTCAGTTTCCGAGCCTCTGAGAGGTCAGAGACGTGTAGTCAGCTAATTATAGCTTACAAGCTAACGACAGACAGAGTTCTTCCCACAGTTGTATGACTTCCTGCTGAACAACGATGTAGTTTGTTGGGTAGAGATCATTTTTGGGTGGAAGAGCAGAGAAAAAACTGATATTTTGAAATACTGCACTGAAATTTGAAAGAGAAACTTCTGAAAGACAACTTCATAAATGTGATGTTTGGCAGATCAGTGCAGTAAACAGTTTGGTGTCATGACAGGCTGTGGATCCCTCAGGGAGGTCAGAGGTCTCCATGTTGCGCTCAAGGACACTTGAGCGGGTCGGAGGGCAGCCAGCTGCCGTCAGCTCGGAGCAGTTTGTGTCTCCACATTTTTATCTTTTTACAATTATTGTATTTGGCAGCTTAGCAGAGTCCTCTTTTTTGGATGATGTTGGCAGTTTGCCGTCATTAGTCAGCTGTTAGTGAAGCGGGACAGAAAATAAAATTGATACAGAGGACTGAGGACAAACCATCACATCATAACAAGGATACAAACCTCGAAGAGAAGGAGGGTAAACAGGCCTTTCAGTGTATTATATGTGACAACATGTAAACACATTGTACATCATTATACAGCTGATGAGACTGTTTTTTCCCCACAGTCAACAAGACTTGTTTACATCCTGGTTACCCTCTGTAAACAGGATGTGATAAACCTGCTCGAATGAGTTGAGTAGGAGTGGGAGAAAAAACTGATTCTCATAAATATCATTTTTTTAACACAATTTCTGAATAGATTGCTAAATCATTTTTAAAAAATGATTAAAATGCCTGATTCATTAGCTTGATGCTAATACATAATGGGAATTCCCATTGACACGCTAACCAAAATTAGCATAGCGATTGCGTCAACCTTAACTAACACATCCATTTTAGTTTGATCAGTTACTCTGGCTTCAACACTCCACATTGACCAGCTACAGCAACACGAGGGGGTCAAAACTCAAACTCATACAGCTGCTACTTGGAAGAGACAGTATTTTTTCTTTTTTTTTTTTTTTTGAAGCAGTTAAGTCCGGGTTTTGAAAGGACAGTTTAAATTCAATTTCATATGTTAAGAATGTTAATTGTTCACATTGTGCTGTGTGCAGTTTTCAGAGACCATCTTGCTTGCAATGATGATGCTGAATAAAACTGACTCATGATATACAGAGTGTCTCGAACTGAAGAAGCCTTTTGGATGAGAGGCAAAACGTCCTCAGGACTTGTAAATCCAGTTGACAATGACAGTTGACAGTTCAACTTTTTCAAATGGCCTATGGTTAAATAAGCAAACAAAAATCTCAATTCTTGTAGATTTGCAATATATATCCAACCGATACCCCAGTATGGTGATATTATCGAGTCGGAGAGAAGTGTAGCGTCCCAGCCTGATTAAAAAGCTTCCGTTTGAAGGACATTTATTTTATGCTGCTGTCTGTTCTTCCTCAGACTGCTCCTGATGCATGTCTTTCCAAGACCATAACATGAGCAGAAGAACTCGAAATAACACATTGTTAGCAATAGTCATGTGGGTAATTTCCAGACGGGAAAGATAAGCCCGCGCTAACATGTCACACAGATTAGGAGGACATTTTGTGAGGTCACTCTGTTTATTTTGTCGCAGCTCAAACACATCTCCCAGCTTTCATGCACTTTATCGTGTTTTACCATAGTTGCCTTCAGTTGTTTTGACTGGCAGTAGCAGCTGGTATGCAAAACTTCAATTTTGAGCCACTACTTCTTTGATTCAGGCGCCCAACAACACGGAAAGGTGACAGTTTCTCCTGGTTCCTTCAGTTTTTCCTTTGTTTTGCCTCCAGCTAACACCGTGACGTAATCATGACATTGGCTTTAAAAGGGTCTTTTGCCCACTCGAGGGGGATTGAAGAAAGAGTTCTGAAGTACTGGTCTTAATAATGAGCCAGTGTTCTTTGATTACACTGTCTGTCCTTGGGTACAGGTGAATACTGAATGGCGCAGACGACTCTGTTCTGTTTCTTGAGGTCAAGTAGTGGCAAGCCAATTCAATGTGTGATAACTTTGAAAAACATGAGGCACTTTTAATCCAAATCTTTCTATTCTTTTTTTTTTTTTTTTTTTTTTGGCTGAAACAGTTTATAAGCTGGTTTGTTTGGATGTTGAAGTCCTCATTTGAGCTGCAGCTCCGTCTGATTTGGTTGAACTGGAGGACCAGAGAGCAGTTGGGTGATGAGATCAACCATGGAGAAGAGTTTCTGTCTGTAGGCGTAGGTCAGATTTTAGGCTGCTGGTTTCTGTATGTCCAAAAAACTGATTTAATTCTAATGACATGGTGAACTGAAGGTGTTTATTTTTAGAGTTTATGAAGTTGTGGAATTCTTGCAACTTTCTTTTTTTTTACATGGAGAAGACCAGATAATTCACTTTTCACATTTTCCAATAGGAAATGTACTAAAAGAATGGATTCTTTTGGTGATTGATCAGTTCCAACTTCAAGAATCCCACATACAAAAAGGTGAAGGTTGGAGACATCTCAGATCTCATTGAAACTCCTGAGACCTGAAGGAAAAAGTCATTTCTATAGCAAAAGAAAGTTTGAGCTGAGCACCTCCTCAATAAGAGGACTTTCCATCAACTGCATCTTCAATTTCAGTTTCTTGCTGAAGCTTTAAAACTTAGAGAAATAAAATTGCTGCTTAACACCTAACTTGGAGAGTCTGATATTGTTGAGCACCATCACCACAGACCTCTCCTCTCAGACCAGCTGTAGACTGTCTCCTCACGTCCTGTCCCCTCATCTGTCCTCCTCCCTGCCTCTCCTCCTCTGCTGTCTTTCTCGTTCAGACTCCTCAACGACTGGGTTGGTAATAAAATAGACACCAAAACCATAATTTTATTATGAAGCCCAAGTTATACTGTTTGTTGACATACTTGGCTGTATCGTCAAATCAGTAACCAGCTATCAGTTTAACATTAGCATTAACAGCTATGAGAACCACTGTCACAAAGATTTTTTTTTTTTCAAAATCATATAATAATCACTAGAGACATGTGTGGCCTGATGTTACCTGTGCCTTTTCTCCTCTTGGCTGTCAGTGTCCTCTCTGTCTCTCCCTCTTCACTGCTGTCGGCTCCAGTGCTGGAAGATGTGGCGGGGAACCCCAGCAGACGCACCACTGTTGACCCCACATACTCCGCTTTCCCGTCTGCTGTCCCCAAAACAGAGACGACTGCCCACCATATATCCTCAGCACTATTTCTGTAATGTCTTTAATGTGGTCCTCATCCTGTTTTTCTTCTAATCATTATTTTTCTTTGTATCTGTATTATGCTACATGTGTCAGTTTTCCACAGCAGCTGTTACTGTTGCATCTGCCACCTTTTTCTTTTCTGTGAAGTCTTTTTTACCCATTTTATCATGCAGCAGTCTAAGTCAGTCTTACATTAGACATAGGTTTTTGATTCAAATATAACTTTCTAGTAGACTTGCTATAGACACTTAACCTTACCTGTTGCACAAAGTTTCCCGATGAGAGATTATTTTTATGTAACTGGGCCCAAAAGAAGTTAGCAGTTAGCAGCCAGGAGGCCCCAGTCAAAGGGAACATATAGAGGTTTTTATCATACATTATAAATGAGTTTCTGAGACCTCTACAACATCAATATGATCAATACTTACCTGAAAAACCTATTTCATGCAACCTGAAACATGTTTTGCCCTCTGGTGGATTATCAGTGCACTACGAGGCTGTGAGTGCAAAATCCAACATGGCTGCCTTCCAGTAGTGACTGGCACATTTTTGGCAGGAAAATCTTTGCCAACTTGTAAGAAATTATAGTTCAATGTTGATATTTACTGCACTGAAACAACATATAATGACTTCATATATTATTTTATTATATTTGTTGTAAAGTTATGTTGAAAAAGTGTGTATTCTAGGCAATTATTTGATGTTTCACACTTTACAGGGATAACATACCTAATATATAATAATAGACATTCAACACTGGTACACTGGTAGCATGAGTTTTATATGATGGAGCACTTGGACAGTGGTTAAGAGGCTTAAAACAGAGGTGAATTCAGATAATTCTAACTAGAATTAAAATGATCAAGTGATTACTTGATTATGAATTAATTATTAAATTAACCACCAACTATTTTGGTAATCTAATAATTGTTTCGAGTTATTTTAAGGACAAAAGTTAATCATCTTATTGCTGGTGTCTTTACTCCTGACAGTAAACTGAAGATCATAGGGTCGTGGACAAAAACAAGACATTTAAGAGAAAACACAGATCAATACTTTTCACCATTTTGACAATTTATAGACCAAACAACTAACTGATTACTCAAGAATAATCAACAGCAATAATTGACAATGAAAATAATGGTTAGTTGTAGCCCTAATTATAACAATAGCCTAAATAAGTGTGTTATTTGTCAGTTTTGAGTTGCAGGCCTGAACTGTTGCAGCTCTCTATCAAAAGGCCTTTCTTCTCACTCTGAAGGTAAGAGGAGGAAAATAAGTCCTGAGAGAGGCGATTGTCTGCAGCCTCGCCATCCAATCTCCAGTACCGCGCCGAGCGATCTGCCGCCGCTTTAAACCTGTAAGACGTTCAGCGTTCCTCTTTTAATCCTCCTGAGAAGGCAGCCTGAGAGGGGAGAATGTGCCGATCAAACGACCCCTCTCCTCCTCCTCCTGCCTCCCACCTGAGGACCAGAACAAGGACGCTCTGTCTTCAGGGGGATTCACAGGTAACCGGAGTCACTTTCGCCCCGCCGGATCGCTTTTCCCACCTGAAGCTGGGCCTTGTCCCGCACTAAACGACCACGATGTAATTAGTCTGGGGGACACAAAGACTTCGACAGCCCTCCACAGCCCAGAGGAGGGGGACAGACGTCTCAGTGACTCATTAGGAGACAACAGATTAGATAACGGAGGTCTAGGATGTCCTCCGCGCCGCTGTCCACCTGCCAACAGGTGAGCTAGGACGCGAGCTCCGCCCCCCCACCCTACCCCACTTCTCTACAACTCTCATTACCTGTCCGGAGCAGAGGTCGGGATCCCTCCCACGGGACCTGCTAATGGATGTAACGAGAGGGGCGGGCACGTTGTTCGGCGGTGGGCTCGAGTTTCGGAGGCGAAGAGGGCGAGCAGGCCGCCGACCCTAGGTCCCGCGAGGGATGAAAGATGGAGAGAGGAAAGGAGAGAAAAAGAAACAAGCTGAGGATGAAAGAGGAGATGAGAGATGTAATTGGATGGTGATGGATACCGACCACACACACCACACACACACACACACACACTACCAAAAAGACAACCTGAATAGACACTATATAAATGAGAGTTGATCCTGGATTTGACATTGTGGATACAATTCCACATCTCTATTTGTGGTGGGTGGTAATCCTTGTGTGTGTTGTGTGTGTGTGTGTGTGTGTGTGTGTGTGTTGAGCTGTTCAATTGAAGTCTCAGTTTGTTAAATCAATTGATAGTACATACATAATTAACACATATCAAGCTACAAATTCGCCAGTTTGAGTTTCCTTCACTCTCAAAGCTGCTTTCTCGTCTTTTAAAAGTTCTACTTAATGAAGTAACAAGCAATTATAAAGCAGAAAATATGTAAAGTGTGAAAGATGAGCTTAAGCCTTAGATGAGCTTTAGAATGAAGAAACAAAAATCTAATAGATTTTGACTCAAAATGAAATAATCTTGAAGATATTATTTATCACTGTCTTGTATTTCTCCAGATGAATTGAGCCTCGTCTCAGTTTCGTCCCTGATAAAGATAAACCAGTTGGTTATGTACAGTGTTGTTATATTTATTTATACAAAACAGAACACAATAATATAAAATAACAAATTTGACAGATGCAGTTACAAGATCTGACAACATCTATAAAAATAAAATCTAATTATAATATGAAACAACATTTTTTCTTCACTTTATATTCCTTCATTTGTAGCTGTGGTGCACTTTGCAATTCAAGTTTGACTTACAAAGGTCTCTAACTGGAAGCGTTAGCGTTCTCGTGCTGATGGAGCGTGAAAAAATGTCAAGATATAATATGAGTGATGTCGCAGTGGCACACGGGATTATTCCCTCTTGAGATGAGTGAGTGAAGAAAACTGTGATAGTTATGAATAAATAAGTTTGACAGTCAGTCTTGTTTCTATGTATTTGGGGAACGGTTCACTTTCTTGTAACTCCCAACAGGTCCCTGTTTTCCTTCCCCATCTCGCCCTTTTGGAGAATATTCCTATAAAAATGATGCTGTGGCTCATATAAGAGCGTATAAGAGAGTTAATTAGTATTGTCATCCATTGACTGTAAGTCCATACATGTATTTGTCCACCTACATGCAAAAATATACTATTGATACATTCATGTTAATACAAAGAATATATTTAGGCTGGGACAAGAAGGAAACAGAAACATTATTCACTGTTAATGTTTTAATCAGTCTCCCCTGACAAACAATAAAAATAGACATGGGCACTGATTAGTGCTTTACTGGTGGCCTGTAATTTTTTTCAGGAACGTGAATCCAGAGTCCTGCACGGGCCCAGTTTTGCACCCCACCCCACCCCACCCACAAAGCTGAGAATCAGAACTGACCTGTTACCTGCCATTATTTAACACACATAAAGTCACTCATTTGTGTCTAACTTGTGTTCTCAACCGGCGCAGCGCCTGCAGCTGTCATTGTTTCCGTAGTGACACTGGGACTAGCTTGCAGCTATTACAAGCTAATACTTTTTACACAGCCACTCTCACAGTCTTTGAGCGCACTAAAATCCTCTAAAACATCTGACTTGACCTTTGACAATTTATTGTCCACAATTTGTGTCCTCCACTGGCTGTTTTGTTTTTATGTCATCTGTTGAACTGTCTGAGGGTGACATCCCATTGTTTGGCAGGATGTGGGGTCAAAGGTTGTGTTGTAGTCTTTCACAATAAAATCCTGCCAGCTAACTGGGCTTAATATTATTGTATTAGCAGACGTAAATCTTAAAAATACAGCACAATCATTGTCATGATTGATTTCTGGGGGAAAACACATATTATTGCAATCTATGTGCTATATAGTTATGGTTCTCAGCTGCTGCCCAACTACAATTAATTTATTTTTATCCATGCCTGCACCTGTGGATTTATATAAATATATTTTTTGCCGTTAAACTTTTGGCAGGTCACCTTCGTCTCTACCAGGAGCTTTGTTATGGTCTCAGGGCAGCTGAGCTCCCCAACTCTGTCTTCTAGATGATGCTATAGAACATTTAAAATATAAGTGTATCAGGATGTCACGTATTTCCTGCATTAATGGGCCAGTAAAGTTGTGTTCTAGAAAGAAAATTTCCATCAGTAGCTTACAGCAGAGTCACAGGGCCACAGTCAGTTTTTCTTCCTCAAGGCTGGAGTGTGTTTCAGCTTTACAGACGCGCTGGCTGGTTTAAAAAAGGTTGAATAATTAAATTCAATGAACAATGCAAGGCATTTAAATTTTGCGAACAGTTAAAGGTTAACAAGCCTTTATTCAAGCATGACTGACACCAGCCTGGTAGAACAAATTGTTACATGGCAGGAACATTCAACATGTCGAAACACAAGAAAAACCAAAGAAATTAAACTCGGAGGGCCTTGGATCCAACTGTTTTTCATAACTTTTCCAAATGACTGTATTTGAAAGTAAAAACCAAAGTGAACTTTTTGTTTCCTTAAATGACTTTCTCTTCACTCACACTGGCACTTTAGGCCCACATAATTTATGTTAATGTATGTAAACTGAATCAATTCATTCCATCAGCATAAAAAAAAGGAAAGAAAAAATCATTTTTGGTGGCTTTTACTCTCCGCTGCGTCTGTGATACGAGGACCCGCTGATGGCTCTGCAGTTAAAATATGGAGTCTAATCCGTCTCCAAAACGCCGTCCAGGTCGACAAGCTCATTTAAAAGTTCCTGACAGACAGGACTGACAGCTGATCCTCCGAATAAATGGAGCGGCTCGTCAAAAAGAAGAAGAAGGGAGGGCGAAGACTGCGGCGGCCACGACTCTGAAACCCCCTCTCTGCCTGAGGCCGCAGGCTGTGAAGCTCAGAGTGAAGGAATTGATGATAAAATGAGTTTTTGAATATGGAGTGAGTCCTTTTTAAACCTAATTCCTCCTGGTCTTGCCCCAGAAATACAGATCTGACATGTTGTAGGGAGACGAACAGGGAAAAAAAAAATCAAGGGCAATCCAATCAGGGAGAGGGCGGGGCCACGAGGAGACTCTGAGCATTGACATGTGGTTTTGTCCTTAATCTTCAGCTTTCTCTGTTTCATTTGTTAATTAGCATCGACTAATGTGTTGCAGTGTTTGCTTGACACCATTGGAGCGTTACAAAAAATCAATCTGCTCTCTGATTGAGCCAGCAGGCGGCTCGCTACGCGGTGGCCACAGAGTCTCAGAGAGTGTTGGCAGAAGACTTTCTGTCTGATATCAGAATGAGCTGCTGAGCGCTCGTTACCAAAATGAAACAGACTTTTACGAGCTTCGGTTTCGTCCTCTCTCCACCAATAAAAAGACTCTCCTGACAGGAAACTGGAAAATATACAGTGAGGGTTTAAAGGGACCGATCTTTAGTCTTTTTTGTGTCTGACTGTTCATGTTTGTTTTCTACCGTCCATCATTTGTTTCAGCTCATCTCAGTTTGCTGTGAGTATCAACAGCTTGAAACCTGAATTTTGTAGTTTATAGGGGAGTAACAATGTATTTTATATTGCAATAAAAAATCTCTCATTACTGTACAGACAGTGATGATATATATACCAAGATATTAGGTATTTAAGGTAATTAATTGCATTTTGTTACTTTTATTTCATTTTTATAAAATGACTGCTACTGCAATGGTTTTTTGTTTTGCTACTGACAATTTTTTGCACATGCTCAGGTCATGTCTGCCTACTTTTGTTTTATTATTTAAAGAAGGAAAACAGAAGCATATTGCTTTAAAAGGTAAAAATTTTATACTGACAAAAATGCTGCACACATCACATTTATTATTTAATAAAAGATATATTTTCAAGTCGTCATTTTTTATTTGTTTTTTTAAATACCATAATGAATATTGTATTGTGGACTTTTTTTTAATCGGGATATTATCATATCATCAACAGCATCATGTTAATACTTGGTTTTGTCCCAATTTTATTACAAGGCAAGTCCATCTGGATTGTTTTCCTGAAATTTTGAAAGGAAAATCCGACTTTGCCAATGGGAAAAAAAAGGTGAAATACACTCCAACGCTATGCCCTCCCCTCCCTACACTCAGGGCGGGGGTCAGCAACCTGCTGCTCTTTTACCCCTCCTGTAGCTTCTTGCTGTTTTAAAACCAAAAAATATATGAAAAAATAAACAATTCTTCATTTTAATTTTCATTTATTATTATGGTAGGCCTTAAGTGAGTCTTGCACTCTCCAGTTGTAAAAATGTGGGGGCCTATGCACCATTTATTTTTTAAGGGTGCTGTTTTAATATTTTGTCAACTAAAAAGTGTGTCATAGCCTCTGTCTACAGCTTAGTGCCGTTTGCTCCAAATTCTGCTGATGGCTAGTCTTGAGTCTGTGAGGAAAATAATACTTGTGGCTCCAGACAGATTTTTTCTTTTCTTCTTGCTCTGTTGATAGTAAAGGTTGCAGACTCCTGCTCTAGGGGGTTTATATGCAGCAGTTTTTAGAGGGAACATGACTGGAAAGCCACAGACTGATAAAAAAAAAAAAAAAAAAAAAAAATGAAAAAAGTGGGCCTGCCCTTTCAGAGGTGGGAGTTAAGGGTGCAGATTGGTTTGAGAAATTTGTGCTGCATTGACCCCAGTTTTGCTGCTAAAACTTTGCATCGGAGATGTTTAAAAAGAGACTTACAGCACTATTGTCACAAAGAAACTGAATCAATAATTGTGCAAACTTTTCAACTTTTAGTTTTTGCTTTTAAGCTTGCTTTTGCGTTTGTTTGTTTTGTTTTGTTTTGTTTTGTTTTTGTTTTGTTTTTAAGCATTCTGTAGCTTCCCAGTAGTGTTTGTTCTGTATTCAAATCAGCATTTAAAGTTTGGTCAAAGTATGTTTTGGTCTCCCAAGCTCTTTCAAAAAAACATTTTGGCACGTGACCTGATGAAAGTTTGTGTATGATGATGTGGCTACCATTGATGGACTATATATTAGAAGAGAAACTGACAAAATGAGACCTCCCCAAAAGGGAAGCCAAAGCATCATGATCGCCCCCTGGTGGCTGGCTGCAGTACAGGTCATCATCAAAACCTGCCTCCCCATGTTAATAGAAACATGGTTTCTGTCATTTTAGGTGGGTTTTATCATGCTGATGTTTGTTCAAGTGTTCATTTTTCTGATCAGTTTGGTTTAATTTATTTGGTGCTATTAAAAGGGGTTTCACATCATATTTGACAGCTGAGCTCTGCTCCAGATCGAGTCGGCCGGCTGTGTGGGCGGGAACTTGATACTGTGGCTCCAACCCTGATCACTGCTGCGCAGACTCTGGCTCCAAATGATGTAACCAGCACAATATCCAGGATATTTTGGCTTCATTTTTATGCAGTGGGAGAAAGTGGAGACGTAGCGTTTGTTACGTTTGGTGCAAAGACAACGAATAACACTGGAGGTGGTGGACCCAGAAATGCAGACGGGAGCACTGGTGCAAGTTCAAATGATAATTTTAATGCAAAAAACAAAGGTAACAAAAAACAAAGGTAACAAAAAACACCGGCTTACATGAACGAAGAGATCCAAATGAAAACAAAGCCAGGCAGAAGTCCACAAATCCAAAAATCCAAAAAAACACCAAGAGGGGAAAAATAAGTCCAACAAGCACTAGTGAAACACAAACCATCCAAAAAGGGAGAAAACCAAAAACACTCGAGAACACACTGGGAAGACACGGGAAACTAAAACACCAAATCTACACGACGAACTGAACAAAGACAAAGAGAAAACACAGGGACTAAATAGACAGGGAAGTAATCAAACACAGGTGGGTGGACAACAACAGGTGAACCAAATCAGTAATCAACAAGGGCGGGAAAAGGACAAAGACAGGAAGTAAAAGCAACAAGGACACACAAGGGAAACCAATACTACAAAATAAAACAGGAAGTAACCAACCAAAAACACAACCATGACAGTACCCCCCCTTCAAGGGACGGATCCCAGACGTCCCAAAACCAAAGTCCAAAACAAAGTCACTCGAGTCCACAAGGAGCTGGGTGGGTGGAGGGGGCCTGGAGGAGGGACAAAACAAAAAGCGTCACTAAGCTC
Source organism: Lutjanus argentimaculatus (assembly GCA_034769285.1). Taxonomy (NCBI): domain Eukaryota; kingdom Metazoa; phylum Chordata; class Actinopteri; order Lutjaniformes; family Lutjanidae; genus Lutjanus; species Lutjanus argentimaculatus. Next base: position 2,099,058 of record JAWZSL010000040.1, on the reverse strand, counting down.
AGGCACACAGCCTGGCAACAACAAAAGGCAGGGTCCATAAGTCTGTAAACCCGTGGACGGGCAGGAGCCAGGTCGAAGCCTCAGGCGGGCGGCCTGGAGGCAGGGCAGAGGCGGAGCCGGAGACCTCAGGCGGGCGGCCTGGAGGCAGGGCAGAGGCGGAGCCGGAGACCTCAGGCGGGCGGCCTGGAGGCAGGGCAGAGGCGGAGCCGGAGACCTCAGGCGGGCGGCCTGGAGGCAGGGCAGAGGCGGAGCCGGAGACCTCAGGCGGGCGGCCTGGAGGCAGGGCAGAGGCGGAGCCGGAGACTTCAGGCGGATGGCCTGAAGTCCACCAGGGGAGCAAAGCCGATCAGGAGGTCGACAACGAAGGCAAGACCCCTCAGGGGGACGAACAGGAGGCCAGCGGCGAAGGCGAGACCCCTCAGGGGGATGAGCAGGGAGGCCGGCGGCGAAGGCGAAGACGAGACCCCTCAGGAGGACGAGCAGGAGGCCGGCAACGAAGGCGAGACCCCTCAGGGGGCCGAGCAGGAGGCCACAGGCGAAGACGAAGGCGAGACCCCTCAGGGGGCCGAGCAGGAGGCCACAGGCGAAGACGTAGGCGAGACCCCTCAGGGGGTCGAGCAGGAGGCCACAGGCGAAGGCGGGACCCGTCGGGAGGACGAGCAGGAAGCCACAGACGAAGGCGGGACCCGTCGGGAGGACGAGCAGGAGGCCGGCGGCGAAGGCGAAGACGAGACCCCTCGGGAGGACGAGCAGGAGGCCGGCGGCGAAGGCGAAGACGAGACCCCTCGGGAGGACGAGCAGGAAGCCACAGGCGAAGGCGGGACCCGTCGGGAGGACGAGCAGGAGGCCACAGGCGAAGGCGGGACCCGTCGGGAGGACGAGCAGGAGGCCACAGGCGAAGGCGGGACCCGCCGGGAGGACGAGCAGGAGGCCACAGGCGAAGGCGAGACCCGTCGGGAGGACGAGCAGGAGGCCACAGACGAAGGCGGGACCCGTCGGGAGGACGAGCAGGAGGCCACAGGCGAAGGCGGGACCCGTCGGGAGGACGAGCAGGAGGCCACAGGCGAAGGCGGGACCCGTCGGGAGGACGAGCAGAAGGCCAGAGGTGCTGGCGAAGACGAAGGTGGGCCCCCACTGGAAGACTTGCAGGAGACCAGCGGTGCTGGCGAAGACGAAGGTGGGGCCCTTCTGGTGGCCTGCGGCGCTGGCGAAGAGGGGACCCCTTGGGAAGACGTGCCGGAGGCCAGTGGCGCTGGCGAAGACGAAGGCGGGCCCCCACTGAAGGTGACTGAGGCCCAGCTGAGACTAGAAGTGACTGTGGCGATGTAGACGGCCCCGTCAGAGCAGGAAGAGTCACTGATGATCCCACCAGAACAGGAGGCGGCTGCGACACAGCCAGAACAGGAGAAGGCGCCAATGGTCCCACCAGACCAGAGGGAGGCGCCGACGGTCCAGCCAGAGCAGGAGGAGGCGGCGACGGTCCCACCGGAGCAGGAGGAGGCGGCGACAGTCCCACCGGAGCAGGAGGAGGCGGCGACAGTCCCACCGGAGCAGGAGGAGGCGGCAACAGTCCCACCGGAGCAGGAGGAGGCTGCGGCCCAGCCAGAACAGGTGGAGGCTGCAGCCCAACCAGAACAGGAGACGATGGCGATGACCCAGCCAGAACAGGAGATGATGGCGACAGCCCAGTCGGAACAGAAGATAGCTGCAGCGGCCCCATTGGGACAGGAGATGGTGGCGATGGCCCCACCGGAAGAGGAGGTGGTGGCGGCGGTCCCACCGGGACTGGAGATGGTGGCGACGGCCCCACCGGAAGAGGAGGTGGTGGCGGCGGTCCCACTGGGACTGGAGATGATGGCGACGGCCCCACCGGAAGAGGAGGTGGTGGCGGCGGTCCCACCGGGACTGGAGATGGTGGCGACGGCCCCACCGGAAGAGGAGGTGGCGGTGGTCCCACCGGGACTGGAGATGGTGGCGACGGCCCCACCGGAAAAGATGGTGGCGACGGTCCCACCGGGACAGGAGGTGGAGGCGGTGACCCAGCCGGAACAGGATATGGCTGCGGCGACCCCCCCCCGGGGCTTGAGATGATGGCGACGACCCCACCGGAAGAGGAGATGGTGGCGGCGGTCCCACCGGGACAGGAGGTGGTGGCGGTGACCCAGCTGGAACAGGATATGGCTGCGGCGACCCCACCGGGACTGGAGATGATGGCGACGGCCCCACCGGAAGAGGAGGTGGTGGCGGCGGTCCCACCGGGACTGGAGATGATGGCGACGGCCCCACCGGAAAAGATGGTGGCGACGGTCCCACCGGGACAGGAGGTGGAGGCGGTGACCCAGCCGGAACAGGATATGGCTGCGGCGACCCCCCCGGGGCTTGAGATGATGGCGACGACCCCACCGGAAGAGGAGATGGTGGCGGCGGTCCCACCGGGACAGGAGGTGGTGGCGGTGACCCAGCCGGAACAGGATATGGCTGCGGCGACCCCACCGGGGACTGGAGATGATGGCGACGGACCCCACCGTTGAGGGGTGGTCGCTGCGTCGTACACCGGGGACTTGGAAATGATGGGACGGCACCTCCCAAAGACGGTGGTGGCAAGCAAGTCCACAGACAGGGACGGGAAAGGATCTGTAGCAGGGCTCCAGAAGGAAGAGGGGAGATGGGCTGCAGTTGAACCCCCGCTGGGCGCAGGGATGTGAAGTCCCAGCGTGAAGGAGATGAGCTGCGTTGATATGGGAGTTTTAGACTAATCTCCGGCGGCCCCAGAACAGATCAGAAGTTGAGGAGCGACGGTCGCAATCAATCGGGAGGCGGACTAGGAGATGAGGCGACGGGCCTATCCAGCTTTCTTGTTCTTGTAATTAGCTCGGCTAATGGTTGCCACGTGTGGACACATTGGGAGCGTCCCCACGAAAAAGCAAGGTTTGGTCAGGCAGGCGGTCCCACCGGGACGGTTGGAGAGTGTTGGCGAGCTGCTGAATCAGAGAGGAGCTGATGAGCGGCCGTTACCCAACAGGAACAGGAATGACGAGCTTGGTTTCGTGGTACAAAGCAGAGCCTCCGACGCTGGGCAGTGAGGTTTAAGGGGCGCTGGTCTGCTGGTCATTCTTTTTTACGCGTCATATTTGTTGTCGGTTCGTGCTGTGGACAACAGCTGGGAACCTGGGTTTTTGGGGGGCTGGGCAGCTGTAGTTTCTAGCAATAAAAATCTCTCATGGCTGGCAGCGGGAAACTTCCGTAGGTTTAGGTATAAAGCTTTTGACCTTTTCTTTTGGCTGCTCGGCATGGGTTTTTTTGCTACTGGACATTTGGAGGCATGCTCTGTCAGTTGCCATGCTTTACGTTTTTGGGGGGCTTGCTAAGGTAAAATGATTTCTGACAAAATTCACAGTCAAAATTTAAGCTGAAAGAGTACTTTTAGCAGTCGTCTTGTTATGTTTTTTTAATCTGATATTGCATGGGCTTTTTTTAATCGGTATCGAACCAGAATCATCAAGCATGCAAGTTCTACCTAGTTTTGCCAATAAATACAGGCGTCTTGGATGTTTTCCTGAAGAAAAAACCAGCAAAAAAAGTTGGGTCCTCCACGCATGCCCTCCCTCCTACACCCCCCCTCTTATTCTGCTGTTTAACAAATGTCTTCTCAAATCATGTGAAGCTCACTCCAAAAAGTTTGGAGTTGACCATTATTTTGCTGTGTTTAATGTAAACTTGAAATAAGTGGTCACTCTGTCACAGGCCTCTTTGCCTCCAAACAGGCCAGTTGAGCTAAGGAATATCTTGTGGCTCCAGAGATTTTATCTTGCTGTCTGCTTGGGTTGATGTTGGTCAGATTGCTAGGGGGTTTATACGTTTTAGGAATGACTAAAGACAGACGAATAAAACACTGAAAAGTGGGCCTGCCCAGAGGTGGGAGACAGGGGCAGATTGGTGAAAATGTCTCATACATTGTCTAAAATTTTGATCGGAGATAAAAAAGAGGAACTAAAAACACAAGGTAATCAAAACAAACACTGTTGTTTTTACTTGCGCGTTGTTTGAGCATTCAGCTCCAATGAAATCAAATCAGCATTTAAAGTGGTCAAAATCCCAAAGCATCCAAAAAAACACCAAGGAGATGGGAAAAGTAAGTCATGAGATGTGGAACCATTATACTAAAAAAGGAGAAAAGAGACCCCAAAAAACAACTCAGATCCACCCTGGTGGCCGGGAACTGCAGAACAGTCACATCAAATCTACCCGTAAATGAAACAAGTTGCATAGGGAAAATCAGCATGGCAAGCAATTTGACAGGGTTAATTAATTCATAAAAGGGGGTGACAACAAACAGGTGAAGCCAATGATCAGTAATCGACAAGGGCGGGATGAGGCAAAGACTGGAATTGACCCAACAATGATCACTGGACCAATTCTCAAAATTAAAACAGCAAATATACCAATCCAAATCAGCAAAATGAACAGCGTTCATCTTTTTATTTATGTCAATGGTTGCTACATATAAACTTGCTGGATTGAGCTGAGTGACAGTTTCCAATTGAAAAACCCAGAAAAGAACAGATGAGTCAGCCTTTAAGTGGCTTTTTTAATATTTTGGGAGCTGTAGTGATGTGATATGATGCATTAGATGACAGTGACTTTCTGTTGGTCCAGCTGTTCCCAGATTGAAATATCTTGACAGCTATTGGACAAATTGCTATTAAGTTTGATACAGCTGTGATGCCCTGAAGATAAATCCAAATAATTTTACACTTTGATCCTCTCAAGTTTTTATCCATCACAAGCAGGTCAAACGTTTCTGTTGAATTTCCATCAAACTCAGCTGTACTTCACTGCTGATATTATGTCCAGATGTATACAGCTGAACTAATAACATGCTTTACATTACATTTTGCTCTCATCATGAACCTGTATAAGTAGAAACCACTTCATGCTTTGACCAGTATTATTATTTCCCCCTGAGAAGCTTTAAGGATGGGTTGTTTTTTTTTATGGCTGCACCATTCAATCAGATGGAAATATTATAGATGTGTTTTAGGCACAAAATTCAGCCTGACAGATCTGATATGGTTTGCAAACTTTGGGATCTCCACTGAACTTTAAAAAAAAAAAAAAAAAAAAAAAACAGTTCTGCAGGTTTGACTAAATCTTGGCTGCACAGTGTGAGTTTGTACTGACTGACTCTTCGGCACCTTCATGAGGTTTCAGTGGCTGAGATTTCTTTTAGCGTTATAGTCTAGTTAAAAGGAGAGTTCAGTTTTTTGAGCCTCTACCACCACTTAACCTGTGCATTATCTATGTAAAGCAACAGTATTGTGTATGCAGTGGTGAGTTGCAACTTTTTGCACATGTCCAGGCATTAAATTCAGAATGAGTGTACATTTACAAAAAGCAGTAAAGTTTATCAGTTTGAACATTTAATATCTTCTCTTTGTGCTGTATTCACCTGAGTATAGGTTTAAAAAGTACTTGCAAGTCATTGCATTCTGCTTTTCTTCACATTTTGCACAGCATCCCAGCTTTTTAGGAATTGGGTTTGTAAATTGCCTGCAGCTATTGTTTAAACGCCAGCATTTATATGAAATTTCATAATAGTCACTTTTTCACTTTACTAAATTTAGCCCTGTTGTAATCTACGTGTCTTGCCTTTAGACCTGTAAATCAACAAATCAGTGTTTTCTGGGATACTTTCCAGAATGTACGATTATTCCTCCATGGGAGGCCAAATAAGTCAATTTATCTCTCTGGCAGCATCAAAATGACTTCAAACACGCAAGACTCTACCAGACTTGAAACCTGACTTGGTGTCCATCTGAAAAACTTGCACAGCTTTGGCAGCAACTCAAAAAAAAAAAAAAGACACAGTGGTCTGATCTTTAGATACCAAAATCAGTTTCCTGCCCTGCCAACTTTCCAACAAAAATCCAGTGTACGAAACTAAAATCACAAGCCATGCAGGATAAAATCGTTTATATTCTTGTGCTCAGTCTCCCTTTACTTTATACATCCTCTATCCTGCTCCCTATCCCTCCCTCTCTATTCCACTTTGCATTAAATCCACCATTAGATTCGCTTGGTACCACCAGAGCTTGTAGGCAATAAAACACATTGTTAAAGTGACATGTAATTACCCAGCCTCTCTTTTGACTAATTAAGTCAGTGCTGCCTATTATGTGGAAATGTATAAGGAAGTCAGGTGATCAATAACAGCGAGGGAGAGAGACAAGCTAATTTCTCAGCACTCGGATTGCTGAATCCTGCAATATCTCGACCGACGTGTTTATTATGGCTCCTGGCGGCGGCCGGCCGGTCGGTCGGTCCGCTCTAACATCGTCACGCATGCCACTCCACGCCACGCGGCTCAGAGACGAGCATGCGGATCAGAGAGTGATGTCCCTCTGCAATAAAACAAGATCCTTTTAATTTCATGCTGCCATAAACTGCCAGTCATGTTGATGATCGGAGCGGGGTTAGCTCAATATACAGTGTTCGCCAATCTACAGTATTTCATGGTTTCATGGCTGACGCAGGCGAGCTTTAGACCAGGACAATTGATGGTTTAGATAATAACATGGACACCTATAAAACTGATTGATGGATGTGTCCGAGATGAGGCGAGATGCAGTGGCTCCACCCCTCTGGTGCTCCCAGCAGATTAAAACAAACTAACCAGGCTTAATAGCATCCGGAGACATGAAGCTGACTGTTTATGTCTCAAATTAAATGAAGCAGACTCATTAAACATATAATGAATCACACTGAACTAATCTGTGACCAAACTATCTCCAAGTTTTAACTTTGTGACCAGACTCATAGTTTAACTGAACCATTTGAAGCCTTATCTAAACCAGCCAAACCATTTAAAATACACTATCGCTTGTGGCAGGTTACAAGACATGAAGGATTAATTCTCTTGGTTTGGTTCCTCCAGACATTTTGAGAGACTTTGGCAGATTACCAGACTTGGTTCAGGGACTCTGATGCTGCTGATGTTCAAACTGTACATTATTAAGTTTATGGCTTCCCCCTGAAAGTAGAAGATTCAAGTCAGAGACTCTTCAGTTGACCGAGATTCTTTCAGTGAAGCAGGCATATTTTTTTTCCTTTGTCAGTCAGTGTGCATTGCAATCACATGATAAAACAGAGGTTTACAAAATGTACAGATATAATATTTGAATGAGGAACTATGAATAAATCTGTTCATGTTAAATAAATCATGTTATCTGATGAGAGAAGGTGAATCAAGTGGTTGGTACACAAGTTTCAGCGTTTGACTTTTAGTTGCGTCATTGTTCACAGAGCAATGCAACAGCATGACAGGCTGTAAACTTTACAAACCAAGTCTCTGAATAACCACAAACCACAAAATGAACTGTGATGGAAGCAGAAAAGAGTGATAGAAATTGAGTGCAGAAGATGCGCTGTCACACTTCACCACAGTGCACCGCAGAGTGCACAGGACAGGTGCATACTTGCTTCTATACTTGTGCTTGTTTCTGCCAGTGGCAGGCTCAGATTGTTAGTCTGTTGCACAATTAAATACTAATCTCAGTTAAGTAAATAACTGGTAATAGTGGTGTAAACTTAAATAAAATAGAGTTTAATCAATATGGAGATGCTTGCTTACTCAAATAAATAAATAAAATCAATCAATAAATAATAAATTTGAGCACTGTTGGGACATAGTAAGTATAAAAGAGGAGGGAAAAGCATTAACTTTGAGCTGCTCTGTATTCCTTAACAAAACATTATGCCTTTCTTTGTCGTCTGATGTGAAAGCAGAAGTCTTACTGCTAAATCATTCTCATGTAAGCTGATGGAGTAGTTTATTGTGGCAATGAACTGAAAGAAAAAAGAATAAATCTTCAAGTATTTATATATAAAGGATCTGACTCGACTGAAAAAATTCTTAGTCAGGGACAGCCCTTTGTAGTAATCTTACAAATAAAATCAAAATTAACCAATGTAGGCTACTTCTTTGTCGCCCGTGTAGAAAGTCCAAAGTTTGTGGGTTGATGAGTGAGAAGAAACTATATAAACATTGTGAAACGCTGTCTGCAGAATTTCTGAGAAGCCACAAATAATCGTCCAGCGTGTTGCTGCTGTTGGGACGTCAGACACGTTGTAATACCAGAATTAAACCTAAAGAGGGGAGCAAAAACACATCTGGAACAGTGTAAATTACTGACAAGAAACTGTACATAAAGTACAGTTTTTCTTATTGGTCTGTAGAACTTTGAACAAGGTCAGAACGTTCTGTGCGTTCTGCAGACGACAGAGAATCAGGAACACAGTCTGCCTGATCAGGATCTTCTCAGTTTCTTCTCTTTCCAACATATTCATCCAGCGAACGGCAACCGACTCCAAACTGCAGAGTGATTTTTTTTTTTTTTTCCTTTAAACCTCAGTCAGGAGGAAAATGGAGGTCCTGTCCAAGCTGGACTGAGAGGAGATAATTCACAGGAGTAGATAGAGGAGAGAACGGCCTGAAATGAAGTGAAGAAAAGAGAAAGGAAAATTGATGGGAGGAAGGTGGCATAAACACGACGGGTGCTCCTGGTCCATCTCAAATGAAAATCCAATTTCAAAAAGGGCTTGTGGAGTTTATAGGCAAAGAGAGAGAGGGAGAGAGAGAAGAAGAAGAAGAGGGAAAAAAGCAAACAAAAAGAAGACCAAAAAATTGTCTGGTGAAGATGAGCCGCAGCGAGAGGCATTGCAAATCCTGAGGGCCTGAGGAGAGACAATGATCTTCAATTACCAGCTGTTCTGTTCTCAATTTTAGACAAGAGCAAAGGAAATGAAGAAAAGGAAGAAGAAGGGCTGGGAGGAAAAGAAGGAGGATGTAGGGGGAGATATTACAGCGGAGGAGAAGGGGCAAAAAACAAATGAAGCAAGAAAGGGGTCGAATCACGCAGCACAAAGAGGAAGGATACAGGAGGAAGAGATAAAAAGAGAAACAGAACCTGGCAGAGGACGGACGTTATAATTTTATTCATCTTATCCCATTGGAGCAGACACTTCTTCTTCGCGGACTCCATCTCGTCCTGAGAGCTTCGCCGCAGACGCTCCATTTGCAGATCGTATCATTTGTAAACACGCTCTCTTCTCGCCGCGTTACACCCGTCTGGCAGAAGGAGAGTTTTGTCATCAACCCCCCCTTTTTCCCCCCGATCGCTCCCTCGGTGTCGTTTGCAATTCAAAACGCCCTTTTTTTTTTTTCCTCAGCAGATTTGTGTACACAGGACTGAGCAGAGACAGTAGCGGAGTGGAGAGGAGTGGAGTCGGGGAAACAGACACGAGGCCTGATTCAACAACCTGTTTCTGAGCGGCGAGCGTTGACACGGCCGTCAGGAGAGCAAACAAGAAGCGGCTTGCCGGGCTCGCCACCTTCACTCAGTCCATCAGATAAACAAAAGTACTGGTTCATTTTGATGAAATTTGATGCACTTTCTCCTCTGTTTCAAAGTGACTTCTAAAGTGACTGACATGAGAATTAAAGGGAAATTCCAGCAAGTTATATATTATTTCATTTTTGCCTTCACATGTTCTAATCACATTAGCTTTTCAATTTGACTTAATCGAGTTGGATTTCAGTTTAAATTATTTTGTTAATGTTTTTGTGTTTTACAGCTTAACGAAAACATGTTTGCAGCTAATTTAAGGTTGAAATAAGTAAAGTACGTATCTGTATGGAACAGATGGAACTCAAAGTTGTCTAGATGTACTGCAAGCAATGACGTGATTTCTCGCTCTGCAAGTTATTAAGCGTCTCGGTAAGTCAGCCTCGTCTCTATGCAGTTGGAGGACAGTTTACTTACCTGCAACTCCCAGCAGGTCCCCAATTTTCTCCCCCAAACCCTTAAGTATATACCCTTGGGTATATCCTTGTTGCGGATATCCCAATAAACAGGGATCACATAAGATGCTTCGCCTCTCAGTCTTGTAATTTAGTCTCTCATCGTCCATTATGACTGCTGGCCGGAGAGGAAACCGAAACATGAAGGACATTAACATTGATTTTGACCCAAAAAAAATCATTGGAGCCAGAGAGAGTGATCTGTCGAACAAGCGACACACCGCTTAACCTGATGGCTGACGTCTGGAGCAGGTTAGAAAGAAACTGAACCAATCTGAGGTTTGCTCGCTCACATTGCTTCCAATTCGAAAGAGGTGTTACACCATATTGTATTTCCTCAACAATGGATACCTGTGCTCTCCAACGCTAGATCACCTTCAAACTTTGAAAAAACTTAGTATGTTCAATATATTTAGTAGTTCAGACCTGCTATTAACCCAATAAACGCTAGAGTTTCCAACAAATAGTTTCTTGACAATTTTAGGATTCAGGATTATTGATTATTCTTAGCATTAATATTTAGGGTCTTAACCATTTTTAGTGTTTATCTGGATTCTAGTCTGGGTTCTTAACCATTTTTAGCATTAATATCTGGGTTTTTGACAATTTTTAGCATTGATATGTTGGTTCTAAATCATTTTTGGCATTAATATCTGGGGTCTTAACCATTTTAGGGTTGATATCTGGTTTCTAAAATAATTTTAGCTTTGATATCTGGGTTCCTATCATCACCAGAGCCATCTTTGACATGGCCACAGTGTCATGTGGTCATATTGTTATAGTGTAAAAAAAAATAATCAACTATCAACTATAGCACCTTTAAAGGCTGTTAAAACAGTGGTTATTTTTACCTTTATTTTTCAACCAAATTAAGCCCAAATAAAACCTTCATATTTAGATTCTTTTTGACCTGTAAATCACCAAATCATCACTTACTGGCATGTGTAATAACTTCCTTTTTCATCCTTGGAATAAATGTTTCTTTACGACTCCAAGCAGAAGCTCAAACAATGATGAGGATTACTTTCCAGAGGTACACATCTTCTTCTCTATCATCATACTACCTGAGACTGCAGAGTAATCAACATCTTGTTTCTCTCTGAGCTGTTCTCTATTCTGTTGTCATGTCTATAGTTATTTTGCATCCTCCCTGTCGTCTTTATGTTGCTAATTTATTCACTGATTAAGTCACGCTGACTGCAGGCCACAGACGTAGCATTTGCCATGCTAATTGCTGGCAGATAAACAGCAGCGGTGCCCTTCCACCAAAACACGAAGACGTTTTTTTTTTTTTTTTTGTCTGTGTGTGGTGGAAGTGACTCCTGAGGTTCTGGCAGCTTCGTTACCTGAGAGAAGGTGGCTCTGCATCCAAACAACAACAAAAGGCAGGAGGCATGAAAGCGGCTGTTTACCCCCCTGAAAGCTCACGGGTCATCATCGGCCTAATTAAACCGCAGAATATTTTTAGATTTCTGAGATCCTGTCAGATTCGAAGCCTCTGTTTGTTTATCTGAGCAAGAACAAATAAAAGTGTTTTAAGATTTATTGCCAACTGTCATGTTAGCTCTCCTCCTGTCCGCGGTGTGAAAGCGAGTCCTGCTGGGAAGCTTTACATCAAACGGCCCCTTTAGAAACACCTTTAATTACTCTCTGTCTCTGGCTCTCTGAAGTCCTCGCTGCGTTTGGCTGTCGGCTCGTCTCACTTTCCGTGGAGCCATCTGGATCTGATTCAAGCTCTTTCCTCCTGCATCCACATCCCTGAGCACCTCATCCCTCCGTCTCTCAAATTCAAATGAGTTTAACTGGCAGGACTGTTAAGATGCACCGAGTAAAGTTTATTTATACATCACCTTCTGTGGAGTGAAGTATCACCAAGAGCTTCACAAGTCAATGAACACAGAGTAGAAAGACCACAAACAAAAAACCAAAATCAAGAAACAAATCTGCCTTTCAGATGCTGTTTGAACGTTTCTGAATGACCTGATGTCCAGATTTTTGGACAAGGGACAGGTCCTGGTCACATTTGTTGGGTTTTGTAGGCGAGACTGAAAATGAGGATGTCACCTTCCTGTGCCACAGCCACAGAGGAGATTTATGTATTTGCAGATTTCTCTGATGGACATGACTGATGTTCAGTAACCACTTGTGTACCAACTGATAGGTGGTTATATTTTGAACCTGGAGTCTCATTACAGAAGACAATAACTGTCTAACTGCTTGTCCTATCTAAAATAAGATTCCTATCTTCATATTCCAGAAATATTTTCTAAACATGTGACTTAAACTCGTGTCCTCCTATCTCAGACCTCATATCTTAACCCAACTAGAACTGCAAACTGAAAATTTCCCCATTGTGGGACTAAAGAATTATCTTAAATTCGATTGTTCTTCAATTGGCACTCGTCCTGTGATACCTGTAGCTATGTTTAGAGTGCACGGAGACTGTCTGTATCCTTAAAGGAATAGTTCACCATAAATGAAAATTCAATCATGATCTATTCACTCTCATGCTGACTGAAAGTCAGGTTTAGTATTTTTTTAGTTTTTTAGTTAAAAACACTGCTGAAGTTTCACAGGAAAGCATTAAAGAATCTCCCAAACAATGTGAGTGAATGGTGACCATTTTTAAAACGGAATAAACAACCAAAAAAAATTGCCTCCATACTGCTCGTCTGGTGTAATCCAAGTCTCCTAAAGCCCCAACATGCTGTTCACTTGTGTGCACACTGTCACTACAGACACACACAGTTCAGATGGTGTGCACGTGCACATGAATGTGGCTCCAAGCTAAGGATCTACAGTGAAAATTCAGGCTAAAAATATGGTGTAAATGACGTCTTTCAAGTCAACTTGGTATGTCGGGGCCATAATTTTTTGATGGAGCATGAAAAAACACACTAGACTTCTCAGCTAGTTGAGGAAACTAGCAGCACACTCCACAGTACATTTGGTCCTTAGAGGCGTCAGATTCTCCTGCTTCCATTCACTCCTACATTTTTTACGCTGTTTCGGTTTTTCAAAATACACATTTTGTGTGTCTGTTTCTTCTGTAAAGGATTGTGTTAGCAGTTTGCAAAGGGCTTCCTAATGGTTCACACTACATGTGCGTGTGTGGCGTTACTTGCTGGCCCATATTAACCAGTGAGAGCAGCAACCTGTGCAGTGCTGCGTACGCATGGCTGGACTCGGAGGCTCGCCTACTTTGTCCATGTGACGTGCGTTTCTCTGTCCACAGATCATTTCACTGTGCATTTTTGCAGTCATATCAACGAAATATTAATGTGACATTTCTCACTAAGTTTCAGGGGCTATATCTGTAGAATATGTCACAGACATGAAAAAACATCAGGTGCAGGGCAGTGTTTTCCTGTTTCTCTTCTCTTTCTCCCTCCGTCTCTCTCTGAACGAGGGGGAAAATCACTGATTGCCTTCTGGTTACAGCTCTTTTCTTCTCCTCAAAACTTTGCAAACTTGGTGTAGAAGAGTAAGGCTGGTAGCAGCAGCCCCGCAACAGAAATGTTGCCTGTGTGGCCACCACTGGCATGCCAGCTGCAGCAGTTCAGCAGTTTTAATATTTTACCAAACTGTAATACACTCACATTTTCTTCAGAATCGTTTTCATATTTACATAGAATTGTGTTTTCTTATATCTTTTTAGACAAAGTAAAATCTGCTTTATTCTTCAGTGTAGGTCAGAAAATGTGTCATCAGATTTATTTTTGATGATCTCTTTACATCCCTCCGGCATCTTGAATGTTTAGTTTTGTTAGTGTTAATTTGATGTTTACACACACTTAAAGAATACTGAACATTTCTCCCCCGACGCTCTGTTGCAATTTTTGCCAGATGTTTTTTTTTTTCGTTTTTTTTCAAACCACAGAAAGGTTATCAAATCATTTTCTTTTTATTATTCTTATTATCCATATTCCTCCTACCGTTTGGGAATATTTTCAATTTCTCTTCTCTTGCTTAAATTGTTTTTTCTTCCCCTCATTAAACTATTTTCACATTAAGCCTTTCAGAGTTTTTCTCATTTGGAGATAAATGTTACAGATCACTTGAACGAAACACAGACAACGCTAATTAAGTGTTTTTTGCAGAATTAATATTCCCTTATTTCCCTGTAACATGGCAGGTTTTCCCATAATTATTTCTCTCTGTTCCTCTCCTCTGTGCTTTTTTATCTCTCTATCCCTCCTCTCTCCTCTTGTCATTTCCACTGCTCGCTCGACCAGGTGACCCGGGGGACCCGCAGCTACTTTAAATTGATTCTTTCTTTTTTTACGTCGCCGCATTAAATTGAAACCAATCCCCAAATGCTTAAAAGCTCAAACTGCAACCTGACTTCCTGCCTGTCCTCCCCCATCTGCACCGAGAGAGAGAAGAGAGGAGGAGGACCAGCGGGAGGGTGGAGGGTGGAGGGGTGGGGGGTTCTTTGACGGCAGCTCTCACACAATGAAACGACAGGGTTCGTTTCGTCTTCGGAGGATTTGGTAAATCCGGAACTGTGTCGAGCAGCTTTAGACAGAAAGGAAAGGCCCGCCGGAGCAGAACCGCCGAGCATGACAACCAGCTTTATTTTATGTCATTGTATTCAAATTTACTACATCCCCAACACTTATCACCCCCCCACCACCCTCCTCGGCACACACAGGCCCACTTTGAAGACGGATCACCGTGGAGAAAGAACATATTTTCCCCTTTTTCCAAAGTCAGATTGGCACAAATTGAAGCAGAGGAACTTTTTATGTGTGTCAGCGAAGCACAATGGAGAGCACACTGTAAAAAATGGACACCTTAAGCTGCCAGAGTTACGACAGAGCCCTGAAATCTTTCGTTTTGTGTCTAATGATGAATTGCATGTAAAAGAACGTTACGACTAAGCAATTAAAGGGTCATGCTGACTAATTTTACACATAAAGAGTATTTGTTGGGGATTTTTGATTTTTACTCTTCAATTATGCTCGAAAAAATATTTTAAAGGTCAAACTCTTGTACGGAGCCAACCTTCTAGTGATTCAATTTTCATTAAACTTAGATGTCAGATTTTCCATCTGATGATCCGACAAAATTTCCATTTTGTCATTTCACAGCATTATTTTTTAAAGTTACTCAGAGTTCTCTTAATGCACATTTTAAACCATAATTTTTAATTTAGCTTTGATTTAGAAGGGCTGCAGAGTTGACATGTTATGGTTTAGACACATCTGACAGCAAGATTATTTAATGAATTTGCCTAAAAATATAAAGTTTACCAGTGCCTGAGCAGTATTCCCGCCTTTTTTAAACCAGGAAGTGAGACAGGGGTCCTCGGGCTATAGCTAACCATTTTTATGCCTGATTAAATCGTGTTTTTGTAAAAATCTGCCAGTTAAAAATCGATGTTAAAGCAAAGATGATTATGACAGGACATTTTACACCTATGTTATCAACAGGTATCGGTAGTTTTAGATTTTTAAGGCTTTTAACACTTTTTTTTTTTTAAGTGTTTGAAGATGTCAATTATCGTCTGAGACAAGAGTGTTTTCTGGAACACAGCAAGTTTAGAATATTTTTTTTTTTGTTTTGTTTTTGTTTGTTTTTTGTTTTTGTTTTTGATGAAACAATGCTGTAAGTTGCATTATGAGAAATACAGAGTCCAGTGTTAGTGAACTGAACCTCTGATCTCTCATGTTTCAGGGCTCTCAAATTGAGGCTCTATCTTTATACAAGGCCTCAAACACACAGGCCAGGGGCCATTTCTGGCCCCCTCTACCCCTTTAAAATAAAATCCAGCTTACAAAATGTTTTAATTTAATTAGTTTTTGTAGTTGTTTCATACCAATTTAAACTAAACTAAACATACAACTAAAAGTGAAACATGATTCTAGTGAAAAAGTATTGTATGGATGTTGCAATTCACTGATATTCTGCTCCTAGAAAATAACAACTTGTTCAACAATATTTTTCTACCAGCAAATATGGAGGCAGAGCAGGTTAGCAAGTTATGAAGTGACATTTATGATCACTTGTGCAACAAAGCAAAAACTTTAGTATATAAAAACACAGACACGGCTGTTTGCAATTTTTCTCAAGTATGATGAATATAAGTTAGCTATAGAAACAAAAAAGTTGATTTTCCTAAATATTGAACTTTATGGCTATTCTTAAACTTTGATGAGGCCCCTCTATGGGAGGACAATTCCATCAATTGCCCCAAGCCAGTTTAGTTGGATGAACCGCAAAACTACATTGGTTTAAGACCCCGATATATAAACAAGTCTTTTCCCTCAAGGCCAAAAAGAGACTTTTTGCTGCCATCTTTATGCCTTTGCTGGACTAAGATGATGTTATGGTGATGCTGGACTCTGTCTACCATGGAGGAGTGAAAGTTGTTACAAATTCTAAAGCTTAAATTCAGATTGTCCACATTTTCTAGATTAGAAATTCCTGAAAATGCAGAAACTGCACTGGAACAAAGCTCTTTACTGTGTAGCCCCCTCACTCAATTCCTAATCTTTAACACAACCCTTCTGATTACACACTCTATACCCGGGGTCCTCAATTAGCGGACCGCGGTCCACGACCGACCGCGCACACCTCTCTGCGGACCCAGGACAAATGCACTTTTCAAAAAAAAAAAAAAAAAAAAAACCCAAACTTTTTTTTAACATATATTATTTGTATTAATCGCCGATCTATCGCTAAATTCTGTTTCATTTTTAGTCAAATATCTCCCATGTTCCCACTTCTGTTGTATTCAATCACTGCATGCGGCTCTGCGCTGTGTGTGTGTGCGTGTGTGTGTGCGTTGTGTGCGCGTGCATGCATGTGTGTGTGTGTGGAAAGTGTGTGCTTCGGGACACAGCGCTGATTGGCTGTTGCCTGGGTGACAGGGTATTATGGGCCGTCATCTCTATGACAACGATGCGCTGATTGGCTGAGAGAGCGTGTATGCTGCCAGCTAGACTGGACGGACCGCAGCAGTGTGAAACACGAGTCGTACCCGGCACTTTGCAATCTGTTTGTTTACATGCCACCAGTAGAAGACCGAATCTAACAAAATGGCATGCTCAAAGTTGACCAAGAGAAGAAAAGTGGACAGTGAAAATCGCCGTTTCAATGAGGAATGGACTGACAAATATGCGTCCATTAATAAATGGACCCATGCTTGTATGAAAAAAACAATTGTGGACCTTCAAGATTTGTATTTGAGGACCCCTGCTCTATACTTTAAACACCTTTTTGCATGGGAGAGGAATAGGCAATGGCTACAAAGATAAAAAAAAAAACTGGGAATTGTGTACAAAAATATGATTCAAAATCAAGGTGCAAAGAGGCCCAGTTAGCTTATAATATAGCTATACTGTGTGTGTGAGCTTTAACTCCCATGCTTAATGCTTATCCAGTTATAGCCCTTTAATGTTCCACATGAATCAGATTATTTTACCATGAAATGCTCACATCACTATTAAACATGAATCACTCTCATACACACAGATGAATTGCAAAAATATCACAGCATTTAATTCAAAACCCATCAAACAAATAAAATAAACAAACAAAAAAATAATAATACCCGGGATTTTCTAACTCAGTCTATGTACCATGTTCGTTGACGCGCTGTTGGAGCTCATACGTAACCCTCAGGTGGAGAATTGTTAGTACTCACAGTCCCTTGGAAAATCAGGAAGCTGGTAGTAGCAGTCCATTAAAACCTTCGATACCGCAGCCAGCAGAAGGAAGAAGAAAAGCTCGGTCCACGTGCAGAAAGTCCCTGGCAGCGGCAAGTCCTGAGCACCTCTACTGCAGCAGCATATGTGGCAATGTCCGAAGCACACAAAAGCCCTATTCGCACGGGATTAGTATTACCTGGGGACGTCTGGTAATTTGTAAATTATCCCCCCACCTCTGTGTTTCTTGTGGTGCATTCGCACAGGATAAGCGAAGTCTGCATATTACTCGAATTTACTGACATGAAGGTCCGGATATGATGTAAGTATTACATTTAAACCTAGCCTTGATAGGCACACTGTCATGGACCACAACTTTTAAAGTACTAGAAACCAGATAGCTGTCAATATTGCTCACATTTTCAGGAAGGTATATAGCTAATTAGCTTATAGCTCATTAATAGCTTGATAATATTATCTAAAATGTTCCTTACCTCATGCTGTTACACATGTCATCCACGTCAATGTCCTGCAAAATTTTGCCCTTTTGGTGGATCTCTTTCTGCGGATGGGTCTCCATATAATTCACAGAGAGACACTATTTGCACCTAAAATACTTTCAAAACTGCCATTCATAATTTCAACCGCAGCCTCCATTACTCAACCTGGAAAAAGATAGAAAACGGTGGCAATAAAAAGAACAAACACCGCCCAATCACTGATGCAGATTCACATGGGACTAGTATTATCACGGGACGTCTGTGTCTGGCGAAATATGGTGGGTAATTTGCGGTGGAATTTTTACTTTACAAATTACAGACATGGCGCATTCGCACGGGATTAAGATCACAGGCATCCTCCTATTATTACAAATTACCAGAGGTTCCCAGGTAATACTAATCCTGTGCGAATAGGGCTTAAGACAAAGTCAAAATTTCAAATGAATACACTGTTGAACAACCATGAGCATAATTTTAGCGTCTACAATATCTATACTCACTCAGAAACTTGTAAATAATCCCACGCTTCCTACATGCAGCCTGACGCAGGTCTCCTCGCTCCTGTGAAGGCGCACGCTAGTCAGCTAACTCCGTTTCATGTGCTAACAGTAATAGCTAATTTAGCAACAATACTCACTGAAACGTCTTGAAACACGGCTCACACTCCGGCTGGTTAGGGTTACACAGAGTCGCAATCCCACTGGGTTTTAATTCTTCCAAAAAATGGTATTTACAAAGAATGAAACAAACTTAAAACAACTTGTTAGCCTCTCTTTCTGTCCTTGTCTTTCTCCTTGCTCTGTCTGGTCTTGTCTGAACTAAGTCCCGCCCTTCACAAAATCCGACAGGTCAAAAGTCTATCCTACCTTGTTTGATTGACACCTGTCTATCCAATGCAGAAAACAGAAAACGGACAAATTCAAGGTCTGCCCTAAATGTGGGATATTTGAACACCTTAACAAAAAAAATACAGTTTTCCCTATTAATGCATAAAATAAATCACATAAGTAAAAAATGAGGTGGTATTTTACAAATAAGGATAAGACTGCACCACAGATAACAAAATTACGACAGGATGAACTAAAATTAGTAGGGCGCTACAACTGTTTTTCATCAGGTTGTTTCAAAAGCTGCATAACATGTCTGTTTTTTACAGTGTGCACTGTTGCCCTGTTGGACAGCTCAGTGAGCTCTTTCTGCCCACACAACAGCCTCAGCGTGACTCATACATGTTCAGCACATATTCTCCACATGTACCTGGCAACCTGACTGTAGCCGCAGCTGACTGGGGCAGAAAGAGCACATAGACCCTCCCACCTCCCCCGAAAACCCTCTGGGATGAGTTCCAGCACGTTTAATTAAAGCATCCAGCATCATGTCCGCCGTGCTGGGCCCAAAAACAATAAAGGTGTCCAATAAAATCAGGTGGTGGCGACACGGCGGCATTGGGATCCGCTGACACTCGGAGAGTTCCTCTGCAAACAAACGACCAATGAATGAGCATCTGTCTTTACAGGCAGAGCGAGGCGACGAGGACGACCCTGCAGGAATGCTTTTAGCTGCCAGACTTCCCTCATGTTGCCACCCTCTCTAACACAGGCGAGGACAATGGGGGGAGATGGTGTCTGCAGGAACACACTCAAAGAAGACATTTTTATCTCTGAAAAAAAAAAACCCTCCTTCAACAACGCCTCCTGGTAAAAGCGCCCTCCATGCTTTCTGTTGGTGTGAGGACAGAAGAGCCTGTAATCTAAAAAAAAAAAAAAAATGCACTCATGATTACAGTGCTTGAGTTGTGCTGTGTGGATGTTACCTGCTGAGTTCCACCTCATCCTGATATTTAAGTCCAGGTGGGAGGGATCCGACCTGTCACCTCCGCCTGCAGCTGCAGGACTGACTGAGTGAGGAGGAAATAGTTTGCAGACAGGCGTCCTCATCTTTGTCCTCGTCTCGTCACAGGAGGAGCTGTGAGAAGTCGTGAAGGTGCAACTGAAAGTCAGAATAGAATCTCTAAAATGCAGTAAATTAGTACATTTAGTTAAGTGCTGTACTGATGCATGATTTTCTCTCAAAGCTGTGAACAGAGAATTCATCATAGACTTGCTTTTCTTCAAATCTGAGGACAATTAAGCCAATAAAAAGAAATCATTCCACAGCATTCAGTCACATGTTTTATGGAATTTCTAGAAATGAGAGTTTATATAGACACAAATATAAACAGGGCAAGATGCATGAAACTGTACTTTGCACCACTTGCTGTGGAAATACCTTTGTGGTGGCTCTTGAGAAGGCCCTTCCTGTGAATAAAGCATAATAAAATGCTGTCTAAGGTGCCCTTCCAGTGGATAAAACATGATAAAATGTCCTTTAGTGTTCCTTTCCACTGGATGAAACATGATGCAGTGCTGCATGGGCTGCCCTTGAAAATGATTTGGCCTCTTTGTGCCTTTAAATGGTCAAATAGTTCCCTGTGTGTTTTTATTACAGAGGTGTAATATTTGTTGTACTTTGAATCACATAATAAAACCGTTTCAGTCTAAACCTGGGACTGGAACTGTTTCACCATAAATGTATCATGACTTTAGCTGCACCGCTGGTTGAGCTCTTACAGCAGTCCTCCACTGCTTAGTGGCAAACAACAAGACCAAAAACAAAACTGTCTGGGTTTAAATCCAGAACGTCAGGTCACCAGACCAGTTCCATTGGCTGACACCCACACAAACTTGGCCTGAGTGCTGCACACAGGAGAAACTCTGCATCTTTGACTCTAACTCTGGCTCATAAATTTCAGTCATATTTGAGTAAATATGGAATAAAGAAAAGCATTAATTCCCACAAAAAGTTCAAAAAGAGACCTGGGGCTGTATTTATATTTATTTATTTGTACTTATTAGTACAAAACTTGGCTCCTGGTGATGGAATTCTGTGAAAATCCTGGTTAAAAAAAAAGAAAAAAGAAAGTTCCCACCCATCCATTATTTTGAATTTCTGATCGAAGAACCCCTAACATGAGAAGTTAGGAAAAGTCATTTGGTTTGACAGGTACAGCTGCGTATCATCAGCGTATAAAATTAACCTGAGCTGAGCTGCGACGATTAATCAATGATCAATCAACTATTAAATTAATCGCCAACCGTTTGATAATTAATTAATCATTCTGAGTCTTTTTTTTTTTTCATTAAAATTTTACTCTGGACAAAACAAGACATTTGAGTCTGTCACACTGGGATTTAGGAAACACTTTTCACCATTTTATGACATTTTTATGACCTTTTATGGACCAACCAAGTAATTGAGAAAATAATCGAAAGATTAATCAATAGTGAAAATAATCGCTGAATTAAAATTAATACTGACGATGTTAAAGGAGGTAACTGTGAGTAAGGTAACTAACTGTAAGAACTCTGTATTACTTGGACACATATAGACTTAGTTTTATACTCCTGAGGAACAAGCCAGAGGAAAAAATGTTGCTAGATTGTTAAAACTTTTAATGTAGTAGGTAAAACATGTGCTGAAGGTCCACCAGAGCTACTAAGACATCAGAAACATGACATTTAACAACCGGACACAAAAAGGTTCAATCCAACTGGTGAGTCACGGTGCTGCTGAGAGGAATCGGCTTTTGCTTTTGATAATTTGTAAATCTGATTGGAACTCCTTCCATACTCCTTCTAAAGGATCATTTTGAATGCAAAACTGTCACTTTTTAATGGAGCACTACCCAAAGTGGCACTGATACTTTACCTGAAGGATTTAAATTCCTCCTCCACCTCTGCTCGTTATTACCGACACCCAGTCAGCAGCTCCATCAGGCCTCCCAGAGACAAAGTACAGGACAGAGAAATCTCCACGGGCCTGATTTCACTGTTAGCCGGAGCTTTAATGATCCCCGCAGGGAATTAAAGAGGAGAGAGGAACCTGCGGTGGGAGTTGATCCGGAGGTCGGGGATTTAACCTGAAGCTGCTTTCTGTAAGAGATGCTGGAGAGGAGGACTTATAGAGAAGAGGTTGTCGGTTCAATCGCAGACTGGGACAGGAGGCGGCACAGTGTCAGCGAGACTAGAACTGACTATAACTGTATGAAGGTAGAGATGTATTAATTCTATGGGCACAACAGTACTGTCAAAGCGCTCGTGAGCAAATACAGCTCACTGATCACACATCTATTAGCTGTAATTCAACATTAATCTCTACTTTGGTGCATAAAGTGTAAATAAATATGTCATGTAGTTATAAGGGGCTGCATCATGACACGGTTTGAAAAGTGCTTGAATATGACTTTGGAAATATATTGTAGTTTTAATACTATTGCATACCAAATATTGCCATCTAATTAAAATTTTAGATTAATTTGTATAATTCTATTGCATATTCTATGACAATATTCTATTTCTACTATTTGATATGCATTAATTATTATACTTGTTCCTCTTCCTGACCTCTGTTTCCATCTATTATGTATAAATACAAATATAAATCCACTTTTCTATTTCAGAACTGCTGTCAGAGTTGCATTACTGGACTAATTATTCATTTATACGCTCCAAGGTATTGCATATTGCTTTTGGATGTAATTTCTTTAATTAAAAGTTCTTAATCTGTTTTCTTGTGCTGTCTTTGACGTGTGATGTCTCACCCTGACTCACTTGAGATCAATAAAGTTTTATCTTGTATTCAAATACTGACTGAACTCGATACTCATAAGGAGTCTTCACATTAAAACCTGAACAAACACAGCAGCCCTCAGGAACATACACAGCTTTGCTACTGCTGTTGTTTTGTGTGTGTGTGTGTGTAATTAATGTTGAACAAGAAGTCCTCGTAGCTTCACAGTTTCCTTGTTTGACTCGTCCAAATAAAGCCACGTTAATCTTCTGCTGCAAAGCGTTGACTGATGTCTGAATCACGATGAAGCTCTGTGAGCCGCCCTGTCAGCACAAGAGGAAGAGGAGGGCGGGCCTTTATTCTCCTGCAGTATAACTGTGTGTGTGTGTGGTGTGTGTGCGTGTGTGCGTGTGTGCGTAGGTGTGTAGGTGTGTAGTGTGTGTGTGTGTGTGTGTGTGTGTGTGTGTGTAACACCTCGGCATAAAGCCTCCTCTCCATGATGGTGTGAAGATACACTCTGTTAATCTCTAGCAGCTTGTTTTCAAGAGTTCAGCAAACAGCACCCAAACAGGGTGAAAGCACACACACACACAAACACACACACCAAATGTTGGTCTGTGTGTGTGTTTAGAAATTATGGAAATATGTCCATGAGTGTAAAAAAAATACACAGAACATCGTGCTGATACATGAACGCATGACAGAACACAAACACACGATTTCATCCATATTTACTTCCTCTTCCTCTCCAGCTCGTGGTGCATTCAGGTGATGTTTGTCAACTTGTAAATTCCAACTTAGTCTGCCCATGAGCAAGTTTGTGGTAAACTTAGATTTCATGCTACCCAAGAGTTTTACCAAGTTTTAACAAGTCTAGCACATTATGGACAACTGGCAGCTCCAGAACTGACACTCTGAACCAACTCTCTCGGCCTCGTGGAGGTCACAGGTTTCATTAGCCCCCAAAAAACATCAAAGGTCTTCAACAACATACCGACAAAGTGAACTCAAGGCTACTTTCTCTGATGCTTCAATTTTACTTTCACCGAGCAGATGCACTCGCTGAGGAAACCGGCAGCGAGTGGACCTTGGGTTAAGATCTGTTGGGGTGGTCAAGGTGCTGACCGTGCACCGCAATGACCCTGTTACATCTCCTGTTGAGGAACTTTGATTTATTTTTTGAAATTTATTTTGTCAAACTGCCAGGAGTGTGGAGTCGACACAGTCACAGATCTGATTAATTTAAACTCCACATGACAAAATCAAAAAAGACTTGCAACTCAAGTAAGATTTTCAACACCAACGACTCGTGACTTGACTTGGACTTGAGCGCCTTGACTTGAGACCTTCCACAAAGCCCAAAGACTAAAAGTCATATCTACATTATTTTCATAGTAGATTAATCTTTTCTTGATTAATCGATTAATAGTTGTTTGCATATAAAATGTCAGGAAATGGTGAAAAATGTTGCTCAGTGTTTCTCAAAACCCAAAGTGACGTCCTCAAATGTCTTGTTTTGCACACAGCCCAAAAATATTCAGTTTACCGCCACAAAGGAGTAAAGAAACCAGGCCTCTTCATACCACCAAATAGAGAGAGGAAAAAAAAGAATTAAATTAATGTAAAAAATAAAAAATAAAATAAATAATAAAATAAAATGGGTCAAAATATAATTAATTGAATTCCAAATTACTGGTGTGTATATATATGCAAGACATAGCTCAAGTCTGCAGTATATAAGCATAAATCCTGAACTTTGAAGTAATAATTTCGCATTAATCTTGCACTATTTTTTTAAATAAAAAAACAAGACATATGAGTAGTAATGTAAACCGGTGTTTTAAAGGACTCAGGTGAATCAAAAGGGATCAAATATATCAATAGAAAAAATAAATCATAAAATGACCATGATGTGTCATCAGAGATAAAGGAAAAATGCTAAATTCAAGTACTCGCTTCTCTGATAACACCACCACAGCTGCAGTGTCCTTTGAAATTTCTGTTCTGGTCCATAACTTGTGTTATTGTTTGCCCATTTCACATTAATTAGAGTTCAGATTCATTTCAAATGTTCCCTTAATTAGTAAGTGTCTCTTCATGAGTCATAAGAAATCAATAATCATCTATTCGAAGGAGTAGATGCTTATGATAAATTTCATGCTCATCAAATGTGCCAAAATAAAATACAGATTACTGGTATGAGAAAACACATTTACTTAAAGGGGAAGTCTGTAATATATTTACTGTAATTTATCATAAAATGACTAGATGTCATCAGAGATCAAGGAAACATGCTAAATTGAAAAACTGGCTTTAACATTTCTATTACAGCGCAGAATAACTGCTTTGTTTGCCCGTTTCATGGTAATAAAAGTTCAAATTAATGCAGAATTTTTGCCAAATTGTGTTACTGTCTGTTTATGAGGTGTAAGAAATCATTAATAATCTTTTTGAAGGAGTGGATGTTTATAACGGTTAAATGAGCAAAATGTTAATGGAGTTTGGTTGGAAGTGAGACAGTCAGTCACTGAAGTCCAGCTCCAGTGTGTATTTTCAGAGCAGTGGGCTTTTGTTTTCTGGATAACAGGCTGAACTTTACATTGACAGACAACTGACAGTTATAAACAGCTGATTAACTTGGTGCTTGTCTTGCACTCCTGCAGTGTTCCTGCAGCCTGCCTGAGCTTCCTCGAGTCTGAAGAGGCAGGGCAGGGAAAAAAACTCACTTCAACTATAGGCTGTAGAACAGGATTTCAACCTATTTAATATAGTCTATGGAATTGCTGGAATTACGATTGCTATATATTGCCTCTGTAATCATTTTTTATTCAGTAAATTTAGGACCTAAAGTTTAATTTGCTTGTCATAACACTAAGTTACACATGGTGGGTTTTTAGACTTTATTTGGCAATTTTTTTAGACTATATTTGACAATTTCTTAGCCAAAAAAGTTTAGAAGTGCATACGACTGTTTTTACCCCAGAATGATTTCCTGGCAGAGGGTTTTAAAGCACCTCAAAGAGATTTTAGACCATCATGAAGTTGAAAGAATCAACTTTTCTCAGTCTTCTCAAAATTATCTTCAGTGGAGGATTGCTTGTGAGGCCCTAAATGTTGCAGCTTAATGTCAGAATTCAGATAAATTCAGTTTGCCTGTCAAAGTGTGGATAAATGACTATTAATGTCTACATGTAGTGATTAAAGATATTTAACAACTTTAATGTAAAGATGCCGGTATCTGTTCTCAGAAACCTGTACCGGAGGAGCCATGACAGCATGAAGGAAGGTTCACAGTGTCTGTGGTGATACCGGTAATAGAGTGTGTTCGTCGGATAGATAGGACAGGATAATGGTTCGATAAAGATTACAAAGAGGAGGGGAGTCAGAGGACACCCCTGTCTCGCTCCACAGCTGAGCACAAAAGGATATTTGGCTGAGAGTAATTACAGAAGCTCATGGAAAGTCACGGAGGGTTTGAATTTAGCAGGTGAAGCCTGGTCCAAACCCCGCTGTCGAGTAAATCTTTATTATCTCCGAAGGGCAATTTGTTGTACAGCCAGTGGTCAATTAAGATCAAAACCCACAAACATAAGAAACAGAAACAGGACAATATCACAGATACGCTCACAAAGCCACCAGCAGCTGGGAGGAAGAAATTAAACCTGATCTTGATGTAAATTCATTCTTATTAAAAGATAAATTGCAGGTCATGTTTTAAGTGGCAGACCATGTGGACTCAAAGGTGCAACACTGAAGCAGAAAATCTTCTCACTATATTCATTAAAATATTTCCACTTGAAGGTTTTTGACAATTTTTTTCCCTCATATCATTTCTATTTTTGCTTCTGTTTCTGCATATTTATTAGGTTCAGCCAAACACTCAGAATAACATTAGTTTTTTTAGTTTGAACTCCAACTTTGTATTTTGACTTTGCCTGACTTTATAGACATGCACCACCAAATTTTCCTTCGGGTTTCACTGGAACAGTTTGAAGTGGTGCCAAAATAACTAGCCTGGACTGGACTGGGACCACACACCGCCTCGGAGACCGATGGAGGTTTGACAACAGGGAAAACAGTACAAAGGTGGTTTGCTTGTTGGGTTTGGCTACTTTAGCAACGAGTGAAGTCATATTTCCATCAGAGAACTTTGTAAATAACCTTGGTACTGTGTTCCCTGTTGATCTGTTCACATTCACATTAATTTATTTATTTTTTGATCCTGCCCCTAAAAGAAATTTGAAGTGGCAGATTTTGAAAAAATGCCTCCTTCCTTTAAAACTTTCCTTAAGAAATCGGAAGTCTCCCCAGGAAGTCTGGTTTGATGTGGCTGAAATGTAGTCTGGGTGGCAACAGTAGACTTTTACAATCATATCGGGCTTTTACACACTGTACAGGGTCAGAAACAGGTTGTGATAATGAAACAGAATAAAAAAACATGTGAAAATCTGTCAGAAATTGGTAGGATAATCCCAAGAGGAAACAGAGAGACGGCGATAAAAAATGGGAGCCTCCAGGGAAAATCGGGAGGGTTAGCGAGTATGACCTAGCCTAATTGAGCTAGTTACTGAAATAGTCCACTGTAAAATGCTTTGAGCATAATTTGGTCTTAGATACCATCCAAGGAAGGCCTGTAACTATGGCAACCACTGTATTTTCGTGAGGCAGAACAAGGTTTGAGGTAGCGAACATCTTCGTAGGCAAACCGACGTACCACACTCCTGCTAACTAACTAATGTATCTGCCTCTAAAAGATGAAGATTGATTGACAGGTGGATGTCATGATATTGGCTGAAAATGGTTGTTTCCAGCTTACAAACACTTTATATTTTGTTTTGCAGGTAGAAAAATGTGAACAGATTTTCCCTGATTTAAATATAAAAGTACAAAGACATTTTTTTTTTTTTTTTGTATTTTTAGCATATATTGGTAAAGTTGGGATGTGATCTAAAAGGGTTAAAAAGACATTTTTCATTTCATCTCAATTTTAATATTTGTTCTAACTCTGAGTGTCTGTAAACTCAACAGACGACAAGAGTAGTTTCCACGGACTAACAGGCTAAAGAACATCTGACTTTGGCAATCGACCCATTCTGTTGTTTAGGTTTAGGTAAGAAGAGTCTCAAAAAGACATACATGACATAACACATGAGTGGCAGCAACAAGAGTACCAGAACTTAAGTGTGCTACACAAGTCATGTGATCATGTCACATGACATTAGACACATGGTTAAAGCACATTTCTCTTACAGTCAGAAGTCAGCATGGACAGAGACTAATTAGTGTAGGTGCAGAAGTAAAAGTGAAGACTTTTTAATTCGCAGAAACACTCTTCTTGCCAATAAATGGGTCCAAGACTCCTGGGTCGCTGCTGCAGGCAGGTTTAGAGGCAGGAGTGGAGATAAATCCACCTTTTAAAAACTGTGAGCTCTCCTCCTACCAGTAACAGAGTCTGCATCAGAGCAAAGTCGGTGTTTCTTCTTCCAGAAGCTCCAGTCTGTTCCCGGCTCTAAGCAGCTGTCTGTGTCTCTGTGTCTGTGTGTGTCTCTGTGTCTCACCTCCACCCCGGTCCTCTTTGCTCAAAACTTGGCAAAAGTCCTGTGATAGATGCAGATTTTTCACTTAAGTTGAATATTTTCAACTCATGTCATTTGCATCGCTTTGCGTGATTTACATTAACTTTACATTAACTGTGTATGTAATCTTCTTGCACAAAAAAAATATTCACTTCTATGTGAACACACCATCGCACACATTATTGTATATACTCCTTTTGCAGATTTTTTTTCTTAAATACTGCGCTTCTTATACAGTTTTCTATTATTTTTCTCAGTTGTTGGTTGTACTTTTTATTTAAATTTTTTTCTTTGTCTAATTCATCAGAAGAATGTGTAGTATGGACAAGGCTGCAGCTGGATTTCTTTGTGCAATCCTATCAAGCACATTGAGTTTCAAGAACCAAGGTTCAGCAATTGTTTTTGTCAAAGTATTTACTGTAGTAGAAAAGATTAGTTGGTTAATTTTTTTTGCCACCACTATTTTTAAATGTTATTGATAGTTAATATGTAAAAATGTGACATGTCCTCCCTCACACAACTACATGATACATAATCAGAATGCTTTGAGTCAAATGGGAGAAGGTATTAGCATAAATGCACAATTTGAAAGCCATCCTCACACCTGAGTGCAGTTTTTGAACAGCTGGTTTTCAGAACCCAACAGGGACCTGGAAGGAGATTTGAGGTGTTGCTAATTGGCACCAGAACAAACTGAGAAAATGTAACTTAGAAGTTGTAAACCTGGAAAGTCTCACCTGTCAACAGTCTAATGTGAAACCTCAATATGACTTCACAGAGACACAATAACAGAGTCCATACTCTTTATTATGTGTGTATTCCCACATGTCCTCTGGCAGACATTGAGGCTCTTTCTACACTTTAGAACGATGCTTTGGTCAGAGATTCACTTCCTTCGTCCTCCTCTGTTCTCTCTATTGTTCTGCTGATCAGTGGCGTCTTTCACCACACTGATTTGGTTTTTCTGCATCAAGGCGATTCTCATTATTCCTTTGCTTTGTCGTTTTCTGCACGCTGTAGTCTTCTCCTCTCTTCCGCCATGCTGCGTTCTCTTGTCATTTGGCGTCCTTATCAGGCTCGGCGCGGCCGTCGCTTGTCATCAGAGTTTTGAAGTTTGCTCGCTTTCATTTTAGTGTGAGACGTGATGTTGTTTTCATATCTCTCCTGTGCAAATTTGTAATTTTCTTCTCTCAGTTTGTCATCACGTTTTATCACCGTGGGTCTTTTTTTTTTTTTTTTATCACTGTACAAATCAACTCAACCAATTTCAAATGGATCTGTGTGATTTTTTTTTCTTCCTCCCCATCAGTGTATCTGAAGGCACCTGGATGATAGTGTTTGACTAAAATACTCACTCATTACTACAGTGAAGTTAAATGAGCTGATCACAGAAAAAACATTACTGAATGTCACATCCTGTCTGTGGGCGTCGGGAGGATTTCAGTTCAACCACGGTTTGAGTTTGCTGAAGTCTCAGGCAGACATTTTAAATAAAATGTCACCGACAGTAAATGTTTCATTTCAACACATCTAATGTGACACGTCCCCTCTGACCACAACTACATGATATATAATTAGATACAGTTTTAATCAGATGGGAGGAGGTATCAGTATAAACAGAGGATCACTGAGATCACTGGAGTGCTGTTCTGCAGGTGCAAGAAAAATGTATTTTAAGGGTTTTTTGTGTCATTTATAGGATAATAATGTATGTTTGTGTATGCATCTAGTCCGTGTTAACACTCTTTTCTGATTGGCAGGAGGGTGTGTGTTGAAATCAGTGTTTGTTTATTTTCATAGTCATAATTGATTAATTTAAATATGAAAATTGATTGGTCTATAAAATATCGGAAAATGGTGAAAAATGTCAGTAAATCAGTATTTTCCAAAGACCAAGGAGACATTCACAACTTAAAAATATTCAATTTACTGTCAGAGGAGTAAAGAAACCAGAAAATATTCATATTTAAGACGCTGAAATCGGGCTGAAATAATTGAAATTATTAAAATTAAAGAATGATTCAAACCAAATTAATCGGTTATCAAAATAGTTTGTGATTAATTTAATCATCAATCAATAACCAATTACTCAATTAAACACTGAAGCTCTAACCAATTATATTTATTTAACCAGTTAAGAGCATCACTGAGATTAATTGTTCAAGGGTGACCTGCAGCATAAAACAGTTACAAAAATACAGACATATACAACTGTCACACACAACAAATGATTGAACCCACAGTATCCAATTAATATGGACTACAAGGTCAAGGACAAAAACAAAACTTTTTTTTCGCTTTTCACATGATTTCTACGTGAATCCATCTGTGGCTGTATAAAATGCCCTGCGGGGGAGAAAGTCCACAAAGGATACCAGGGTTTGTGTCCCATCTGAAACCTAAATCTTTATTCAGTCTGTGTATGGTGATACATTACGTATCATGATACAGGAGTTAAGATTATAAAAATAGCGATACATCATCTTGCATCACAATATTTCAATATTGTGATCCTGGTGATTCAATATATTGAATCGTATTTTAGGAAAGCTGTCATAGTATAAAGAACAAACCACCATATGAATAACATTTGAGTTAAAGGAGTTTACTTCAAAACAGGGAAGACAGCACTGCTATCTACACAACACAAAATGAACCACGGCCAGGAATATCTGCATGTATCATGATATCACAATGATGTATGATATAGCGATACTCGATATTTTCTTGTTATGTTACTAAAAGCATTAAGGTACATAATGTTATGTGTGTCACATGACTTTCGTTTTGAGAGTCACTTCAGTGATGTCACATAGAATATAAGCCCAAACCCTGGTCTTATCCTAAACCTAACCAAGTAGTTTTTGTGCCTAAATCAACCGTTTCACAGCGTTAATCATGTGTTGAAAGGCTTTCTGGCTGCGTCAGATACCTTGTGCATCAGTATTAGACGCCGAGGGATGGTGACTAATCATCAGTCTGTGAAAAGTTTGGATGAGGATGTGTTGGAGAGATATGACACTGAAATTTTACACGGAGCAGTGTGAGTTCAAACTCAGCACTTCCTTTCATACTTTCCTATTAGTACTTCTGTGTTTTGTTTCGGTGCTGATCAGGCCTGTTCTCTGTGTTTGTGTGCATGTGTGTGGATGCTGAACGCTGCAGGAAATCAAAAGACATACGTACGTTAGGAAGACATGGGCTGATGCACCAGAAAAGAATAAAAGATGATGCTGCTCAGGACGCAGAGGGGATGTCTGAGCGGCCGGCCCTCATTTAGGACAAAGTCATCCAGGGAGATTGTCATGGTGAAGTCTTTGTTTGTTATAGTTCAGTCTGTCTGTCTAGTTTTCTGGGTTTTCTGTGTGTTGTGTCAGATAATAACTGATGACATCCTTGCAGGTTGATGTGTGTGCTGTCTTATTCAGTTTTTCTTTTAAGCACCAACTTTCTCTCTCAGTGCTGGTTCTCACAGCGTGGTGTCGGCTCTGCTCTCGTTTCTGCACAGCGGTCTGTGAACGCAGCACAGCAGGAGGATTTTGGGATATTTTGGGAATCTGTTCACCCCAGAGACATGTGACGTGTTTATTCCTGAGGCCTTCAAAGACAACAGGTCATCATAAAAGAACACAATGGACCTGAATTTACTGTCCACTCCGCTGTGTGTCCTACACTGTCCCCTGTTAGAGCCCAGTGTCCTGCTACATGTGTGTCAGCACAAGGGCGTCATTTTAGCTTCAGACGGTGAAAACTTTCCCCACTTGTCCACTTGTCCTCTGAACTTTATAAAGTTGAAGTTAGGTAAAACTCCAAAGTCTCTCAGTGGCGACCTCTCACTGTCTGCCCATCCAAAATCTAGATGACACAGAACTCTGAGTGAATAAAAACCCAGATAAAGTCACTTAATGCTTGTCCATGTACTGCAAACATTGAAACAAGAAAGAAACGGAAATGATTTAAGAGCATACAGTACAGTTAAGATGCACTGGATTATTTCCACAATATTATCATATGTGAATTCTAAACATTATCAAAATGTCAAAATATCATGGGCATCCTCAATACTGATATGTCGCAACACCCATAATGGAAAAAAGATGACAACAGCTGTATTTCCACCACAGGAACCTTCCCCACGGACAGGAATCTTTGAGGAACACAGTCTTTCCACTGCAGGGACCAAGATCTAAATTAAGTTACAGGGACATCATTTTACCCCCCCAAAAAGTCCCTGCTCTGTGGGTAATACTTCTGAAGAGCACATTGCACAATTGCAAACTACTTAAGCAAAGGGTTCCCTTAAAGTTTATCTTTAAGGATGCTTTAATAAAAAATGAGTTGCATAAAGTCACCATAAGGATTTCCTTAGCATGTTGTTAGAAGGTCCTTAGTGAAGATTTTCCTCAGAAAATTTAAAGGGAATCTTGAAAGTGAAATAACGTGTGTAATATAAGAACATGGCTGACTTTACAGTGACTGAAGAGGAGGAGACACCAAGACAGAGTTCTCAGGACAGGGAAAACCCTCTGGACACATCTTGAGCAAAGCTAGCAACTTCTTAGTAGAGAGTATTGATCTGACACTAGCACTAGCAACTTAGCTAATATGTGACTTACATATTTGCGTTAGCTATATTGTTTTGTTGAAACTCATTTTTATCTTTTTGTTTCTCTTCGTTGTCCGTTTTGGAAAAGCTAACTAACTCTGGCTAATTAAGTGTGTAAGCTAAGCTAACTAACTGACAATAATGATGACTTGTAACATTAAAGAATGCTGTGGGTGTAGCGTAACCATGGTAACTTAGATGCATATTTACTGTATTATGACAGTAACTGTCATGAAAGCCTCAGTATAAACACAGACAACCTGAGAGACTCCTCAGTACCATTTTAAGGCCACCATTTTTTAAAATGTGCAGCTCAAACCCTTAAAAGTTCAGTTCAGTTTTTGGTCATTGTGCTTCGACACATCAACATGAAGTTACAGAAGAGAGCAAACGGACCAGCTGACAATGGTGTCGTTGTCTAGTTGCACGCAAAAATTACATGTAAAAACAGACACTTTTTCATAAATCAGGGGACTAATTTTTCTATTCTTCGCGGGACTTTAGACCATATAGACACACAGACAAGAATGGGCTTTAAGTTGCATGAAAAGTAGTTCCTGGGACTAAAAGTTCCAGTTTTTTTGGTTGGAAACACAGCTAATGTGTAATGACTGATGCTTTTTTGTACAGATAGTGCAACACACACAGTGTACAGTGTTTTATGCTCTTCAGCTTTTGTTGAAAACACTGTATGAGTTGTTCTTTTGCACTTTTTAATATAAAATCAGACATTTTAATGAGCTGAGTGTGCAGCCAACCACTGCAAATACTTTATTTTTCTCGACCTCACATGAATGCTTATCTTATCCAGGTTTATTAAGTGTATGTGCAGGTAAATTGTTGCATGTGATCATGTAACATTGCTCTTTTTTTTCTTTTGTATGTGCGAGTTTTCAAAATTTTTGCTTTTTTGTTTGCTTTATAGCAAACATTCTCCTCCTGAGAAAGGCCATTTGTTGTGCAGTCATCTCACTTCACTGAGGGAGATAACTGTCAGTCATCTGTGCTCTGAGCAGCTTTAAAAGATTTCTGTCTCTCGCTGATTCAATCTGTTGTTGAAAGTTGTGAGATGGCAACAGTATAAGAGATCATTCCTTCTGAACATTCCTGGTTCAAGCACTTCACTGTCTGTATTTTTTCATTTCAGAGAGAACATGTTTGCGTACAGACGCCGGGGTTCCTCTGGGTTAGCAGTTGGTCGGTTGGTCATGGTAACCAGACCTCCTCCAGCTGAGGAGAATCTACCTCTCCTCTCCTGGGATCCTGCTGAGCTAATGTCTGTCTATCCTGGTCTAAAATTTACAGCACTCACCGTCCTATCCTGCAAAAACTCCTGCGAGCGGAGAGAATTGAGGTATCCATTCCGACGACAGTTTTACAGCGGTTAAGTTCACTTAGCTTTAAATCCTCCTCCCCCTGACTGAAGACTAACCTCGTTTCCAGACCAAAAGCAGGGAGGAGAGAGGAAAAGGGGCCGCTCAAATTTAGTGTTTAATTTGGTTAATATCGTCGGCTCACTCTGCAAATTTACTGCAGCCCTCAATTTGAATTAGACTGCGGGTGAACAGTCACAGCGAGGCCGCGTCCATATGAATGAAGAGTGGACACTAATGCAAATGCTCGAGCGCCGGTCGATACTGCTGTGTTTGCTTTTCTGCACGAGTCCCTGTTTACCCAGCGAGTGTGTGTGTGTGTGTGTGTGTGGAGTGTGTGCAGAGTGTGTGCATGCTAATGGATCACAGTGAAATATAAAAGAAAATGTAGAAACATTCCACATGCCGCACATAGCTCGTTTTACAAAAGCAAATGAATACAAGACACACGACTCGTTTGGAGGGTAAATGAATACAAGAATGCTCGAGTGTTCAGTCTATAAAGCTACTGTCAGTCGATGTTTCAAAGCTTTGCAATGCAACGCATTCCTCCTGCAGAAAACATACACTGGTGTAAGGTCAATATGTATTTAGTCTCTGTGTGATACAACAGGAATTGTATTTTCTGTGCAGGTGAACCTTGAAGCATTCCTGCAATGCGAATATAAATATTCAACCATCAGTTTCAGTTTTCAGTTCTCAAATTCAATTAAATAAAGTATAAGAAAAACTTCCTCTTTCCTTCACACAGACTTGAAAAATAAACACGTTATACATGTTAGAAAATAGTGGCTGAAAACAGGCTGAAACACTGACAAACTGCTGTTCATGATTTCTGTGTTCAGGACTTTTTGGGCGGAGCTGAAATAGGCTCAGTGAACGACACGGCCTCCCCTTCCAATCACCCTCCCTAAAAGTCAGTTACCTTCAGTGACTCTCTCAGTCCAAATCAGCCCAGCAGTTCACTTCAGTTCACTTCAGTTCCAAGAACCTGATACTGAAGGAATAAAAAATGCCAACTTGTCACCGTCCTCTGGCTCTGGTGGCTCAAACATGTCTGGACATATGCTATAAAGCTGCTAGATGGAGTGTCTGCTGTCTCAGTGTCAAACACCACTATGACCTGAAAACAACCTGAGACACAGAGTGGAACTGCCCCAAGTGTTTCAGAGCAAAAACTGATCATTTTCGATAATTTTATATACTTAGAGATCTTTTTAATCATTCAAATTTGGCTGGGTGGTTAATAACATGTTTCTGTGGTGTGACAAAGTCAGAACAAACATTTATTGTTGTTTTACATGATCTTTCAGTTCAAAATTCATGAAAATGATGTTTGCAATATCACCATCTTTAGAGTTTTCTGTGTCATCCAGATTAAATGGACATTGTTCTGAGATAATAAGTTGATTAATCATTTGGTCAGTAGATGGCAGCTATGATAATTAAGTTTATATTTTTTAGGCAAAAGGTCAAACTTGGTTCCAGATTCTCAAATTCGCTTTTTTTTTTTTTTTTTTGGTTGGTTGTTTTGTCTGACTCGGATAAAAGAAGCACTACTCATGTCGCCTTCAGCACAAAGTTTTCACTTTTTTGTTCATAAATTCATAAATTCATGATCAAATAAAACTGCACTGATAGCAATCACTAATTGTAGCCTTAGAAGACAAAATGTTATCATTGTCTATGGGCAGGGGTGTCTCCAGACTTATTTGATTGGGGCGGCCCAAATTTGGCAGTGACTTATGCAGGGGATGCGTGAGGTACACATATATGCATGCAAATATGTGAGCACATGCACATATTAATGTACCATTTGTCATTAATTACTAAAATTACAGTATCTTACAGTTTTTTTTACATTCCTGTGTGTTTTAAAAAAATATTTAAGAGATATCCAATCAGTCCTCCAACCACAACACGACAGAGTGGCACCAGTAAATACATAAAATAAAGCTTCCAGAATTTATTCTTTGTCCCCAAAAAGAAACTGTACTGCCATTATGCCTCTTCCCTCAGACTGTGAGACTCTGAAATTCATCCTCCACACTCCATCATGAAAATACTTTTATTCAAACTAAGGCCCCGCCTCTCACTGGGCTGATGACCAATCATATTTGAGGATATGGGTGGCACTTGAGGTGGCAATGTTTTTATGTCTCGTTTGGAGCAATACACATTATTTTTACTCTAGTTAACATTGCAAGATAGTTCAAGTGTAACACTGTTGTCCATCGCAAAATCACTTATGTGTGTACCTGATATATATTAAGTGAATGGTGTAAAAAGCAGAAAAGCTGCAGAAATTCTGCAGTTGCTGTTGTTGTTACAACCACAGCATGCTTATGGTTGCGCTTGCAGATTTGCATATCTCAGAGGACTAGACTGTTGGCCTTGGTGGAGGTCTGCACTCTCTGAATGCCCTTCTACTTCAAATATATTAATAGTATTTTTCAAACAGTGTTCTGACATTTACAAGGGAAAAGACACTGAGGATGTGGGGCTAATTAATCATATTGCAAAGTCATCATGGGTAAACTTCCCCAGTCAGAGTAGGACAGTTGGTATCATTCAGGGTGTTAACAGTTTTTAGAAGTTTCAGTCCTGAAAAGCACTTTTAAAAAGTTTGACCTGCTCCTAATGCAGTCCTCAGACTATTGCTCCTGTACTTTATGTTTTCTGAAAGCAATACAGAGGAAACATGATCCTCCAAACTGCAACCCTTTTATAACATTAACCACATGTTAAAAGAGGCTTTTTGGCAGCATCAGATAAAGGTGCTACAGGGTACCTTGTGAGCCTGTATGAGACACTGAGGAGTGGTGACAAAACATCTGTAATGAGAACAGGTTGACTTCAACATGTGGAAAAGTACAAAGCATGACGTACCTGCTGTACCTACTTGCTAAGCTATAATTGGTATTAAAGCAGGAAATTAAGGGAGTGCCTTTAAATGAAGTTTGGCTAAACTCCTTCTCCAAACGGAAATTGTCCAAAGAAATTGCCTTTTAAATTTTTCATTGTATTAGAAAATAAATTGTCTGAAATTAAGGGGTTACTTAAGATGATCTTGGAAAAAAACAGTTTTCTACTGTTAATCAAGGTAGGGGGCTTATTACGTGGCTTTGACATTAACTGAACTACGTTAAAGACGGAAAGTGATGTGTAGAGACTTCTTCACTCCCGGTGATGGTGACAGTTTCTGGCAGAGATTAGCATGTGTTTTGTTTTTTTTTTTCATTGAGAAACTAATCAAAGATGTGATCAGGATCCCTGAAAGCGAGAGAAACAACACTAATCTCCCTCTGATTAGAAATGAATGGGAGCTGTGTGTCACAAACACCTGAAATCCTGCAAAATAAAGCCCTGATGAATCACCTCTCTGATTAAAGGAAGACATCATCAATCACCCACAAACCTCCTAATACTGAGCCCGAGAGTGTGAAACCAATAAGCAGTCGACTGGGTGGATTTCTCCTCGATACAGAATCACTTTATTACAAACGTCCGTCCTCCTTCCAGCGAGACGTTTTCTGCACTTGAGAGATTTAAAGACGAGTTTTTCAGTGAGCACAGGGCTCAGGCTGCTTTCTCAACAAGCTCACATCAGGATTTATCCACAGATATTGGAGGCTGTGTTGTGTGGTGTGTTATTTTCTTCATCACATGGTGTTTTATTATTTTCAGTCCCATATCATAGGCATCTATTCCCACAGGTAAACCTGCCTTATGCAGCAGAAAATCTGTCTGGGCTTGTTGGCTGACTCTAATTTCTGTTTTTTTAAAGGGACAGTATGGCGTTTTTTTTCCACTTTCTTCCCCAGAAACAGATGAAAACATGAATATACTGCTGATATAGCTATTTTTTATTAACTGCATCTATTGTATCAGCTGATTAATGATCCTTGTTATGCATGTGGGGTGTGAGTAGGTTTTCCACAAATCTGTTTCAGATCAGGTCCAAAAATTTGGATCCTAATGACTTAAAGAGTGGGTGGGAGTCATGCAGGAACATTTTTTTTTTTTTTATTTACTCTTAATTTTCTGTTGAGAGAAAAAATAAGAGGATTTAAATCCAGATGCATCAAACTTTAACCATAAATCTGCCTTTACCCAGCTGTGCTGAATAATTAATCACACTTGTTCATAAACTGGAGGGGCGTGGCCAGTTGTTCATTATTGGCGTAGGTAACGCCCCCTAAACACAATGTAAGGGCAGGTGTTGTACAGTGTGCAGATACCCAATTCCCAAGTACTGGAGAGATGCAATGATAAAAGGCTGTAAAAAAATAATAACTTCAGCAGTAAAACTACATTTTGTGATGCCGAAAATGTCTCAGCATAGAGACACACAGTAACTGAAGAGAGAGATTAAAGACTCAAGAAATACATTTTGGTGGTGGTAAAGGAAAAGAAATTTAAAGCTTTTTATGTTTTACCAAATACCCCGAGCAAGAAAGAAAAAAAAATATATAATGTTTCTTTTTACACTTTTATTTAAAATATTTAACAAAGTATTATGTATTAAATTATAAATGTAGTTATATTTTTGACTTGTCTGATAACTTTTTATTACGTTCTGTCAGTTTATTGGCTCCATGGATGCCTTCAAATTATTTTTAGTCAAACAGTTTAAAATCCCTAAAATACTGAACGTAAGATGATATAAAAAGAATATAAGCAACAAATTTGTGAAGCCAGAAATAGACATGGGAAGACTTGGAAAATATGACACCTTTAACTTGAGGCCTTTGAATAGTTAAAGGCGTCCTCCAACGTGAACCACTAAATAACTTTTGGATTATTATACAAGTATTGATATCTTAATTATAACAAACTGTTATTTAGCTGTTTTGTCCTTGAGCACCTTAAACATAAGATCATTTTCATTTAGAAGACAATGAAATTAATATAAACTTGTTTGTCAAGGGTTCTTTGTACCATAACATAAGAGGGTTCTCAGTAGAACCACCTGGGAAGGCTCTAGATAAACCCTTGGAATATAAAAGGGTTCTTGGTAGAACCCCCTGGGTGGGTTTTTGTTAGTACCCACAGAAGGTGGAAAGAATCTCCGGGATTCTGGATAATTTTAGATACAACCCCCAGAGAGGGTTCTGTGTGGAACCAGTGCATCATAGAAGAGTTCTCTGTGGAACCTCTCATAGGGGATCTAGGTGAAACTTTTCACTGGGTTCCATTAAGAACCGTTTTCATCCACAGAGCCCTTTTTGGAAAATAGTTCTTCAAGGATTGGAACTTGTTCATTAAGGGTTCTGGATAGAACCCCCAGAGAGGGTTTGGGTGGAACCTGTACATCATTAACTGTATTCACTGTAACTTAATATTGATTTCAATATTAAGGTAAATAATATAATAATCAGATAATATAGGCGGATGATTCTGAAAGTGTTGAAACTGTTGAAATGTTCTTTGAAGGGTTCCCAAGATCTTAACATGTTTGGGAACCACCGGACTAAAATATCACTGTGCATTGTGTTTGAAATTTCTGTCACTAGAACAAAGGAGACCAAAGCAGAAACAGAGCCGCAGAACAAATGCACAAATGTGAATGTGTCCATGTACTTTTGGCCATCGGTGTTCAATTGCACTTAACTTTTGTAATTTGATTTGTCGTCAGTTTTTAATCTCTGTCCATCCAGGGAAAGAACCAGGATGTGTTTGACCAAGGTTTAGCACAAAGACCGGAACCGTTACCTATCTAAAGAGGAGAAAATCCACCTTGTTATGTTGTTACCATCACAGATCCATCATCTGCCTCAGTGACACGACTGCAGGTCTAACTTCAGCAGTGATGCAGGTGTCAGTTGACAGCCAGGCTGGATGTTGAGTTCTTGTTCTGTGGCTGTCAAGGACACCGTGTTCTCTCCCGCACTGTTCTCTGCCATTGATGATTTAAAGCCTCGATTCAATCGCACATCCGTCTATTCTTAGATGGTACATGTGGATCTTTACCACTGCCTCATTCTTTAACCTGCAGCAGCAGAGTCAGAGAAATCTCCACCTTGGTGTTGACAGCTGACGCAGTTTCACTTACTGTGGTTTTGCATAACCAATCATCACCTAAGCCAAACACCCACGCAGCAGTGCACCTGTTATTTTCAGTCTGGCAATTCTGTTTCACTCTTTAGACCAGTAGAATGCAACTCCAGATGTTCAAAAACAAATATTTTTTTTTTCCTAATTCAGGGCCTGAATAGGTGGAATGATGGGGAATGTTGACGTAAAGGGGCAGAACCAGCCAATCACTGTCACAACTCATGAATATAAATGGTGTTTTTCGGAACCTCAAACAAGCTGTTTCACTAGATGTTGGTGTACAGCTGTGAAAACCAAAAGACTTTTAGTGAAACTGAACAACTAAAAGAAGAAAAGGTTCAGCCTTGACATTGAGTGTCAGATCAATGTTTTTGATCACAACAGTAAAAAAGCTCGCTGTAAAAATGAAAAAGTTGAGAAAAGTCAAAATTTTAAGGCAACATTCTGCAATAGATTTTTTTTTCTGAAGTTTTGGAAAAGTTTTACAAACTACTAGTCTTTTTTTAAGATAATTTACTTTTCTTTCTCTTTCAATTGTATTTAAAAAATATTGATGGTGAACATTTTAATTAAAACCATTTAATTTTCATTCACCAAAATAATGACTAATGAGGTTCACAGCTCACTGTGACCAAATTTTGAAATACTTTTTTTTTTTTTTTTTTTTTTTTGAGTTTCTGAAAGTCAAAGATAGAAGATATCTAAAGAAGAAAAGTAAGTTATCTCAATTGAAGATTATGAGTCAGCAAAACTTTTTTTTCAAGTTTATTTTAAAACTAATGATTTTGAGTCGGGCTCAAAACTGAAAAATCTATTGCAGTACACTGCCTTGAAATTTGAGTTTTTGTTTTTTTTTTATTACAGTTTATTACACGAGTTTTGTATATGTATATACTGTATGTATAAAAGCTGCTACTGTTAATTAGAAAACTACAGAACTGACTCAGAGTTGTGCTTCAGAGTTATGTTTTTGACAGCAAGAGGTAGAGTTGAGTGAGCAGCCAACTCAGCTGAAACAAGCAGGTTGTTTGGTACAGATTATGTAAAATTCCAAGTGTGAGGATCACCAGAGTAAAATGTGTCAACATCTGTGCTCGTGATGAAGGAAAATCCTCTGGATAGCAAATACTGTATGTTCAGTTCGTGGTTCAGTGAAGTTTAATCCAAGTTTATAAAAATCTTGTTCTGTAATAGATCTCTTATGCTCGTGTTGGAGTTCAGTGACTGACTGTCTCACTGCCTGCCAAACTCCATTAAGAAATGTCTCAATTTAACTGTTACAAAGATCCACTCCTTCTAAAAGATTATTAATGATTTCTTACACCTCATAAACAGTCAGTAACTCAACTTGGCAAAAATTCTGCATTAATTTGAACTTTAATTAACATGAAACGGGCAAACAAACTAGTTATTCTGCACTGTTAAAGCCAGTTTCCCAATTTAGCATGTTTCCTTCAACTTTGATAACATATGGTCATTTTATGATAAATTACAGTAAATATATTACAATGCATTTTCTCATACCAGTAATTTGCATTTTATTTTGGTGCATTTGATGAGCATGAATTTGTAATTTATAACAACATACTTTTTGATGTATTTGTGCTCAGCTCTGGTTAATCTCAGCGACAGGAGCTCACAGCACGTCGGCTCATCTTGAAGTTTGCAACTTCTCAAAGAGAGACTCTTCTTCTTAGATATTTTTGGCTTTATATATTTTTGGCTTCGGGGTCATCAATATTTTCATCAGAGAGGTCTGCCCCCCTCCCTGGGCTCCTGCCACAGTAATATCCAGTATAATGAGTCTTTGCCAAGCAAACACACCGGCAACAATACTGAGAGCTTCTTTTCTGTCCGCAGACATTATTCCCAGAGGAAAATGGAAATTAAAAACAGAAAAGAAAAATTCATCCATTTCATCCATCAACATTGACCCACATCAGCCTCAGAAACACAGCCGCAGCTGCCCCCCCCACCCCACCCCTCCACTCCCCAAGTCTCATAACCCTCCATTAAGTTCTCGTAATCAGCCTTTAAGCCATGACACACTTCATACACAGTAGGATAAAGTCGGAGCAATAATCCTACATGAACGCAGTGACATCGCATCTCTCCGCGGGGATGAATCATCTAAACTTCGGGCTACACGTCGCACGGGATCTCGTCGTCGCCGTCTTGTGTCGACGTTGCCAGGAGCCTTTTCAAACATCTCGCTAATTAAGCGGCAACGTGACCTTGGGCCCCCAGGCAGTGACCTAAAACAGAGAAGAGGAGGGGGGGAGACGGAGCTCATGTTACTTCCACTTTTTTTTGTATTAGCAAAAAAAATCATAATGGTGTCATTAAGAGAAGGAATGAGTGATCACTGCCTCATCGTCTCAGTTTGACATTTCTAATGAATGTAGATTAGAGTTTTAAGGACTCGATTACAGTTTTGAAGAACCTGTAGTTGGCCTAAGTATAGTAGTGAGTGGATTTTGTGGATTTTTCTCTTCCACTGCATATTAAAAGGAAATATATTTCTGTTGAATTCCCACTGCATTTATCTAAAGTAAGACTTTAGTTACCAGCTGTTTTTCAATGATTTCACATTAATTCCTACACAGTGTCAAGATGATAAAAATCTGAAATGTCTCCAACTTTTTAAAAATTACTTTTCAATTTTGAATGCAGAATTAC
This sequence comes from Lutjanus argentimaculatus, assembly GCA_034769285.1. Taxonomy (NCBI): domain Eukaryota; kingdom Metazoa; phylum Chordata; class Actinopteri; order Lutjaniformes; family Lutjanidae; genus Lutjanus; species Lutjanus argentimaculatus. The sequence continues at coordinate 2,056,148 of JAWZSL010000040.1, read as the reverse complement.
CTGCAGGGTAATCTGCTCACCAGGTTATTTGTACAGACTGTGCATTATTTTAAGTGTCCTCTCTAAGTACATGTTGTACAATCACAATACCAAAAAAGTTAGGATGATGTGTAAAACAGGACACAACAGGAGCCTGTTTACCACTGTGATACATCAGCTTTTCTTTTAAAGGATAAGTTCGGTTTTTTGACACCTGGACCTTATTGTTAGGATTAAATACGCTCGTAGACTCACCCAGACAATTTTGGTGGAGCTCGGAGCCGTTTTCGAGCAATTTAGATCCATCCGACGGCGTTTTTTCTCATGCCATAGTAGCGGACGGGGCCAGAAATCGAAGCCCCTAAATTAGACATTATCTACTGTGAAACTCATGCAATGTCCACAACAACACCACCAGTTAGCCCCCATTCGTGGACGTGCAGTGGTTGCTCGTTCTCTGGCCAGCTGTTCGGCTCTTTCCCTCTGCATTAGGGTGACCAGATGTCCCGCTTTGCGCGTGATTTCACGCATTTTCTGTCTCTTTTCACGCATCACGCAAATTGAGACCATGTCCCGCACAACATCCCCCTCAGGCCCCAGCAATGAGAAGCCGGTGATGTTCCTGCACTCTGGGCTGTTTGTTGTTGTCATAGTAGCACCGCACGTACGGCGTTTAGGCCCGCCCCTAATTTTCTCCGCGCTACCAACAGCTGAGGTGACAGCTAGTGAATGACACTCGCATCGCGCGTTCTTCTTTGGAAATGGAGGAGGGGGAGACGCCAAACAAGAAGAGACGATGCAGCTACAGGCGGTGTCCCACTTTGTCCCTCACAAACATACCCCTTGTCCCTCTTTTGGTTTATTGGAACCTGGTCACCCTACTCTGCATCCTTCTTTCAAATAGCTCCTCGTCGGTGTATTCTGGCTCAAAACGATACGGGCATCCATTATACTCAAAGTCGTCGTCAGACACTTCTACATCGGATAAATATTCCGCCATGCTGCACAAAAATAGCCGTGTTGCCGTGTAGCCTAGCAACAACAGCGTCTCTACTCAGCTGCGCTCCTGCGGCGCACGTCTATAATGTCACCAAAAGTTACCCATCCTTGTAAAGTCCCAGATGACCATAACAACGAAGTTGAGCTGACATGGTGATAACACTGGCCATTCATTTATAACATGTAGGTGAAATGAGTGAGTTTCGCAGCAGATAATGTCTAATTTAGGGGCTTCGATTTCTGGCCCCGTCCGCTACTATGGCATGAGAAAAAAACGCCGTCGGATGGATCTAAATTGCTCGAAAACGGCTCCGAGCTCCACCAAAATTGTCTGGGTGAGTCTACGACCGTATTTAATCTTAACAATAAGGTCCAGGTGTCAAAAAAACCGAACTTATCCTTTAACAACACTCAGTCAGTGTTTGTGAACTGAGGACATTCATTTTTGAAGTTTTAAAAGTGAAATTCTTTCTTATTCTTGCTTGATATACGACTTCAGCTGCTCAACAGTCCTGTTTGGTCTCTGTTGTCGTATTTTGTGCTTCATAATGCACCACACATTTTCAATGGGAGACAGGTCTGGACTGCAGGCAGGTCAGTCTAGTACCCAAACTCTTTCACTACGAAGACACGCTGTTGGAACACGTGGACAATGTGTCTTGACATTGTCTTCCTGAAATAAGCAGGGACGTCTCTGATAAAGACGTCATCTGGATGGCAGCATATGTTGCTCCAAAACCTGTATGTACATTTCAGCATTAATGGGGCCTTCACAGATGTGACAGTTACCCATGATGCCATGGGCACTGACACACCCCCATACCATCACAGCTGCTGTCTTTTGAAGTTAGCGCTGGTAACAATCTGGATGGTCCTTTTCCTCTTTAGCCCGGAGGACACAACGTCCATGATTTGTGAAAACAATCTGAAATGTGGACTCGTCAGACCACAGCACACTTTTCCACTTTGCGTCAGTCCATCTCAGATGAGCTCGGGCCCAGAGAAGTCTGCAGTGTTTCTGGATGTTGTTGATATATGTCTTTCTCTTTGCATGGTCGAGTCTTAACTTGTATTTGTAGATGCAGAGACAAACTGTGTTTACTGACAACGGTTTTCCAAAGTGTTCTGAGCCATGTAGTTCCTTTATACAATGATGTGGGTTTTTAATGCAGTGCTGCCTATGTTAGTTTTCAATTTTTGTCCCTTATGTGCAGAGATTTCTCTGGATTCTCTGAATCTTTTCATGATATTATGGATTTTAGATGTTGAAATCTCTAAATTCTGGCAGTTTTTTGTTGAGAAACGTTGCTTATGATGCCCCTTTAATACCCATTCATGTTTCTATCACCTCTGAAATGTTCCACAACATCCCAAATAATAAAATCAACAAGACAAGAAAATGCAAAGTATTGCCACACAACACCTCTTTGTCAGTGTTTCCCGTAGGATTTTGTGTGACTGTATTGGGTGGATCTTGGACCTCTGACAGGGTGCTGTGTGGCCCTGCAGCCATTTTCTTATTCACAATGAAAATAACAGGATCCTTCCTGTGAATCAGACAGATATGTCAGTGGTGTATGACGGGATAAATTAGGCTGTTAGTAACAGAGAGGGCCGATCTTTGTGCGATGGCCTTTCAGGCCGTGTTGGGTGCAGAAGGAGCAGACAGCGAGGTCTTGCAGGGGCTGACAAGAGGAGCAAAAGTTCCACAGAAATGTGCATTTCATACTTAAAGAGCTTAAATCTGCTCTCCATTCTGTCCCTGTCAGGAGCGGTTTATGTTTATGAATCACTCCAACATTTCAGTGACTGCATGATGGACGAGGTTGCAGCTCTGTTTAATGTTGTATAAAGTCTTTCAAATGTTACCAGAGCATTTACAACTAAAATGCAGTTCCAGTTATTAAACTGTCAGTCTTTACACCAAGTTAATTTAATAAAGAATTTGAAAGAACAATGAATGTGTATTCAGTTTATTTGATAGATTATTAATGTTTGTTTATAATCTGGTCTCCTGTCATTTTGTAAAAGTGGCCCTCAGGCAAAGCAAGCTGAGTGTCCCAGCTATAGGGACACGCTGAAGAAGAAAACTTTTGATATTTTCAAGTTAAATGCATCGATCAGGTTCATTTTAAAAAACAATCTGCTCAAGTAAACAATTTAATCAGACACATACATGGATGTATATGAATAGTGATGAGTAGTTTAATGAGAGATTAGCTGTAGACTGTAGCTCCAACCCTGTTGGAACACCCACGCACGCACGCACCAGCACGCACGCACGCACGACACAGCACGCACACACACACACGCACACACACCGCACACACACACCACACACACACCGCACACACACACCACACACACACAGACACACACACACACACACACCACACCACACACACACCCCAAAGTTAATCACTACGGCGCCCTGAACTTGGAGAACTTTGATCTATACTGATGATAAATTTAGTCCTAAAAGGGAATTAACATACTATCAAGTCTGTCAACATACATAACTGATATCTTCCTTGGCAGACACTTCCAATTTAGTCATGAAATAAATAAGATGTCAGCAAATACCTGTCAACATTCTTGTTGACAAAATGAAGACTGTTGGAACTAGTACAGGAGTCTGCAGCCCTGCAAACATGATTCTCAAGAACGCCTTGAGGGACTTCCTTCAAAGTTGGTACAAATATCCACTTGGACTCAGGGATTGCTGATTAGAATTTGAAATGAAATGATGACATTTTATATGCAAAAGGTGACATCATAATGTTCAGCTCTCTGTAAAAATAGTCCCTAAGTGAAAACAGCATGTTTCTACCTGGAAATTATTCACTGGAATCACACATGTCACTATAGTAATGACTTTTTACTGACTTGCTGACTTTTCATTAAATTGAAATTTAATATTAAATGTGAGGAAGCATTAACTCCCTCCCTCTTTTGTTAAAAAAGAGAGATATAAACAAATGTACTCAGCATTAGAAACAAAGTTAAGACATGCTGTAATCACAGTCCTTTGTGGACGCCATCTTGTGCTGGTGTTTAAAGAGGAAGCACGCCTCAACAAGAGCCCTTTTATGTGCTGTGTGAGCAGGCAGGTTCTCAGATTTGATTGGTCAAAAGATGAGTGATGAAATGACAGCTAATTAAGATAAATACTGAGTGATACTCAAATGATTTGATTACTTTGAATGTATAGTGTTTATGATTACATATTGAAGAATGAACTGAGGTCGGTATGCGCAAGCTAAAAACAAAACAATGTATATTTGTTGTTAACCTTGTCAACCCTCAATTCTGCAGTAGTGACCTGATAGGCCAGTTTGAACTGACAAGGTGGGCTGTCAGGATATATATGTGAGAGCAATGAGCGAGCAACTGGACTGGTTTCAGAAGAGCAGCACCAGATCTGTTCTGAGCTGAGTAATGAGAGCAAAGTTGTACTGCTAAGTCTCTCTTTTTGTTTGCAGAGACTGAAAATAAAAGTCTGCCTAACTTTTTCAGCATAACTCCCTGCTTGTGAGATGTGTTTGTCCTCCTCAAGTCTCACCATGCTTCCCTGCCCCTCACCTCGCAACATTAAATTGAAAGTTTTCACTACAGATGAGTCTGGACAGACATGAAAGAAAACTACAACTTGACTGGTTCAGAGGCATACAATTCTAGCTGTAAATAATACTAATAATTTTCATTTGTCATTTTTGTAGGCCTGCATTCTTACATGGAAAATGAAAAATCTGTTGCGTTATAGTCTACATCTATGGCTCAGTGCCTTTTCCTCTATATCTTGCTGGTGGCTCATCTTAAATTTTTCTTGGCTTTGTAAACCAAATCCTAAAAAAGTATCCGTTGAAAACAGAAAATGTAATAGTTGTAATAGTTTTTTATTCTTGGTGTCTCAGATGCATGCTCAGGTGCCTAAGATGTTGGTATTTTTTATTTTCTGTGACCAGCTTGTTGTTGAGGTGTCATATTACTATAAATACGTTTTCCCACACACCAGCCAGCCAATCAGAGTATTTTCTAAGGCCATGGCTGACAAATCATTCTGAAAGTACAAATCTGTAATCTGACATGTTTTGACTTTTGAATCTTAAATCTGAGCGCTGACAGAGCTGTAACACTGACTGAGCTGCATGTCAAGTCCAGTGAAAGAATACAAGACTTTCTACTTAGTGCATCATGTGACAACACACTGTAATGTGACTCAGTGAACTCGTGACTCTCATGCATGTTTCCGCACATACATCTGTCACACAGGATAAACACACACAGGGACTTCATGCCATAAGAGACACCTTCACACTTCAGTGAAATAAGAACATTATGATGTTTGAGTTGGAGCTAAACATGCAAGCAGACTGATGAGCAGCAAGAGAGAACACAGCAACAAAACATATCAACACACACTCGGTCTGATGTTTGTGATGCTTAAAAAAGGGCTGGAGGCTCGATTAGTGATGAAATAACTGAGAGAGTCACCAAAGTTCACTCTTTTCCTCTACTTTTTCATTCAACGCATAACATAGGAATCATGTTGATGGAATACTTTGAGCCTTAGTTGTGTCAAAATTAGAGGCAGAATTTAGAATCAAACTGAAAACTAAATTTTAAAAGTGTAACACAGAATCAGGACCAGAGACTGATCTGAATAAATGTGTTATTGGTTACATCTTTTTAAAACACCTATCTTGTCACAGTTCTGTGTGCCCTGCTCTCCTTCACCCAGTACTTTTCCACCTGTGAGCCACGCCCACCTCATCAGCCCACTCTACTCACCTGTGCTCACAGATGCAGCTCATTAGCAATCAAGCCAGTATTTTAACCCCTGTCATTCACTGCCAGATAGTAAGACTCTCCAGCACTCTTTTCTGGGCTGATTCCCTTTTGCTGACCCTGCCTGGGTCTGACCTACCTTGATCCCTGGTAAATGCACCAGTCTTCCATCCCTGACCATGAGATCTGCTTCGGTGTCCTTCCTGTTTGTGTGTGGCTGCCTGGTGTTTCTGTCCAACAATGATGCTACAGTGAAAGCTGCCTGCCAAATTATTTAATCATTCTTTAATTAATTGAGCACTGCATCATTTTAGCATATACATTTTTAGGAGAACATAATGAATTCGCAGAAAGTTAAAAATTAAAAAAATACTTTTTAAACCATAAGTTTTATGGGGCCCCATAAAGGCAGTTGCTGACCTTTACCTAAAAGCAAATAATAGCAAATGTTTGAGGTAACTACACTCTGCTGCAGTTAGTGAGCTACAACCTATATGTTTGTTTTGTTTTAGCCGTGACCTGGACGGCACAGTGGTGTAGCCACACAGCAAGAAGGGTTCTGGGTTCAGTTGACTGGGGCCTTTTTTTGCATGTCTGCTTGAGTTTCCTCTAGATGTAAAGGTTAAGTGGTAACAAATAATGGATGTATAACAGTGTTACATGGATGCCAAATTAATCATTTGTAGTTCCTGTTTGTTACAGGCCCATGGATGTATAGACAGCTGTCTCTGGATCACTTTGATACTGAAGAGAATTTTAAAAATGTGAGAATTCTTAAGCAACTTCTGGAGTTGCAAGGAGCTCATGTTTTTCAATGATTTCTGAGCATATTTATGGACATTCGTTCACAATGGGCTTATAAGATAACAATATACTTGGGGAAAGAAGTCACACTAAACTTACAAATATGTGTATCATGTCTGCGTTTTCAGATTTGACTGAGTTATGAGTGATTTTTGGCACAAATTGCTTCCATATTATCTTAATTGCCTCCATGAGCTGCATGTCACAGCCAGTGCTGCAGCTCAGACTCCTGACAGTGAGAGACAAATCAGCAGGACAACTTAGTTGGAATAAATGTTTTTTTCAATTTTATTTCACTTTTATTTTGTCTTTATGCATGTTCAGTTTTTAAGCCCTCTTGATACAATATAAGTAACAGTTGAAAGAGGTGTGATGGCATATTTGATAGGATTATAGAGAACAGATAGACTTGTTCAGTTTCCAAGCAACATCTACATTTCCTGAGTGAGGACCCAACCAGGTGGTGGAAACCAAAAGGTAACAAGCCCCTGTAGGGACTCTGCCTTTCTCCAGACTAAGCCAAATAAAATGAAATGACCGTAATAAAATGAAATGGTCGACTAATTGCTAAATTGTCCTGCAAGATCACTTAATTTACTCTCTCAACCTAACAACGCTTGGCTGTCACCTTCACTCCATGTGTTCTTGTCTCCTCACTTTCTCCTGCCTTAAGTTAACAGTCTGATTTCAGGCTTAAACCGAGGCACATGTATGTACTTTTGCAGTTAAGGGTGCCTTTCACATCTGTAAAATGTATTTTACATGAATCTTTGATAGTGCAGATGTCATCCGCGTCATAAAAACTCAAGGTGGGTAGCATTCAAGACATGTTTGGACGAAAATGAGAAGAAATAGGCGACAAGGTTCTCATTGATCATCCGTCTGTTGTTTAATAATGATGATTGAGATGTTGCAGCAATGATGGCTTATCAGTACATGTGGTGAATTATATATAGCCACAGCTGTGCGTCATGACAGCTGTTCAGATGCTGTTATAGAACCTCGGTGATGCAACACAATCAGTGAAACTTGTTCCTCTTTGCCGTTCTTCTCATGACACGTCTGAGGGGTATCGATACGGGCAGATGTTTAAAGGTGTTTCTATTCATGTCTGTCTAATTATACTTTTAAAGGGACAATATGTAAAACAGTGGTATTCAGAAATGAGCACTACAGTCAAAATAGCGAGTTGGAGCCACAGACTGTATATTTATTAGGCTGTTTAATATACAATGAATGGTTGAAGCAAAGCTCAGACAGGCTGCAGGGACACTTAACAGGAGTGCAAGGCAGTGCAACATTGCATTACTTTGACAACAACAAGCGAGGACGAGTCCTCCACTGTAAGTTGATCAGCTGTTTATTACTGTCAATCGTCTGTCAATGTAAAGTTCAGCCCATTATTCTAAAAACAAAAGCCCACTGCTCCGAAAATACACACTCTGGAGTTGGAGTTCAGTGGCTGCCTGTCTCACTGCTCCCAAACTCCATTAACAGTTTGTTAAAATTTACCGTTACAAACATCTACTCCCTCTAAAAGATTGTTAATGATTTCTAATGACTTATAAACAGACACTAACTCACTCAGCAAACATTCAGCATTAATCTGAACTCTAATAAATGTGGAACAAGCAAACAATGACACAAGTTACAGGCCAGAATGGAAATTTCAAAAGGAGGACATGATGGCTGTAGCACTGTTGTCAGAGAAGCAAGTATTTCAATTTAGCATGTTTCCTTAATCTCTGACACACGATTTTATGATTGATTGCAGAAAATATAACAGATTACTCCTTTAAAAAGTCTGTCATTGTCTGAATCAACTGATGTCAACACTCTTCATTATCACCATGTTGACTCTTAATTCTCTGGTTACATTTTATTTGAACCAATCCGACAACAAAACGTGTGGATCGAAAATCACAGACGGAGGCGCAACAGCTTCCAGTTTCATTCACCATCTGAAGCCGAGGCTAATATTAATATAGTTAGAGAGCTGGTGCTTAGCTAACATTAGCTTAAACAAAAAGTAACTTTGAGGCTGGAAACACATTTGACTTATTTAGGGCTCTAAACTCAAAATGACTCTGGACTTCTTGACTTGAAGACTTGGGTGCAAAGACTTGAGACCGACTTGTGACTTGCAAATCAATGACTTGGTCCCAGATCTGATCACTCAATAATTAAAATAATTCTTAGTTGCAGCCCTGTAATGTATTAACAAATTCTGGAGCACAAATTATTAATTAGAAGACACAATTTTGAATCATGAATTAGTCATTTTAAATAATAATTGGTAATTTGATGGTGTGAATTTGTTATTTGAGGTACTTCATCACACATTTCCTCTGACTTAAATTATTATATTTGCTTTTAAGATTACTTTCCTCTTCTCCTTTTTGTTTCATGTGTCTTTCCTCATCACCTGCTCTTTATCTCTTCTTCCTTCTCTGCCCTCATCTTCCTTTTCCTCTCATCTTCATCCTTTATACTCCTCTCTCCTTTCCCCTCTCTTTCTCTCCTCCCTCGCTATCATCCTTTTGACTTTATTCCCCCTCCTCCTCATTTTATTTGTCCACTATCCATCATCTGTTTACAGCTGAGTCTTTCCACCATGATGGAGTGATAAAATATCTTTGTGGTCGTCTGGATGGATTGAAGATTCTCTGGCAGAGTGAGTCGAACATCCTCAGGTTTCCTCCTGATGAGAAGAAAAATGTCTTGGAAGCCAAAACAGAGCTGAGCCTCCGCTGGATCAAACTCTGCAGGACTTGGCCAACTTTCAAACACCGTCTGAGATCGATCGAGGCAGTCTGTCGCTTTAATTGAACGCTCCCACAGGTCGAACCCAAAACCGTGGAAACCCAAACATGTGAACTGAGACGAGGAGCACGGCTCCTGGCCGGAGTCCAGTCAGCGCCGCGTTCGAGTTCAGCAGCTTTCCACAGCGGAGGAAACTCGACTGGCAGCGCTCAGTCCTTCAGGAGCGGCAGCCTGTTCTCCCTTTAATCCTCACTTTAACTATTCAGGTTCTGTCTGCTCACATATTCCAGAGGAGATCCCCGACTTCTCGCGTCTGAAAATCTCTTCAGAGGATCCCAGGAAACTGGTACAGCCTCCAGGAAACCAGACTGTCTGATAAACACTTTGTTCGCTCTGCAGCAGCTCATCTTTGCCTCTCTTCATGCTGCTGCTGAGCTTCTGAATTCATTTTCAAATCCTGCTGCTCACCTCCAGGTGTTACACGGTGAAGGCCTTGAATATATTCCTGAATTACTGTCCCCTTATCGTAATGTGAGACCAGTGAGGTCGTCTTACTGAGTGCAGGTGGTTGTCCCTGGGTGAGGCTGAATCCACAGGCATGTTTTCAGGGGGGCATTTTCATATTTTCGTAACTAAATGCTATGAAGGCTGTATGTCTGTGAAGCCCAGTGGTGACAATTTGTTCCCCTTAGGCTGACTGAAGTCATTTAGATTTTAAAGCTGAACACCTACCTCTACTCAAAAAGGTAATTTTAGGTTAATTAAAATTATACAATTAACAGCAGCACTGATATATGAAGTGAAACCAGTTGGAAAACCTAATTTAAATTCAAAAGAAAGCAAATTACTAACAGCCATTTTTTGAGTTAAGAGAATGAAAACATGTTTTTATGTTGGTTTTGCAGGGTTTCTTTCATGGCGCCTGCACTGGCTCAGTTTGCAGCCTTTCATGTCCACACTTCGGTTTTGCCATCACTGTAGTTTTTTCCTGCACTCTAGGAAGGGGAAGGTGAAGTGGCATGTTTGTAATCTTGTAATCTACCATTGGTCCTTTAACTCCATCATCTTGTTGAGTCCTCTTCTTCTTAATGGTGTAATCGTTTTCCAACTAGAGAAGTGGCGCCACCTACTGCTTATCTTGATGAACCAAGTCCAAATATTCGCATACAAGTAGTGGATGGAAACGAGCATTAATTTGCATTTTCTCTAGCCGACCTACTCAAAACTCTTTCTGTCTCTGACTTAAAGACACGTTTAAGAGCTGATGACAGGCTCAGACTACACAATATCAGCGTGACACCAAACCAGACAAACGTGGGAAGTCAGGAACATAAATGACTTTCATGGGCAACAGCTGCTGCTAATATCCAGTGTCGTGTGAAAGAGTGGGAGACAACCTCGCAACATCACATCAAAAAAGACTTGTCCAAATGTCTTTGTTTGCTGTCGCAGAATTTGACAACTTCTCTGACATGTTTGGTGAAGCTGCATAGGAACTTTTTTTAAGCAAAACTGTAAACATGAATTTTTAGTGTTGTCAGGTGGGACAAAAATAACTCAACACTCTTGCACGTCTCAACACTCACAACGGACAGCAAGATCTGATTGGTCGACATTCAACATATAGTTAATCAGGTTGGTCAAATCACAGAAAGAATTTATGGTCTAATCTGATGACGTCCCGTCTTGAAAAACAAAACCTTTGTGTAGGCTGATATTGGCATAGCTTGTCCCCTGTTGTTTCCCAGTGTTAGCTGAGTCGCTAACATTAATATGATGACACTGAAACCTTTGAGACCAAATCTTCAGCTGTCTTGTCTCATATTTCAGGACACTTTGTTATGCATTATACTTTTATTTAAATCTGCAACAATTTATTTTTGACCACTTAGAGGCAGGAGAAATCAAGCACACCTCTGATATAATGATAAATAATCATTTTGCTTATCACAAATTATGAACGATGACATTTACACATCCAGCGGAGTAACATGATCATCCTGATCGAGTCGTGTTTGTGTCCATCTGATGCCTGTCAGTCCAAAAGTCACTCTTCTTTTAGCTCTGGTTTGGTCTCCACCGACTCTTGAGAGGAATATGTCTCTTTACATGCTGGCTGCCCGGTTAACTGCCTGGCTACAGACAAAGTTTGTTTGCTGGAAACTCTGAGGCTGAAACAAATGTGAATGTGCTACAAAACAAAACCAGGAGCTAAAAGCAGCTAAGAAAGTTCAGCAGAGCTGCAGAGTTTATACTAATGTTGTGGTTCTGTCACATTGAGCCATTGCTACTAATCAAAATAACACATTTGTGGACCTTCTTCAGCTAAAATGGTGACAAAATGGCCATTCAGTCAGATTTACAGGCTACAGCATCATGACTTCCAGGCACATGAGTGATGAATGCTGAAAAAGAGAGTGAAAAATCTCATCTCTTTATTCTGCAGCCTTATAATCACACCACTTTAATCTCTTGTTGATTAAAAATATTACAGCCTTGTGACTCATGAAGACGCATGGTCACTTTAATTCTGTGCTAAAGACTTTCTGTTTAATAAAAGCAAAATAACTATTATCATGACCAACTTTAAGGAGCTTGTTGATCCCAGCAGTTTTGTTACGAACTAGTGGAGTTGTACTTCTAGGAAAATACAGAGAAAGTACTGAGTCAGCCTTCCACAAACTACATTTATTTAAAAATGCATGAATTATGATTATAAAAGCAGGGTAATTTTCATATTGCTCTCTGTGGTGAGTAGATATGCTCTCATTCAGCCGGAGCCTCACAGCTGATAAAGCCTCGCAGTTGGATGATAAGAGTTAGCAGAGATACCACTGCTAAATACAGCTCATCCCCTCTGCTGTACGACGCCCGGCTCTCTAGAATAATGTGTGTTTTCAATGTAAATATGCATTATGTAAACGCACAGCATTACCATTTGGATTCATTAATCTTTCCATTAGTGTGACAGTTATTAATTTTCATTTAAAGGTGCACAAAGAGGGGCTTTTGTGTAAAATTGCAGCCCATTTATCAGCCTAAACCAGGAGGTGAGATAAGCCAAAAAAGGTGTGTAAAATCTGGTTAAAGGACCATACCAGGGTTTTTTTTTTTTTTTTTTTTTTTTTTGGGGGGGGGGGGGGGGGGGGGGGGGGGGGGGTTTTTATGCATCGTTTTTACACAATGAAACATGTAACATTTAAAGCGGACTGATTTTACACATGAAGAACAGTTTACAGGTCATAGTTGGTACGACTCAATAACAATTCAATAACCCTAATGATGTCATAGTGATGTCATCGGGATAATCTAATTTTGGGCTTGGAGAGGACATGAAGCTGGTGTGTATGAGGGACAGGGACAATCAAATGAAACCTATTAAGCTGAATTGTGGGAAATGTAGGGTCCAGCCTTTTTGGAGCGTCACCCATTCTAAGGACCAAAAGTCAGGATATCTCAGGCTTCGATTGCTGCTTCAATTTCTATTTTGAATCAGTCTCCCAACAGTCACCCAAATTTATGTATATGAAAACAAAATTGAATCTCCTCTCCTTTTAACCACCCAGCCAAATTTGAATGATTAAAAAAAATGCAGTGTATAAAATTAGGTCTCAAAATCTGAATCTGAAACACTGTGGGCGTGTCCACTCTGCTGTCTCAGTGTCAAACACCACTACGACCTGAAAATGACCTGAAACATGGACGCTCCGCCTAGCAGCTTCATTGGATCACCAGAGCCAGAGGACAGTGACAGGATGTTTTTTTGTTTGTTTTTTTTCATCTGTGTCAGGTTGTTAGAACTTTAGTAAGCTGAAGTGAACTGCTGGGCTGATTTGGACTGAGAAAGTCGATGAAAGTACAATTGTAATTGGCCATTAGGGAGTGTGAGGTGAGGAGTGTCGTTCGGTTGTGTCGATTCATGGGGCTTATGTTAGGTTAGGCCGGAGGTATACTTGCTGTTTAACCATGTGTTTGCATTCGCGTATGCGTAGCATTAATTTCTGAGGATGTGCACAACCATCGCCCCAAATGGATGCAGGATACGCAAGGCAGCCATGAAGCGTAGGGATGTGTAGGGGTGCGTATGCGAACGCGTAGTTAAAAGCAAGTATATTTCCAGCCTTAGGGGATCATGGCTCCAGCCCATCACCGAGCCATGTTTCAGGTCTGCCCAAAAAATCCAGAACTCATGAAAAAGTTTAATAGTCTAACTCTATAATTCAGTTCAATTCAAAAAAACTCCCCTTTTCCTTTGCACAGACTTTTGCAGACTATTTGCATTTCGAAATATCCAGCGGTATCACAAGACTGGTATCCCTTTGCAAGACTGTCTCTAATTCAAAGTTTATTAAGAACAAATATGTCACGTGTCCAACTTGCACCAATTTCAACAGGGCTCGTCCTTGGGTAACCCACAATACACCCACCATGTCTGGAGTAGGTTGGATTAAAAGTTTTCAAAATATGCGAAGGACATGCAGACACAGACAGACATACAGAGAGACAGATTCCTATCTTTACAGTTATAATAATGTAATTTTCATGAGAGACCTTGTAAATGTCTTCCTTTAAAAGACAGACCACCGAAATGTAACAGAGACAGAACAGATTCAACATCATGTACAAAGAAGGTGCCTTTTCTATTATTCTCCAGCTCCACGCTGAGTTTCAAAACTTCTTAAGGTCATAAAAGTTTTTTTTCTTTTAATTTTCAGAACTAAAGATCAAACATATCAGTGCTATTATCATAGGTCAATGCACATCAGACAGGTTGTGAACTTCAAAGGCTTTCCTCTCTCAGCTTGGCATGGAGGACACACTCACTCTGCCAAGACTTTGTCCGGGGATGGGAGGGAGTGATGTCAGCGGTCACTGACCACAGCCCAGAGCTCGGCTCCACGCCCAAATCTGCTCACATCAGCGCCAAGACCGGACTGCTTTCCATATCACCCTCTCACATATCAGCATGGTTCAGTTTAAGCGCTGGATTGTGCTCTGGCTGCAGATGAGGTGAACCGCGGCCTGTGGGTCGTTTGTTTACATCATTAGAGACACGTGATTCGCTCCGAGCAGCGGGCAGGCAGCTCGTTACTGACCGTCTGTACCGAAGAATCGGTGTGAAAAGATCTAGAGCAAAACGTCTTTATTCAGTACCAGCACGCTCTCAGCTGGTATTTAATCTTTTCTGATGGAAGATAAGAACAGTATCAGTGATTGCCATGGTTAAATTGGCAGGATTGTATCCCACCATGCACTGCCCTGACCTATCCTCCTTCCATTTCATGTGCATTACATTAAAACCTATTTCTTTCTCATCGACTGTTTATCGATCCCTATGATATACCAGTTGAGCTCGCAAATTAAAACCCCTCATCTCACCCTCCCCTTCCAAGCATAGAACAGAATTTACAGTGGCTGCTTGAATTTGCATAAAACATCAAACTTGAGGATGGTGGCTGCTCTGACCTGTTGATATGTGACCTAAAATGTGTCACCAGTGGTAAAGTAACAAAACGACAGATGCAGCAGCCGGTCAGACTTTTCCACTACTTTTCCTCTTTAATCTGCTATTTTATTTGGCTTTACTGCTGAAACGTGTCTCACCAATGACCACAGGTTGGGCTGGGTTGAACACTGGGGTGGGCAAAAAATGATGGCCTACGTAATTTTAGATGATGACATATGGTGAGTAGTAGGGATTCATATTTTTTTCCTAAAATGAGACATTCTCTATCTTAGGAAAAGAAGTATGTTATCAAGATGTATGTATGTATTATTTGGTGGTATTAATAATTACCAAGGCAGAAGAACATAATTTCATCATGAATAAACATTACGATGAACATAATATGAACTGTGCATGCTTCATGCAGCTTGACCTTCGCTATGGCAGCGAGGGTGAAATGCCAAGTTTATAACCACTGACCTGTCACTGTCTGATTTAACAGCCTCATGGAAGTAATATTTTATAACTCTCCATATTATAAACTAACAAAATTCATTAAAACAAATAATTTGGTGTTTTCAAAGTCATTCGGTCTCCATATTCTGTTCACACTCAGAGGCTGCTGCTGCGTCTTCAGCGTAAAGCTCTCACCTGTCGCGCCACAATGTCAGATAGTCAGCACAATAACGTTAATTATCACTCAAAGTTGAAAAGCAAAGCTCTAAAAAAAAGCTCTCACTCACTTGGTGTGAGATTTCAGATGGTTTCTTCAGGAGATTTTGTCCATCTTTCGTCAGTGAGAGTTTCACCACAGCTATTGATGGTAAATTCATCATATGCTGCCATCTCTGCCAGTATGTCACCCAGAAGTGTTTTGGATAAAGTCTAAATCTGATGTTCTTACAGTTTTTGGGCCACTTGGAGTTTTGTCTGAGATTCCAGATGTCACAGCAAATCTCAGTCCAACGCATTTGATCCCTCATTAGAGCACAGCACACACTTTAATATTTTGAAGCTTTTCCTCACAAAGCTGGTGGCAAAAATCACCTGTTGTTAATCTAATTTAAATGGAGCCACTTGATACTGTTACTGTTTGTGTTTGAATTTACTGTTTGAATTCACTTTGTGCTTGTTGACTAATTACTTAAAGCACTCAGAGTGCCTGGCTGGTAACACATAAGAGTGACAAAACTTGTGCTATACCCCACCATGCAAATAAATATTAAGAATAATAACTGCATTGCAAGTCCTATGATTTTAAACTGATGTTTTATTGGTTCTGACATTTAAAAACATGGTAAGCTTTTATGGATGATGTTAAGGTTGATGAGTTGATGTTAGGGACGGTTGGCTTTGACCATGATGAACTTACATTGAGCATTTTCTACAAAAACACCTCAACCATGATTAGTCTCCTGTGTGGTTTAATAGGGGATTAAATGAAAAATGTATTTACCTTATTTAAATTTGAATTGTTGGACAATGTAAATCAATTTCATTTAGTTCATGTAATTATTTTATTTTAGCTGTATTTGGACTAACTGAAATGATATTTCAAGGATGTACTTAGTTTTAATTGCGGTTACATGTATTTATTGGATGAAAGTCCTGCCTACACTTTAAATGAGTTATTTATTTATTTCCTTTTTGAAGGACAGTCCCCTGTGCATGGAAAACATCTCTTCTCATATGTAGACAATAAACTATGTTTATATTTTTATAATTTGGTGGAAGAAAAGTGGAAAAAAACTAGCCGAAGCGTCATACTAGAGTGACTGACAATACTCATGCTTAGTTACTGTCTTCCTCTGCATCCAATTTAATTTCTTCATTTCTTCTCTTCCCCTCTGTCTGTCCCTCCTGACTGTCTCTCTCCGTTTTTTTGGACTGTGTCTGTGTGATTTGGTCAGGCCGGCCGGTTGGCAGCGCAGTGTTGGGCCTCACCTCTCCTTCCGTTTGATTAAATCATAGCTGTAGTGGCGAGACGGGTCCCGCAGAGTCAGGTGCAGAATTATTAACCTTTGCTGTCGGAAGGACGTCTCTCTCTCTGCAGGCCTGCGGTGAGACGACCGGCCAAGATGGACGCCCCGGTTCACAGCACAGACCCGTGTGTGTGTGTGTGTGTGTGTGTGTGTGTGTGTGTGAGTGAGAGATGGAGCGGAGGCGGGGCGGTCAGCTCACCACTCAGAATAAAGTCATCCATCCCTGAAGGTGTCTGAGCCACTCGCTCCACGCTGCCGGTCACTCCCCGTCCTCACAGATACCGGACGCTTAATAATTCAACAAAGAAAGTATCAGCAACTCAGGAAACCTTGAAAATTCACAGCTCATCAGAATCACTTTTATTCTGGAATTATCTGCGTTGTAGAAGAGTTATAAATTCCTAACCACTCACAAGACAGTTTTAACCTCCTCGACCCCATGAAACCTTCGCTGGACACTTTTCTTACAAAGCCATGTTAGGACTCAGCTTCTTACTTGTTCCTGAGCAGAGAGAAGCCTGCAGTCTGGTTCAGGCAGACAATTCACATCTCTTACTACTCTGCAACACTTATCCAATGCAATAAGGTATGTTTCATAATAAAAAAAAAGTCACAGGGTGACTTTATTAAAGTTTTTAACTTCTTCCCCACCATTGACGTGATTTCTCGTCAACTGCTTTTTCCACTGTGAGGCAGTGGGGGACGCTGTGACGCATCATCTGACAAAAAAATGTCACTCTAAGAAGAAGAGAACCATTGGCATTGAACAGCAGAAGAAGATGGTGTTTTCTAGCATGAAAACACTGGTCCTCAGCTGCAGATCTGTGGGTCAGAGAGCATCGTGACCCAGCCACAGAGCCCGGGCACAGATCGGAGCTGCTCACACTGCAGCTCCTGGAGCTAGAACAAAGGTTTTTTGTCTGTCTGAAACTAGAAGATCTGTTCTTTCTTTTGATATATGCCACGTTAACATTTTCATAGAAATGAATGTTCTGTGGGTGTTGAAAAATCAGTGAATTCTGTCAAAAATGCTGGCGGGGAGAGAGTTAACTGGTTGTTAAAACGTCTTATTTTAATAATGATGCCTCAGTATGATCTACATAATTCTTTCCACCGGGCTGGAGTCTCCTTGAAATCAGATGAAACAAGCTGGTGTTTACATTTTCCCAGACAAAATAACAATAAGTGGTACACCAGCCAGTTTAAAAGCAGGATGAGATTTTTATTTAGCTACTCTAATTTTTGCCATTATATTTTTCAGTTATTAATGTGGAAAGGCGAGGCAAGGCACTGACAAGATCAACACAATATGAAAGTTCCTTGTAGCGGTTTTAATTTCTACTCTTGCAGTGCTTGTTCTGGGTGTGACCGTTCAGAACGGGCCGTTTGCTCAGCCCCCGGTACCAGCACCTGCAGCACTGTGGACACCTTTCTTATATCAGGACTGAGACACTTTCTTTTCCTGAATAGAGAGAAGCCTGCTGTCTGGTTCAGGCAGACATACTATTCTGCAACATTTATCCAATTAGTCCTTTGCAATAATGTGTGTTTCATAAT
Organism: Lutjanus argentimaculatus; assembly: GCA_034769285.1. Lineage (NCBI taxonomy): Eukaryota > Metazoa > Chordata > Actinopteri > Lutjaniformes > Lutjanidae > Lutjanus > Lutjanus argentimaculatus. Next base: position 2,037,830 of record JAWZSL010000040.1, on the reverse strand, counting down.
AACTGTGATTTACAACTTGTGAAATGCTGTATGTTACTACCTAACAGTGCTAACTCCTGCAGTTTCTGCTTGCAACACTGCTCGTACTCTTCCCTGTTCTGGCCTTTTCCAGACTGAAACTTCTCAACTATTGGATGGATCACAGTAAAAATCTTGTAAGAGACATTCAACACTCTGAGAGGACAAAAGATGACTAATGGATTTTAAAGATCTCTGGACTTTTCATCCAGCACTGCCAGAAGGTTAAACTTTTTCATTATCCAGTGAAATATCTCAACATCTATTAAATGAATTGGTACAAAACTTTGAACAGACAGTCATGGTTCTGGAGGAACAAACTTGAAAACTATTGTGATCCCCTGCTGTTCCTCTAGCGCCACCATGAGGTTCACATTTGTGGTTTTGAGTGAAAGGTCTCAACAACTATTGGATCGATTGCTATGAAATTTGATACACACATTCTTGATACCAGTGTGTGTGATTGGTGGAAAAAAGAAAAAAGAGTGGGAAGCATTTTCCTAAATAAAATTTTAATAAAAATTTTTTAATTCTGGTAAGCTTGAAAAACATCCAGCACGTTTATCTTGAACCAACATCTAAAGCACACTTGGCCAATGATTTCACTGGACGTGGCACATCTGCACCACAGTTTTGATCTGTCCCCCACACTGCTGCATGTCCCATCACAGCGTCTCAGAAGCGTTTTAGCAGTGGAGCATTTTGCCCACCTTATTATGTTGACCTGCTCTGGTTTTGTTGATTTGGTCGTCTTCCCTTGCTTTTGTGCTTCTACCATAGATGAGAAGGCTACATAGAAAATAGTTTTTCTGTTATTATGATCGTGAGTCTGCATGGGGTCTTTTATTTTGGAAACTGACCAGATTCTCTCTGCTTTTTCTGTGTCCGACTTCCTGCGTGCTCGATCTGCTCTGTGCAAATTGACACAGCATCAAAAGTAGACTCTGCATGTATCTGAAGCAGAGAGATGCTTCTGGGACCAGCTGCAATGTGTCTGGTGGAATCAAAAGCATTGCGTAGAATCGCTACGATTAGCTGCGGCCGACTAGGCGCAGCCTCAATGCGATGCAGCCGTGCCTGGTGGAATCAATCTGTTACATGTGTGATCTCCCTCAGGGGAACTTTTGCTAGGTTAAGTTATCATTATAACCCCCAGTTTTTGGTACAACAATTTGATGTGTGTGAGGACCTTGTCCTATCACATTTAACTGCACATTAAACTGCCGACTGGCAGCAGCAGCTGATGTGTGATAAAACTTCAATTTTGGCCCATTAATGCATTTTCTCTATGTGACCTACTACTCTGAGGTGATCCTTGTTTGCCTCCAGCTAACACCATGACATAATCATGACGTCGGCTCTAAAAGGGTCTATAACTGTGTGTTTAAAGTGCATATAAAGTTAGAGGTTAGAGTGAAAGTTACATATTAAATTGTGTTTCTTGCACACTAAACCGATGACACACGTTTCCTCTATCTGCAGTCAAACTTTTATTCATGACTCACCAGGCGTTTGGAGCTTTGTTCCAGCCATCTTTTTTGTTGTCATGCCCTTCCTGTTATGAGGCTGCTTTCTGATTGGGCAGACGCTGCTTTGAAAGGAGCCATTAAACCACAGTCAGCCATATTTACCATCATAATAAACTGTGGCAGAATGTTTTCTGACTGATTTTCCTCTCTGTGAGTGAAACTAGCAGCTCTGCCTCTAATATGGCTCAGACCTGACTCGTTGCAGAGTTGTAATTAGCCTATTAACAGTTAACAGGCAGGTTTTTTCAGCGAAGGCCACACAGTGAAAGCATTTAGACTACGACTGCCGCAACACGCTGGAATAATCAGCCCCGGTTTACACTGATAATTGCCTGTTACACAATAAGAAGGACAGAGTTGAAGCATTGTTTGTGACACTTTGACACACAGAGTCGCGGATGAACCGACAGCCCACGCCGAAGGACGAGGCAGCAGAGATCAGGTCCCTGCTGCAGGGATCCAGGTTCCCAGCAACCAATTAGATAATGAATGAAGCTCCGGGCTCCGGGCTTAACGAGACCTAGAGCATGTTCCGACAGCTGGCTGACGGGTTGATGGGTAATGTGGAGGGCCTGGCGATAACGAGGTCGCTCTGTGATTGTGACAATTCGATCTGTGGTTTAACCTCCTGAACCCTGAGTTTTATTTTTTCTCTTAAATGTCCCCATCGTCATAAACATTAAAAGTTATAAAACACTGCAAATGTGTTCTGCGTGTTCATTAGAAAAATTAATTCTAGCTTTATGATGATTTAAACACATGCACATAAATATAGCGCATACCTACTGTACTGTATATGAAATATTGCATGAACAAGTAGTGAACCAAGTTCAACACAACCAACGTTCTACGTGGCTTCAAATGAGGCTTAAAGGGATGGTTCGTGTTTGAAGCACGGTTGTATGACTACAGTAGATGCCAGACAACACACCCCCAGTTTGGAGAAGCACAGAGGGGCACCAGTGCAGAAGTGAAGTAGTGAACTTGCTGTGGACGGGGTCAGCAGCCAAACATATTTAGGCCATGTTTTACATGGATCTTTTTTTAAGTGTGCGCCATATTTTGAATATTTTCACAACTTTACTTTGCAGTCAGACAGCCTTTTCTGAAGGGAAATTGCTGTTCTATAAGCTATATATCACTCTCTCCAAGCCAACCAAACTCCATAGATGAAATCAGTCATTTTACTGTGTAGCCCATTAGAACTGCTGATCTATCACTTCCTCGACCTGTCAGTGGTTTTTTGTCATTGTGTGTCTTGTGTGTTTTAAAAGGTTTAAAAGTTTGGATTTACCAAAGTTTCACAATAACAAAAACTAACAGCTCAAGGCAAATGACTGATTTCGCTTATTGAGTTTGGTTGAGAAAATTAAAAAAACTAAAGACAGGAGAATTACTTTCCTAGTCCTGTACTAACCACCATCAAAGGTGTTTGAGTATTTAGTTGGTCGATAGCTTTAATTACTGGTTAACAAACTGTGTTTTAATCTCAGGCTGCTTCCACAATGAAAAAAGGTTCAATGACTCTTTTATATAAGTTTTATTGAGCCAGGAAGATTTCAGGGAGGAGTCAAGCCCAACTTACAAACCTATAAAACCTGCAGGTGTTTTGCAAGGCTGACCTCCTTCTGGAGTGCCAAGATCACCACCCTGGGAAAGAGTTTGAACTGTTATCCTCAGTTCATTGTTTTAAGGTGCCTGTTAAGAGGACCAAGAAGGTTTCCCTCGCGCCCCTGCTGTAGATAACTGTAGATAGTATTAAACTGTTGTCTGCAAATTGTTAATTAGCACAGATTGCTTCGATTTACTTGTGCTTATCAATTGAATGCCAAATAAAAAATAAGATTTAACTGGACAGCTGTAATATTGTCATCGTATTCATGATGTTACAAATGTAATGATTAGAAATTAGACATGAAAACTTTAATTGGGTCTCACCATTGATCACAAACAGAAATCAGAAATGCCAAGCAGGAAGCATTCTTATTAGTTGTTCCAATCGAAAACAAGAGCAGCCACAGAGGAAAAAATATGAGGCTACTGGGGGCAAAGGCTCTCCAATATTACAGACACCACTTTGTAGGGGAGTCTAACAGCTGGCCCACCCTAAATGACTGGGAGAACATATGTTTTCTTAACTTTTATTTTTAATTATTAAAATTAACATTATATGTTATGTCTGGAGCAATCACAACACTCTGAAGTTACTGGGAATGTTTTCAGCAGGAGGAAAGAAAAAAGAAATGTCCTTTTTTGCTTGATTTGGGCAACCTGCGTGTGCTGCTTGTAATACAGTCAGGTCCATATATATTTGGACACTGACACAAGTTTTGTTATTTTAGCTGTTTACCAAAACATATTCAAGATACAGTTATATAATCAATAATGACTTAAAGTGCAGACTCTCAGCTTTAATTTGAGGGTATTCACATCCAAATTGGAGGAAGGGATTAGGAATTACAGCTCTTAAATATGTAACCACCTCTTTTTCAAGGGACCAAAAGTAATTGGACAGTTAACTCAAAAGCTATCTCATGGGCTGCATGGGCTATTCCCTTGTTAATCTGTCATCAATTAAGCAGGTAAAAGGTCTGGAGTTGATTCCAGGTGTGGCATTTGCATTTGGACGCTGTTGCTGTGAACCCACAACATGTGGTCAAAGAAGATCTCAATAGAAGTGAAACAGACCATCCTTAGGCTGAAAACAAAGAAGAAATCCATCAGAGAGATAGCTGAAATGTTAGGAGTGGCCAAATCAACAGTTTGGTACATTCTGAGAAAAAAAGAGCGCACTGGTGAGCTCGGGAACTCAAAAAGGCCTGGACGTCCACGGAAGACAACAGTGGTGGATGACCACAGGATCCTTTCCATGGTGAAGAAAAACCCCTTCACAACATCCACCCAAGTGAAGAACATTCTCCAGGAAGTAGGTGTATCAGTATCAAAGTCTACCATAAAGAGAAGACTTCATGAGAGCAAATACAGAGGGTTCACCAGAAGGTGCAAACCATTAATCAGCCTCAAAAATAGAAAGGCCAGATTAGACTTTGCCAAAAAACATCTAAAGAAGCCAGCCCAGTTCTGGAACAGCATTCTTTGGACAGATGAAACTAAGATCAACCTGTACCAGACTGATGGGAAGAAGAAAGTATGGAGAAGGCTTGGAACGGCTCATGATCCAAAGCACACCACATCTTCTGTAAAACATGGTGGAGGCAGTGTGATGGCATGGGCATGCATGGCTTCCAGTGGCACTGGGTCACTAGTGTTTATTGATGATGTGACAGAAGACAGAAGCAGCCGGATGAATTCTGAAGTGTATAGGGATATACTTTCAGCTCAGATTCAGCCAAATGCAACAAAGTTGATTGGACAGCGCTTCACAGTACAGATGGACAATGACCCAAAACATACTACGAAAGCAACCCAAGAGTTTTTTAAGGCAAAGAATATGAATATTCTGGAATATAATATCATGGAATATTCTGCAACGGCCGAGTCAATCACCAGATCTCAACCCCATCGAGCATGCTTTTCACTTGCTTAAGACAAAAATTAAGGCAGAAAGACCCACAAACAAGCAACAACTGAAGACAGCTGCAGTAAATGCCTGGCAAAGCATCACAAAGGAGGAAACCCAGCATTTTTGGTGATGTCCATGGGTTCCAGACTTCAGGCAGTCATTGACTGCAAAGGATTCTCAACAAAGTATTAGAAATGAACATTTTATTTATGGTAATGTTAAGTTGTCCAATTACTTTTGAGCCCCTGAAATGAGGAGACTTTGTAGAAAAATGGTTGCAATTCCTAAACGTTTCATGGGATATTTTTGTTCAACCCCTTGAATTAAACCTGAAAGTCTGCACTTCAATTGCATCTCAGTTGTTTCATTTCCAAATCCAATGTGGTGGCATGCAGAGCCCAAATCATGAAAACTGTGTCACTGTCCAAATATTTCTGGGCCTAACTGTAAGTTTAAACTGTCGCAGGTAAAAAAAAAAAAAAAAATTCTCAGCATTGAAAATGTTCCAGAAAAAAATAAATCTGTCTTAATCAACCAGACAAGCTTGTTAGCTTCCACAGCACAATATCAGTCATTTCTGTTTTAGCAAGACTATTGGGACTGTCAGAGGAAGCCAAACACAAGGCTACTATTAATGTCTGATATTAAAAGAACACCCAAAATTGAAATCCTGGCACTGTGCCTGCTATATTATAGACCCATTAATGTTAACTTTTGATGAAAATAAGCTTAATTGTTTTGGAAGTTAGTAAGAGCCCTGCACTTGGTGGTTCTTTGCCAGTTTTTTTGCTGCAGGTTGCAGAGAAGTTAAATGCCTTCTTATTTTTAAGATTTTGCAGAAACCAAAGTGACGTACAGTACAGTACAGTTATTGGCTCAAAAGCGCCCTCTATCAGAGGTAGTAGGTAAATGCCATTGTGGACTTTGAAGTTGTCCAGCACAGCACTGTGTACAAATATCGTGCATTAATGTCCGTATGTTCACAATATGAATGCATACGATGTGATTTATGGAAACATTTTTAGAGAGAGTTACAAGGGGGCTGCTGGCCATCCTGCACACGGCTGCACGCCCCCACCAGCAGCGTTTCAGAAGCATTTCAGGAGCGTTTTGCCTGCCTGATTATGTTGACTTGCTCAGATTTTGTTGATTGGTCGTCTTTCCTTGCTTTTGTGCAGTGGCAAGTAGCATACGAAGTTAAATAGTTTCTTCTCTGTCTGTCTTATTTTATAAATTGCTTCTCAGTGATCTGATATTTTATGTATTTTCATGTATTTTTTATAATGTACTTTTATCATTCAATTTTTTTTGTAATATTTTGATATTATTTTATGTTTTTAACTTAATTATTTTCTTTATTTTTAAAATTCTGACAGTCTTCTGTGTACCACTAGGAGAAGCTCGCGTACCACCAGTGGTACACGTACCACAGTTTGAGAATATAGGATCTAGCTGATATTCTGTTGCTGTTTATGTACATATTTTTCCCATTATTGTCTTTGTAGTATCAATAAGCATCTTTGAAACGCTGACATTTTATAAGAGACGTGCCTGAGCGTGCTGTGTGTGAGCTGTATGTGTCACGAGCCAACTGTATAACTGACCAGTACTGTTCCTGTTCGGATAACAAATGGCAACAGAAAAAGATCGATAAGCCTCCTCATCATTATCCACACAACACAGAGTCACAGGGTTACATATCAGCCAGTTACAGCAAGCTGTAGTTAAGCTTGGTTACATAAGGAAGTGTAATTCTCACATGTTGCACCTTTAAACATGGTGGGCAACATTGGGAATACTTTTATAATAATGATTTATAATTTTATAAAAAATGTTATATTTAGGGAAATATTTTAAAAACTTTAAGGTAGATCATAATTTAAAACCTTAATGAGATCAGAATCTGTTCCTCCAGAGACGTGAGAACCACATCAGAGGGGCGTTCATATGTTATTTATAAGGCACCAACACTCTCTGTATTAAATTGTATCCGAGCTGCTTCTCTATCACTTCCGCCAGGTTCCTTTATAAAATACTCGTCTAGTCAGTCTGAGGGCAGTGAATAAATTCAATGCATTATCGCCCTCTTGTCGGTGCCGTGGATCGAGGTCGAACAGGACGTGTGTGTTTCACTGTGGAAGGAAACGACGAGGAAGACGACTGATGATGCTGTAAGGTGAGCGCGAGAGCGAGGGGGGACTCAGGTGGCGGGCCGTTGCATGATGGGAGTGACGGCAGCTCAGGTGGGAGTTAATACAGTGTCAAATGAGACGGAGAGATAGGTAGAGGGGAGGAGGGGGAGAGGGGTTATAGAGTCCTGCATCAGTACTGCAGCTGAGCCCCTCTGAAACCTCCGCACATAGATCACACTGACAGGTCAGAGTGAGTCTGTGTACCGCTACAGAAATGGAGAAAACACAGAAACACTGCAGGAGCTACCAAACACTACATAATACTGCACAAAACACTGCAGAAACAACAATAAAAGTGTGTTAAAATGATGGGACAGATTAATTTTATATTATCGTTTAACAAAAGCTTTCACAGTTACATCACCAGTCTGACAGGAGGCCAAGCAGCTGTTTACAGAGGTGAGGACCTCCAACATGGCCGCCAGAGGGAGAGGGTGTTACCTCATCTGAAAGGTTTCTGAAACTGTGTCAAACGGCTGTTGTTTTTTGTTTGTTTGTTTTTTTTAATAAAACAAGATGACAAGAGCGTTCACATTGAGCAGAGGGAAATTTTCACTTAATCTCTAATCCACTACACTTGTTATTCCTCTGAGTATTAGTAGAATTTCAGTTTGAGAATAACAAACAATATCCTACCATGCTCAGTGCACACGCAGCTGTCAGTTCATTATCATGACCTCTAGCGAAAAAATGCTTCACTGGGTGGAAATTTCACCATTTTCATTCTTTAAATCAATCAATCAATCAATATGTTGCACCCAACAAAGGAAATAACTGCTGGGCCAACTAATAAACCTAACAATGAACATAAAACACTGAGACGATTAATCTGTTATTAATCGACTATTAAATTAATCTGCAGCTATTTTAATAGTAGATTAATCATTTTGACTCATTTTTTTTATTTAAAAAAGTCAGAATTCTCTAATTTCAGCTTTTTAAATGTGAATATTTTCTGGTTTCTTTCCTTCTCTCTGACAGTAAACTTTAAGTTGTGGACAAAACGAGACATTTTAGGATGTCGTGGGAAACACTGGTCAACATTTTTCACCATCATGTTTTATGGACCAAACAACTAATGGAGAAAATGGTCAACAGAATAATTGATAATAAAAATAGTCATTACCAGAAAGACTTGGAAAACATGGTCCAAACATATTTTTGAATTGACAAGATTATGACAGGATTAATTAATGTTTGTTTACTTCTCATCTGAGGAGGTCATCCTGAGCTTTGATCAACATTTTTCACCATTTTCTGACATTTTATGGACCAAACAACCAATCGATTAATTGGAAATATCAAAATAATCAACTGATTAATTGCTGATGAAAATAACTGTTAGTTGCAGCCTTAAAAAACTCTATTAGGCTAAATAATTTCATCATCATATTTCATATCGAGGTAATCTTAAAGTAATGGAAAGTAATCAAGTTACATTTAGTCATGTAACTTTATTAAGTAACATGACTACGTTTTTTTTTAACAGCTAATTAATAACTGTATTGGAATGCATTTTAAAGTAACTCTTTTGTTTTGAGTGAAGATGAGTTGTTCAGTCCTCACTTATTAAAGACTTCTTCAAAACTTTTTTTTATCACGAATATGAGAATTTGGTAAAGTAAGGTGCGACTGATTGTATGAGGGTCCTCATAAATATCGCAGTTAAAAGAGCTGTTCATAAATGCACCGGTAAGATAGTAAATTTTTGAGTGTCATTCCCAGGACATCAAATACAGATGTTTTTGGTGGGAAAAGCCTCCCGAGCAGCAAAATAATGAGGAAATAAGGAAATAGAGGTTGAGGGCTGCAGGGTCTCTGCAGATACAGACGCCACTGCACACTTCTAGTGGGACATAACTGATGACTGAAAGGGATTATGTTATGTATGTTTTTTTCTTTTTAGGAAAATGTTGCTTATTATACCTTTAATATGACAATATGTACAAATGACAAAATTCAATATCATACCAGGTTTTATCCTTTGTGACTGAAGGATTAAAAGAATAATCTTTTTTATTATTTTATGTGTTTGTCTTCCTCTTATCCATTAGCTTGTGTATTCAATATTGTAATGTGTATAATATTCATATTACCGTCAAATAAAACTGCAGAACAAAATGATGAATTCAACCTTTTCTATTTTTCTTTTGCTCTCCACATGAAAGTCATCGTAAAATTGCTTTTGCTGGTATTTAATTTCCCCATGAGGTCTAGCTTGGCATCGCCAGACTCATTCCTGTTTGGGATCTCTCAGTTCATTTTTGATTTCCGGGGGGCGCAGACTAAATACATCTGGACACAACTGGATAGACCTACAATCAATCAAAGCATCGAAATTTGATGTAGCACTGAGCAGCATCGCAAGTTGGAGTGGTGCTTGATCCAGTTTCAAGCAGGACAAAAATGGCAGCTTGGTGACAAACTTTTTCAAAGCTGAACGGTATAATGTCTCTAAAAACATTTGAGGTGAGAAATAGGCAATGCAGGGGCAGAATCTTGTTTTTTTTTTATTTGATCAGCACTGCCTAGTGGACAGTTTGAGATTTATAAGCCTGGGGTGTTGTGCTCAAAATGTTTGCACTGACATGTGACTTTTCAAATCTAGTCGTTGTATCATCACTGATCTCTCTTTAAAACTCCTGAATGTTTCGTAAGGATCCTATTGGTTTCAAAAAGTCCCCATAGTTTCATGAAGGATCTTCAAACAACCAATAACCGTGGTGGAGGGACTAATGATTAGCCAATCAGCTTCACAGGCCAAGATTGAAGCCCTTGTCAAGCTGTTAAGGGCTGTCAAGCTGTGCACCAAAACCAACCAGAAGTAATAAAAACAATGGTGGCTGCTATAGACTGTGCCATCGAGGCTGTTAGAGGCCATACACGCTGTAATAGAGGCTGCTTGAGGCTATAGATGGTGCCATCGAGGCAGTTTGTGGCTATAGACGCCACCATTAAGGTGGTTTGAGGCTATAGGAGCTGTGACTGAGGCTGATGCTGCCATTGAGGCTGTTTGAGGCTATAGGAGCTGCCATTGAGGCTCTTTTAAATATCTTTAGCCTGACTCATATAGCTGCTAACTAGCTAACATTATCTTTTCACAGTCTGGACCTACTCTGCTTGAAGAGCACAAGAAGACACCATAGTAACATTAAAGTGATTTCTTTTTTCTCTTCTGTGGCAGCAAACACAACACACAGCTTATCTACACACTTTAAGACCGACTAAAGTAGCATAACTACTGCTTACACACTCACTCTGTAACAAAACCAAAGCCTGCGGGGACAAAAACAAAGCACATTGGCATGGCAACACACCAGCGTCAACTTTAAAGTCTCTAGTGATTGGTTAGGGAAAATTGAATCCTCCTCCCTAAGAAAAATCGGCTAAAGTGGAGGCAGTGTCAGACTGAATATGAAAATGGGAGTGTAATAAGTTGATAATTCAGTCTGATCAGACATTGAGGAAATTGTTAAAAGGAAACTTTAAAATGTGAATGTGCAGCAGAGAAAAAAAAGCACCTCTGGAACCTGCATCTTCTGCTACATAGTCTACGCAGTCATTCCTGATATTCTGACTGTATTTTCTTTAATCTTATGTTCACTTTTCCCAGCTGCACTTCCCCTATAAACTCTCACACAGATGGTTTTACATGTGAGGCCTGTGAAGTAAGTTCAAAGTGAACTATAGAGAGACGTATAGAAAGAAAGAGAGCATGTGGTAGACAGACTGATGGTGCAGTCATGCAGTAAATGATGTTGGTTTAAGGCATCATACCGTGGTAGATTGCCACCTCCTCCAGCCCTCACACACACACACACACACTTAACACACAGCCGCCTCTTAATGATAATGCTCTTTAAATGGCTTTATTGATTTTAATGTAGCCTACCACACATATATTTTATGAAAGTCAATACAAGTACGAGGACCAACTCCCTAATGTAAATAGCTGGTTGGAAGTCTATTAGAATGGTTATCGATGGAGGAGTGGTAATTACCTGCCGCTGCGCCGTGCTCGCTAGCTCTTTATCCAGCCATGTCTCAGCCTGACACTTTAAAGCCACAATAGAGCCGAATATCAGGGGGGAAGCCGGTGAATATGCAATGCAAATCAATGCCCACAGAGTCCGTGTGCTTTTGATCAATATGGTGAAGAGAGTGAGAGTTTGGACTGTGTGTAGTTAGTCTGCAGCTTCTGTCTGACTGAGGAGTTTCACTACACACCTGAAGATTTTTTTAAAAAAGACTCTTTTATACACAGTTCAGCTCATTTTCCTCTCATTTTATTTTCTCTTTCCTGCTCACCATTAGAAGTTCTACTACAGTAACTTCTACTGCCACTGTTAGTGCTGCTACCACTACTATTTGTTACCTGTACTTCTACAACTGCTGCTGCATCTGAAACTACTACCACTGCTACTGATACTACTTCTGTTACTGCTACTGCACCTGCACCATGGCCATGAGCACAAACCCCCCAGGGATGAGTTTAAAGTGCCAGTCTCTAAGATTTCAGTCCTGGTTGATTTGGTGACTCCTGTAGTTGTGAGTCGTAACAGCAAACCAGAATTTGGCAAAAGGAACTATTGTCGTTTTAATAAAGAAGTCAGGCAATAATTGGTCTTTTTTCTCTATCATTCTGTAATTAACTGTGTTCTGATTCTGCTGCCAAACAGCAGCACAAAGTGAAGTTGGTTAACTGGCTAAGAAGTTGGAGGTGTGCAGCCTCTTCATCTAACAGCTCACTGTGGCTCCTGGCTGCTCCTGGCTGCTCCGTTGCTCCCTGACATGTTTTGAAGACAGTTTTTTTGATGAATGATATCTGTAGAGTGCTGATTTCACATGTTGTTTTCACATTATTATTTTCAAATTATTACTGAACAATCAATGGTTTCTTACTGTATAGGCTGTGTACAATATGTTAGAGTAATTGTCAGTGCATTGTGATAAAATATTACTGTAAATCTAAATCCAGCTAACTACAAAAAACATAGCCACAAACGTTACAGCTCAGGAAACTTTCAGCAGCATCATGGCATTAACATTAGTGCAGTTTAAGAAAAGCTGCCTGAGACTTGATGTTCTGTAATGTTACTAATAAATAAGCCACATGTAACATTACCTAGCTAACCTAGCTAGCTAATATCAGTGAAACAAAACCGTCCTGTTATCTTGTCAGTAAATTAGAAGCTGATTAAATTAACATTAATAGCTTAAACAGAAATACTTGTTTTGCAGATTTGATTTTGCAACGTTAGATATTACATTTAAGTTAACTTTAAACTTTAACTATGAGTTTGGCTTTGGATGTTTGGTGGTAACAATGTTAGCTGGCACACTAAAATTACTGGCTTTAGTTACATGTAGTTAGTGCTGTATTGTATTTAAGATACTATAATACTTATTTTAAGACAGTTTCTTTAATATTGTACTGTTTTCTGCATTATTATTGTATTGTTTTTTTTTGTCTTTTTGCACTAACCCTTTTTGCACAGTTAAGTCTTCAGTGTTCTTTTTCTTATTTTACATCAACAGCTAAATAGCAGTAGTTTATTGCAATAAATACGGCAGATTATACAGTAGCACTGTAAAATAAATTACTGTAACCTTATAATAACAGTATAATACTGTACCTCATTGTACAATATGCCAAAAATAACAGTATAATGTACTTCATTTTGCAGTATGCTAAAAACTATGGTAATTTTACCATTGCTGGATTATTTTTGCCAGTAAATTACTGACACAAATATTTTACAGTATATTGCTACTTCTGTTATTAGTACCATTAGCTGTAGATGTAGTGGATGGATGGATGGATGGATGGATGGATGGATGGACTAGTACTCCTGCTACTTATTCTACCTGCTACAACTGCTACATCCACTATTGCAGTACTATTTCTTTTGCCAGTACTGCTGTTACTGCTGCTGCTGTCAGAACACTGAAGTGAGAATTCAGACTGCATGTCTTTACATGAGAAGCGTCTCCATTTGCGTGGAAAATAAGAAAAAGACTCTCATGCATCCAATTCATTTCATTTCTCACGTTCTCCCTCTCTCTTCTCTCTGTCATTTCCTTTAACTCTCTCTTTCATTCCTCCTCCTCTTCTTCGCTCCCAGCTCCACGAATGGGTGACGCCGCTTAATTGGCGACGACACTGAAACATGTCCTGTCCTGCTCTGCAGCCTCCTCTGCATAATTAAAACAAGAGCAACACTTCATCTCCACTGCAGCGGGAGGCAGATGAGAGAGAGGGCGACAGGGAGAAGAGAGACACAGAAAGGAAGCAGGGTGAAAGTATCCTCTGTTATATCTCTGCTTAAACCTATTTTTATAGACTGCCTTTTATGTGACGGCTTTTATCCTATTATTTTTACAAATATATTATTTTTACCCTCTGTGTCTGTGCTTTTATCTGCCGCTTCCTTCTCCTTTTACTTTTTTAATTTATTTCCACTTTGATGTTTGAGTGTGTGCGATTGCTGAAGCACTTTGTCAACTGTGTGTTTGAAGTGTGCCACAAATGAAGTTTATTATTTTATTATTGATGATATTATTATTAAGACAGAGAAGAAAGGCTGACGTATGGATACATAGTAAGCTGCTGAAGGATCAGAGGGCTCGGAGGGAAATGGAGGGGTTGTCGTGGCAACAACAGAGCTGGAGTGCACGACCTCTACATCTGAGGATGCTCTGACAGAAACCAACTAGAACCAACAGAACCAAACAGATAAACAAGACAGACTGCAGCTTTTCATCCAACCACACAAAAACTGAAGGTTAAAACTGCTGCCACCAGTCGACTACAACTAATACTGCTCCCACTACTACTATAGTACTACTAACATTACTATTATTAGGACTGCTATAGCTAATACTACTGGTTCTGCTAGAACTATAGCAGTACGAACACTACTACGATTATTATTATCATTGTTATTATTATTATTATTACTACTACTAATACAACTAATTTTACTGCCCTGTTACTACTATCCCTACAAACACAGTATGTGGCCACAATGTTGTGATTGTGATGTTTGTTCATTGATGTTGCAGTGGCCTTACTGCAACATTAAACTTAAAATGTTGCGTTGCAGTGACATTAGTGCAACATTACACTTCACACATTACATTGCATCAAGGTTACGCAACATCCCACTTAAACCTTTATGTTGCACCAACGTTACTGCAACATTACACTGAAAAAGTCATCCATGCACATTGTCACAGGATCTCCAAAAAGTGGTGGAAATGTGACAACATACCAGCGATGTTTAAAAAAAAATGCTGGCAACAATACTTGGAATTTGACTTGTTAGATTACATGTGATATTGCAGCAACTTAACATGTTGCAAAAATTACGTTACAACTACATTTCTTCAGCAGCTTTGTGTTCAGGATAGTACTAACACTGCTGCCACTGTCCCACTACAATCAATACAGCTTCTACTATAGTGCTAACACTGCACTTACTATTAGTAGTACTGTAATAGCAATAGGAGCAGTAATATTAGTTGTACTAGTCCTAACACTAATACTACTACTAAAACTACAACTACTAATGTTACTCCTCCTACTGCAACTGTAGCACTACTAACTCTACTACTACTGATTTCTACTGATACAACAACATGCCCAGATCTTCTACTACTGTGCTGCCAATGAGAACCTACAGTGGCCTGAGAGGCCAAATCTAGAGCCAGTGTTTAGTTTGTCCGTACTGGGCACTGTGGAATCATGGCAGTGCAACATGATGGTCACCGTGGAAGAGGACCCTCAGCCTCTGTAGATATAAAGGGCTCATTCTAAGTAACAAAAACACCCAGCAGTTCTTATTTTCAGGTTATATGCAAATGAAAACATACTTATGAACATTATATTCTATTTTTTGCATATTCTGCCAATAAATCCCCTTAAATCTTACACACTGGTCCTTTAAATAATTGCAAATCTAATATGAAATATGTCCAAATGAAGTACAACATCTTTTATGATAATAATCTGCATTATCTTCTGTCTTGTATACCTGCGCTGTAGGGGGCTGCGCTGCATCAAAATGTACACGGTGAATGTTCTTAAATAAATTCTTAATCAGAGGGCCATTAGAGGCCCACAGCTCATTTTTTGCCTCAGGGCCCCCCAGCAGGTTAATCCAGCCATGGACATAATTTAAACTGTATAACAACAGTTATTAAACACAATTAATGGCACTAAACCAGGCGTATTAAATCTAGTTAAGCACAACAGGGAGAATAAACAAGAAAACAAACCAGAGCCTGAGCCGAGTGACTAATGTGAAGCAGCGGCGGTGAATCGTTCCTGTTGAGTCTTTCTCTCAAACACATCCCAGATCAGTGCCTCACCTGAGCCCTTCAGCCAAAGCACAGCAGCTCAGCCTGTAAACACACACGCACACATACACACACACTTTCACAGCACACCTCAGTGCTTTCTGCAGCTGTTTGACCTGCAGCTGTAAAACATGAGGCTGGGAGTTTTCATGCCGCTCTGTGTCCTTCACTCATATTCCAAACATCACGTCTCATCTCACGTTTGTCTGCCTACAACTTAAAAACGAAAAAAAAAAAGCCTCCTCATTAAATCAGCAGGTAAATAAAACTAAAATCTGGTGACAGGATTAAAAACGACAGTTCAGGTTACCCAGGTTGCACCAATTTTTCTGGTCCCCCTCCTGCTGCGGGATAATTGTTTGTTGGTCCATGATTCCCTCTAATTATTTTCCTCTAATTATATATTTTCTGGTGTTGTTTCTATGTCATTAGAAGTGAGGATGGATCTTTTATATTTGTACCCTCTTTGTGCAGTTCTTTCCTTTTCAATAACTCTAATTACAGGAGGCATATTGTTAAAGTCTTTTCTTGCTCTGACTTTTTGAACCCACATACCTTTATTCCTTTGTGCATGAGAGAAAAAGCACAGAAATATGACTAACGCTGCTGGATTTACAAGAGGAGAGAGGAGAGGACAGGAGAGGGCTGCGTTTTATCTCTTTAGAAACTAAGGTTCTATTATTTTGCACAACAACAGTGCCATATCGGTCAATTAACACACTTGTAAGGAAAATGGAGAGGAGGCTCTATGTTATCTTTTCAGCAAGTAACATTAACCTTTATTATACTGTGCTACAGATGTGTCATATCCTGATCAATTCACTCATATCTGAGTTAGCTAAAACATAAAAACAAGAAACCTTGGGCTTATCTATGTCAGCTTATTGCATTCACTTGATAAAAAAGAAAACTGTGTCTTTTTATGAATTAATGATATAGTTTTTTACTCACAACTTGAAAAATTATCTCATAAATTCAGAAAAACTGGCCCATTGTTACACATACAACATTAACTCAAAAATTCAGAAAAACCCAGCCAATTGTTTTTTTTAACATGAAAAATTATTGCATGAATTCAGAAAACGAGCCTGTTTTTATGGTTAATTCATAAATTCATGAAAGAAAACAGTCATTCTGTAACATGAAAAATTGGCATGTTTTTTTTACATAGAAATTTATCAGATAAATTCAGAAAAAAAAAAATGAATACATGAAAATCCAGAAAAACTCAGAAATGTTATAACATGAAAAATTATTACATGAATTCAAGAAAAAAAAAGCCATTTTGCATGAAAAATTATTTCAAATTCATAAAAAGGCAGCCTTTTTTTACATGACAAGTGATCTCAGAAATTCAGAAAAATAGATTTTTGTTCAACTTTTTTCTCAGGTGAATGTAATAGGCTTCCATATGTACATGATAACGTCAGCAGGACAAGCAGCAGGGAGATGTCAACAGTGAAGCAAGAAATACTGAAAAAATACTGAAAACAGTCCTGCAACTTCACATGAGGAGTGCGCAGTACCGTTACAACAAACATAATTATTTGGTACACAAGGAAACACATACCTGTGAAATTATCAACACTGAGAATATCCAGATATTCCACATGCACCATTTGTTTTCTTCTTCTTCTTGGAGGCGGCTTTACTGTGTGGGAGGACCACTGTCACACAAGACAACGGACAACTGACAGATTCCCTCATAATGTAAGTTATTATTGTCATTGAAAATGCCATTACATTTAAGTAAATTAACACAGTTTCATAATCGAAAGCGTGGTGATGCAAGTTAAAAGTTAAAGGTGCTGTATACGACATTTACCCTAGAGGTCGCAGTAGAGCAGCAGCTTCTCAGACCAAAGCAAACAAGACCAACTTTGTTTTTTTAAACAAAGTTATGAGAAAAAAGTGTCATCTGAACAGACACTGCTGACATAACTCAGATCAACCCTAACCCTAACCCTAACCCATATGTTAGGGACTGATTAACAACAAACACAGGAGTATGACATCATCATTCTCTGCTCAGGAAGTCAGAACTGCATATTTACATTGCAAATAGTTGTTTGCTGACATCCAGTGAGGCTGAAAGTTGTATGCAGCACCTTTAAGTTGATGTAATGTATTTTTGTTCAGTCCATGTCATAATTGCTTTAAAGATAATACTTTTTTAAATCTTCAATTAAGGTGTATTTTCATAAATATTGATACAGCTCATATGAAAGCAGATAGACATTTCTCTTGATCCTTACTCTGCACAAATGTATGCATGTGTACTGAGGCTTCTGGCGCCAGCAGACACATAGAAACCTCCCAGCAGAGCGAGTGGACAGAAAAAAACAAAGTGCATGAGGTTTTTCTGTATGCACACTTTACACGCGTACTTCCAACTCCATCCCGGGGGAAACGCCACATCCATTTGTCCATCTTCCATTAGAGTTCATTTCACTCACTGAATTTCCACAGAAAATCCCAGGAAGTCCTCAGGCTTCAACCTTCAGGCCGGTCCAGGCAGTGACGATGATATTTTAGGTGTTGACAAGGAGGAACAGGGGGTTACAACACAACCACTGCCCCTGCAAACAACACCGCCAACCAAGTGTGTGTGTGTGGTGTCCAAGGCCAGAAAGTGAAGACTAAAAGGCTTCAGCACAACCTGTCAGGAGAAACATACAGAGGAGTTTCCATGACTGACAGTGATCTCAACAGCTCTGAATATTATCGATTTACTACAAGGTTATACATTGAAACATATCAAGTAATGACTCAGGATTGAAACAGGATCTGAAGGAAGGCTCCTGTTATTTTTTACAGAAATAATTCTAAATCAATTTTAAAATTGAATATTTATAATCAGTGACTCACCGGCAGCAGTGTGGAACATTTCACCGTGCTATAGTCTTAAACATGGGTATAGTTTTTATTTGTTTTAAACATGAAACCATTAAAAACACTGGTTTATGACACTATGTAAGGTTCTGCTAAGTTATCACAATTACAAAATTTTATCCTCTGTCTCTGTGGTATCAGCAGGTAAACAGAATTGGAGTGTTCACTTTATGAAGTAATCTAACTACAAAAGAAGGATTCTCTGTGTTTGTCCTTCACATATCTCGAGGACTGTTCATCTGATCTATTTCACACTTGGCAGGTGATTGCTGGGGATCAACGGATGTGCAATCTCGAATTTGGCGCAATATGGACAAATGGTACGTTCAATATTAATAAACACTGAATAAACAGCTAACTAGTGCTCTGTGGAGCAGCAGGGGTGGGGCTTTGTGGCTCTGCTCTTCGTCTATATACATGGCGAGCCCTTACAAGCTGCGAAGACATCTCTATCTGTCTGTATGTTTGTGTACATGACTGCTCTTTGCAAAAATTGAGAACTGTTTGTCTGATCTACATCACACCTGGTGTTTTGCTTGCTGAGGACCAAAGGGAGAGCAGTGCCGAGTGTGATGTCGATGGGATTCTCGACAATGTTCCAAGCTGGACTTCCAGAGACAAAGTAGTCAGCCAGTTCCAAATGGGTGCTTATTCTGAACAGCACGCACTTTGAATGGCAATGCCCATCCTGGAGGATCCTAAGATGAGATGCAATTTCTAACCTGCTCTTGGTCTGTTCTGCATCTTCTCACTGTTCCTTGCATCCAGAAAATTTAAAAGTATTGCTATTTAATGCTACAGTAAGCAAGTCTGACCAACTTATATTCATTTTCACTGGGTCATGTAGGCCCTTACACTGCTGATGTCTTGAGGATTCTTTTATGCGTGAGTCTAATTATCCTCAGATCTAGTTCATAGGGGACTGGGTTGGCTTCAGGTGGGTTTGTCACAGGTCTGTTTCAGTTTGGGTCCAAAATTGGGCCCCGTGAAGTCCTGCACCCTGAGACCTTCCACATATCTGAGCTTGACTGCTTGTATCTGGGTTCTGCTCCTTTGAGTCACTATCCAAAGAAACACAGAGTAATTAAAATGAGATCAAGTGAGATACAAAGACATTTTCACTCCTGTTTCGCCCTCTAGGAGACACTAATCTCTGACATCTACCTGAGGCCTGGCCTTCCTGTTCTCCTCACAGGACAGGAAGCTCCCTGTTCCCCTGGTAACCCCCTCCGACGACCAGCGAAGCCATGTCCTCATTTCAATGTGGAGGAGGCGGAGGAGAGATCCCTGAGTGCTTTTTTCTTCCTCTTCTCTCCTCGTGGCCTCAGCGCTGTGTTTAATACAGCACGTTGACTTTGATAAAGCGCGCTGTGGAAACGGCCGCCTCTACAACGCCGCTCGATTCATGATCTGCCTATTCAGCAAAACTACAGGGTGGGCCTTCAGAGAGAGTGAAGAGGGAGAGAAAATTGAGTAAAGGAGAAAGAGGAAAAAAAAAAACACGAAGGGAAAGAGAGAATAGATCCAGAGATGGAGAGGGAGCCACTGGCAAGATTTTCAGTCTGGTAGCTGAACAGCTGCCATATTCCACATTTCAAAGAGGTGCTGCAGGAGGAGAGGATGGAGGAGTGAGGAGGTGTGTGTGTAACATGCCTACATGCTTCCCCTCCAGTGAAACATTGAATCTGCAGATGTTTTTTTGTTTTATTTTCTACACAAGTCTGCTACTACTGATTTTTTTTTTTTTACCCAAAGCCTGATTCCTCTGTGCCACAGAGCTCCATCGTTGTCCATCCAAAAACCTTTAAAAACAGATCAGAGCCACATTGTTGCATTGCCCGACCTTCATTACCATGAACACACACACACACACTGTAGTTTATTTGGAGTCAATCTCACATCCACCAAGTAAGTAAGCACCAAATGTGGCTTAATCCGCCACTGAAAATAGTCCCAACAACTACAACTTCCTCCTGCGTTTGCTAAAAGCAATCCTTTAAAAATTAACGTATATATTGTGAGATGGTTTAAAAGATTCACATCTTCAGTAGGAACCAACAAGCTTGGAGCTGAGAGCGACAGATAGGAAGTCGGATATTATTGAGACAGACTAACCCCTTGACTAGACTGCAAACATCACATCAGCATTCACACCATACTGAAGCATCTGTCTTTATCAGAGTCCTGCACCCGCCCACACCCGCAAAGCTGAGATCCAGAGCCGACCTATTACCCAGAATTATCACTAAGTCAAATCCACACCTGCCTAGAAACCTACACCCATGATTATACACACACAGTCACTCACTTGTCAACTCAAGCAGCACCTGTGCTGTTGATCTGTTTCCATAGTGATGACGAGCCGAGCTTGCAGCTTTCAAAATCTAATATTTTTAAAACTTTTTACAAGCATCATACTCACATTTCTCGTAACCTGAAAATGTTATTCTAACAGTCTTTCCATTCTAGCCAGCAGGTAGCCTCCATCACTGTCAGGTCAAACAGTCACCTCTCATTGTGGGGTCAAAGGTTGTGTCAAAGGTTGTGTCAAAACCTTTCACAATAAAGTCCTGCCTGCTAATTTGGCTTGATATATCCATATTAGCAGATGTAAATGTTGAAAATCCTGCACAATCATTTTCATTTTGATTTCACCATTTATCTGTTTTAATTATGTTCTGTTTGGGCTGCATGTGTGTATGAAAGGTTCTGTATTAATAAAGATCAGTTGAGATGAATATCAGCCTGTGAAAAGAGTCTGCATTACAAACCGTTGCATCATGGTAAATGTAGGATCCAGTGTTTTTTCAAGCTCGATCAGTACAAGGATATAGACTTCAGGATATCTCAGCCTCACCTATTTCGATTTTTAACATTTTTCATGATTCAACTTTATGTGAGTGCTTCATGGAATTTAAAAATTCCTGCTGTACTTCTTTTTTCATGGCTTTCACATTAATGCAAAAACACAGCACTCCCACTGTAATGTCATTCTATTGCCTTTGTCCCTTCATATGATTTTCACTATTATTTTTTTCTTTTTGTTCTGACATTTGGTTGTTTTGATCTCAATGTCTTTTGAGAAATAAGTCATCGTGTATGAAATGTGTTGTTCAAATACAGTTACTTTGCCCTGCTGCTGAAATGAGGCCTGAGACGTTCTTCTTACTTCTTCTTCTTCTCTCTGCATAGTTTATGTGTTTTTGTCCTTCTGTTATTCATTTCTTCTTCCTTTGTCCAGAACACAATGAATTTTCTGCTTGTATTGTCTTGCGTATTGCCCCCTCATTTACCATATTTCTAATTATATTCAATTTTAGCCTTTTATTATTTTCCCGCTGCAGTGACACCGTCTCCCTGCGGGGATCAATAAAGTTTCATCTAATCTGAACCTGGTGAAACTGTGTCAGACTCAGCGAGGAGCTCTCGTTGCTTTATTTAGTGCAGATTTTAAATTGAGTTTGGTGCTGCGATCCTGCTGCTTTGATATTAAGACTGATGGACTGTTACTTTGCTTTGTCTCACATGTGACTTTCACTGTGTGTTGAAGGGAAATATTTGTTCCAGCTGCACCTGTACAGCACTTATTTTCATTAAATTCTTACTTTACATCTGATCTGCTGAGTTTGTTTAGTGAAAACGCTGTTTGTCTGAAACAGGAAGGGGCAGTTATTGTTCATGAGAAATTGATCAGGCTGCCGTGGGCCGCACACAAATGATATAAGATCCTAATAATGGCCAAATCTCTATTAAAAGAATGATCAGAAGTGTTCTATATAGAGTACTTCTACTGCCTTTCTGCCTTTCTGAATTGCCATGCTGAATTGTGGGCTAATATTTTGTTGGCATGTCCACAACTTGATGTTTCACAGTGTACCATGAATGTTACGTACAGGTTGCAACAATATTAGCAGCAAATGTAGAAGAAGAACAACATAAACAGTAAAAGTTACAGTTATCATTGCCAATGACCACAGCATTGACCCCTTTCAAAATAAAGGTCTGATAATGGTTTAATGGAAAGCAAAATCCTACTGACTGTCTTTGCATGATGTTCTTGCAGACCATCATGGTCTGAAAGCTTCTTTATTCTCCATTTCAGCTGAGCTGACCAGGTAAAATAATGGATATAAATAAATGAGATTCCGGTGCTTTAAACCAGAAGTCTGCAGAGAGGCAGGTTCAACATTTAGAAGGCAACAATCATGTGCAAGAAATTTTAATTTGTGGCTACAAAGCACAGTAGTTTTAATATGAAATATTAAACATGTGTCTCTTTAAAGACACTTTGTGGACAGAGGAATTTGGATGCAGGAATCTGACCAGCTGTTTTGAGTGAATCATGGCTCTCAGCTTGTTTGAACAGAACTCTGTCTGACACAATAACATCAAGTTCTTATATTCTTCAGACTGGCAGAGTAACAAGTATATGCAGTCAATTCTCAGAAATCTAATGAGCTGATACAGAAACAAGATGATAACTAAATAAAAATTAATTCATGATGACAAAAACTATGATCAAATATATGTACAGTCTCCATCAACAATAAAGATGTTAAGATGTTAGAGAGGGACGAGCAGAATGTGAAATAATTTTGGGTATTTATTCCTCCAGAAGCTCCGTCTCTGCCCCCGGCTCTCTCCTCCAAAGCTCTCTGGAGCTCGGCAGCTGTCTGTGCTGCAGAGCAGCAACACCAGTAACTTCTTTAAACATTTAAACACACACCCTGAAAATTATAACAGGAGGGTGAGCAAAAACACAAGATAATCATTTATTATGTGTTTCTGTAAAATAGACAATATTTTAACACATTGAGCAGAAACATTTTCTGTTTCATTGTACTCATATTTGCTTTTATACAATTGTCGTGATGGCCAATTGTGTCGTGTTTGTCCTCTAAAATATTACATGCCAATTTGAAGTATCTGTATCTGTTGTGGGAAAAACATGAAAAATATCGGTATCGCATCAAATTACAAAAAGTTTGGTATCAACCCATTTCTGGCGTACTGACCAAGACTGAGGAACAGATTTAACAGTCAGATCTTTGACGAAAATTAATTTGCATTAGAAACATGTGATTATGTATATATCATATCGTAGGAAAACAAGATATTCATGTGAACGCAGTCATTCATTCTCATACATGTTTTTATCTGCTATATGTTAGTGTACATGTATATATGTCAATATTTTTTTTCTTTTCAGTATTGTATATTTTAATTTTTATTATTCTAATTTTTTTGTTTTTGTTTTTTTGAGCATTCCAGCCAAAGTTTTTCACATGATTGTACTCGTATAACCAGTTGAATCTCATTTATGTTTATCCTTGGAAACTGTAGCTTGACACTTCTTACCTCACTTTTTGAAGGTTTTAATTCATATAAATACTTGTATATATTATTATGAGTTTTCTGTGTGTCTTAGAAAATGTCTCATCAGTTTTGGGTACATTTCCAAACAGCGACGTTTCAAATTAACTGTACCAATTCTCTCAGATCTGAAAATTCTTGGTAAAACATTTCTCCTTTTGCAACCAAAAAAAAAAAAGAAAGCATGTCTCTTCCACGGGTTGAAAATAGTGAAATGTAGCTTCCAAAATACTGATACGTAGCTACACACGGCTTCCTCTCTGACAGGCCACACTGGCTGCTTGAGCAGCGTGTGTGTGTGTGACGTTTTCTTTCAGTCCCCGTATTAACGAGTTAGAACAGCCACACTGCTCACATGCAGTTGCAGCCTCGCTTCATCTAGAGAATCTTGTCTGTTTTTTCCGATCCAATCCGTTGACTGTCATATCGTCACATCCTGTCAGCAACATTACACCCTTTATCTGTAGAATATGTCATAGACATGGAAAAATCAGCTGCAGGGCAGTTTTTTTGGGGGGAGATATGTGGTTTTAAAAGCACTTTGAGTGGTCGATAGACTGGGAAAGTGAAAGTACCTTGACCATTTACTCTGCTTTAGCTTCCAGCTCTTTTATTCTCTGAAGACTTGATGTAGAAAGATAAGGCTGCAGTAGCAGCTCTGCAATAGAAACGCTGCCTGTGTGACCGCCACATGCTCAGCATGGTAGCCATCATGCACGCATACAAGCACGCTGTGTGGTCTGAATATGATATATCACCATTTCGCCATATGGACAGCCCCACCCTGCAACGTCCAACCCTGAAACTCCTTCTGTCTGAATCCTTGTTTTTGAGGCTGTACCCTGCAGTTCCACAGCTGAAATGGCTTTGACTGTTAATTTTACTCATATGTTTTCTAACATATAAAAATCACCATATGGACATGTTAACAAGGTGAAAATTAGATTTTAATTGGAGGGGCTCTTTAAGATGCACACATATGAGTTGATATATAATAACAACAGCAATAACAGTATAGACTGCTACATTAACAGTGTTAAGGAGCTCTACAGCCCAAGAACCAAGAAATAAAATCCATAATGAGATGAAATATGATGTAAAAAATACATAAAAAGCTGAATAAATTAACACATAGAAGGAAATGTTCGTGTGTGTATGTGTGTGTGAACACATCTACAGCGGCTCCTCGCTGTGTGATGTCCCAGAATCCGTAGCGGCAGCAGCAGCACCCGATGATAGTGATATTAAGGAGGAACTGTTGCAGGAGGACTTCATTGCCATCTCCCATATTTTGTGTAATAGAACGTAACTAGCATCATTATTTTTTCATCACAGCCCTCCCACAACTGTCTTCCACATCTAGGAACATCACTTTCCTCTCAGCTCCATCCCTCGCTCTCCCTCGCCGTTCCTTCGTCACACTGCGAGTCAATTAAAGAGCACAAGATAAAATGTAAGGAAGAAGGGGGAAAAAAGAGGCTGCGGCAGCTCACTCGGGGCCCCGCGGTGGATTCTGAGGCTCCGCACCACTCCACTCCGGGCTGACATCTTGGATCTGGCGATGTTAAAAAAAAAAAAAAAAAAAAAAAAAGACAAGAAGGGGAAAAAAGAGGAAGGCGTGATGGGGTTGAAGTTGAAGAGCCTCCTGGCAGCAGCGGCAGCAGCCGGCCTCAGAGCCACATTTTGGAGATTTATTTTTGTATTTTTTTTTGCTCGCCACACTGGGCCTGCTGAGATGGACACAACATTTATTTTTGCATCAGGAGGAGAGGTGAAAAGCCTCTCTGTGGAGCACTCCTGATCACAGCTGCTGCAGACTCGACAGCTGGATTTTCATCCGCTCACTCGCCAACCGTCAGGTGAATCGTGACTGCGGTCAATAAAGATGAGTATTTGTGCTTTACTGGCCTGTTTGTTACTTCACACACAAACACAGCAACCACATGATGACGTTAATAATCAAAAGGGAGGGAGAAGAGGCACGGAGACCACTGGAAACTCTTCTATAGATTTTTACTGCGATTTTGAACCAGTAGCAGTGGTAAATAAACAGAAATCCAGCCACATTTTTAGTTCTTTCCTGCCCAGAAACTGCAGTTAAAAAGCACTGTACTGCAGCTAAATCTGGCACAAAGCATTTCTCCTCTTTAAATGAGGTTAATGGTTCTCGTTCTTTGTCCCCGACAAAGAAACTGAATCTAAAAAACAAATTGCTGTTGCAGATATAAAAGATAAATGGAGATGATTACAGAATATTAGCATTTAAATCAATGTACACAACAACTATCACACACACAATAAGTAATTTTACTATCAGCTTAACTGCAGCAGTGAGTCTGTAGGCAGCCAGGAATAATAACCAGAGGAGCACAGAGTTTACTGTCTGACTCTGGTGAATGAATGAATCCGGTAGTGGTTTGACATGTACGGGTCATGTCGAGGGCGGCGAGTTACAGTATACAGGAGCTGGTATCAGCTGCAGCCAAGTCCAGAATACAGGCTTGTCATACTAAACAATCTCAGCAAGGCGTGTCAGTCACCACCTGAACTATCTAAGTTTAACTTATATATAGTCTAGGGTTGCACAATTAATTGCAATTACATTAAAATCACAATATGGCCTAAAGATCCTGTTCTCCAGATGAAAGAAAACATGTTTGTTTGGTACAGACCTTATTAATAGTTTCTTTTTTTTTTTTTTTTTTTTTTCAGTTAACATGAAAAATGTAATGTAAGCTTTCTACAATTGCCATAGAGTTTGGTGATTGGCTGAGTCGATTGCTGGTTGTTTCTTTTATGTAGGGGGGCAATTTTAGTAATTTTATTTTTGTAATGTAATCGTCTGCAGAGCAACAGGCGCTGCTCCACAACCAGTGTTACTATTTACTCCCTAAAGAAGTAATATTACTTTACTTATTACTTGGTATTCAAACTAATTAGTAACATCACTGGTTATATTTCTATATTACACATTGTTGCATCCCAAAGTTGTACTGCTGTTCCAGTGAACTGTTAACACCCAGAAAGTTTTTGTTGTTGTCCGTCCAGATGTTTGCTGTGGTGGAAATAAAGTCGACCTCTTGCCTTCAAATCGATTCTCTCTGGAGGAGCCAAACAAATTCAGAATAATGACAATATTTCCTCCTGTGGAAAGTCTGCCTCTCTACGTCTCCCTCATGCTCCATCCTTCTTTAGCTTTTTGGCTAACAGCTGACGTGACCTGACCTTCTGCACGTATAAGTCATCATACGATAGACTACCTAGCTCAAAAAGTAACGTGAGGTAGTAACTGTAATATTATTACTCATCATTTAATGAACGAATATTAATAATAATTAACCAGTCCCTCCAGGAAGTTGCAATGTTGCGATCACAACAATGAATTCAAATTCAATCTATCTCTGTAAATTGTGCACAATCAGCACAGCTTGCTATGAGTTCCACCAATCACAGCAGTCCCCCACACAAACATCATACATGCACTTCTCAATGAACCAAATCAATGTTTTATTATTTACTTTTTTTTTTAATTTTGTCATAGATACTGAAAAGAACACATGGTTTTTCATTTTATTGACATTTATCCACACTCTGTGCACTCTTCTATTTAATAATTTTGTGCTGTTTTGACTGAGTTTCAGCTCCAAAAGATTTTGCTTCTTTGTAGGATACCCTTCAGGTGCACTTCTTCATTTACAAATAAAACATATTTTGTTAGAATTTTAGTGGTTTTATTCTCACTGGAACAAGTTGCCTTTTATTTTTAAAATGAATTATACAAAAAATAACTAAGAAAACAAACAAACTACAGGTCTGAAAACGCCCTCAGTGACAAGAAATACAACTTTTGGAAAAATCTAATTTAGACTTGTAAATCTTGTCGTCTTTCTGGACCAGCACAGGTAAAAGAGAAAGAGAAATCATTTCTGAATGGTTGGGAGATTCTGTCTTATATTCAGAGCAGCGGTCATACCTGTGCGACATGGCGGCTCACTGCTGACCTGTGATGTTGTGGTTTTACCTTCAGAAGCAGGTTGGGGTCTCTGTTGGGTGAAGGTCTGCTGGTGTCCTGTAATCCCGCTCACAGATGAGACCGTCAGACGCCGCCGGCCTATTTTCTGCTCGCTGCTCGTCGTGATTGCCTCTGAAAGATCAATCAGCGTCGCGCTGCACCGCTCTGCTTTCTCCTCACCGCCACGCATCACATAAATAAACTCAAATTACTGGATGCGCTGTCCGTTTTCAAGGCTTGTCTTCTTCCCCGCGGGAACGCCGGAAAAAGATGGTCAGTTTTTCATAATCGCTCCATTTGACCGAGCTCACACCATTTTCTTCGATACAAAGGGCTGTGATTGTGCTCCTCCAAACATCGCCGTCCATTTCCAAGACAAATACTCGTGTTTTCTTCATATTTCTGAGGTAATGGAGAGGCAACACAAAGCATTAGCTGCAGCTCACAGTCTGTATACAGTCATATTAAGCTCCAGCCTTTTCTTTTTACCTCTTTCACACATCCACTTTGTCCCAAACCACTCAGATATTACACATATCAGAAAGCCATTTCAAACATTTAGCTTCTGCAGACTGTTGTGCTTTGTGCCATTAGTTCAGTCAGCGGCCCTGAAAGTGGAAAATAAAGCTTTCAAACCGGGGAAGTCAACACCTGTACACATGAAGTACAAACACTGAGTTTTCTTTTCTTCTGCTTGATCCACAATTTTGGTGAAATGATGACAAAACCTGAACCCTCCGACATCTGCACCACTAACTAACTCCTCTTTTTGGATAAATCTTCCCTCACATTAGTCACTTTGTATTTTGTGCTCTCAGTTTAAGAATTTGTACCCTCTGCTTTCTAATTTTGTGCCCTCAAATTATTTGCCAGCAGCACTGCGCACCCGCCAAACACTGTTGAATGAATCAACATTGTGATTAAACAGCCAAAACCTGAAATACATTCATGGATCTCAGTCAAGGATCAAAATTAAACCACAATAAAAGGAGGTGATTTGTCAAGTGGGGGATGAGGAGACAGCGAATGAAAGTGCGAAAGTCAAGTCCAGAAATTACTGGAATATTATCTGGCTTGGAAAATAAGAAATTATCAGTCTACTAAACTCAGATGAAGTTCTGAATGAGAATTTCAGGGGCTCAGAAAAAAATCAAAGTCAAGAGGCGCCGTTTAAAGCTCATCCGGTGAGCATTTTTCCATTGAAAAGACTACTTTGTTTGGTCAGAATTGGTTCAAAAGTGACTGACTATTGCAAATCCTGGTGACATATGGTTGAAATGAGAACGCTCAATCAATGTCATCAAACAGTGACATTTTTCATCCTCTACAATGTGCAAATAATAACCTATCATCACTTTGGATCCTCACTAAGAAACTACATGCAAATTTCTCAGTTGAAAGCCAGAAAAAAACAGCCACAAGCAAGACTCAAAGCCCTGATAACCTGGATGACCGTCCTGTATTGAACTCGCTCATCCACCACAACTTCTTGTTCAAGCTTCTTTGTTGTTCTTTGTTTTTAATGATATATGACAGTGCAGATGGTTGAAACTGTAACTAAATGCAAAGCACTTGTGCATGCACATTAGACTACAACATTAAGCAAAATTTGTTTATTTGGAGCGCCCCTGTGACTCGGGTGGTGGAGCTTGTGCCCCATGTGTGGCGGCAGTCAGCCCTCTGCAGCGGCCACCAGATCAGCTCTCGTCTGTGGTCCCTTTGCTGTATGTCATCCCCCCTCTCTCCTCTACTTCTTGTCCTGTCAAATCTTCAGCTGTCACCTATCAAATGAAGGCATAAAAAAGACCAAAAAATAATCTTTTTTTTTTTAATTTTTTGATCTGACATGAAGAACTTTTCCCATTTGATGTCCTGGAAGCTTCTTGTTGGCAGCACACAGCCTGTATAGTTCATATTTAAGACATTTTGAAGAAATATTAAATGTGTTGAAATTTGTCATAGACCAGATTTCACCTACCAGAGAAATATGACTTTGCAGAAATACCTTCACACTAATCAATGTTGTCTGTCTCCCTGTTGATCTACGACTAAATTAATTTATCAGAATGATTAAAACAGATTTGTGTTTTGTGACACTATGTTATAACCACGTTTTAGGTCTTAGATGTTCACTTTGACCTGCTGTCTTCCTACAGAAATGCTAAACACAAAGTTCTAAACCTTTATCAAGTGTAGCAGTTTAAAGATCAATGAGAAGGTTTTGTCAGCTTAGCTGGGATGACATTTCATTGAACTGTCAGTGAAACATGACAAAAGCAACGCATCATTCAAAGCATAAAACCTCATGATTGCGTCTGTGTAAACCACTTTAAGATCCCAATATCAGTGCGACAACAGTTGCATGCCTACTGCGCCATATTGTTGCCATCAGAACCGTCGCAACGCACAGCCTGAAACAGAGATATAATTGTCTTTACAGCACTCTTAGCAAGGACGTGGCTATTATTATCCTGGAAATCTCCACAGCCAGCCTCCGTTTGGTCCTTCTGGTTGAATGGCGTGTTTTTATAAGCTTGGAAAAAAAAAAATTTTCTCTTGGCAGAGTCAAAGATGGTTTCTTCGAGTTATATAAATCATTTATTGAGCATTTCAATAGCCTGTCGACCATCCGTCCAGACTGGCTGGTTTACTGTGTAATCTCTCCTTCTTAACTTGATCTATGAAATATGCCGGAGTCTCTGTAAATGCAACCTGTCACTTTATCCCATTTACTTCATTCAATAACAGTGTTTGAGTTCATTTTTGTTTTTCTTTACTTTTGTCAACAACTTCTTGAGCTGTGATGTTACAGCACAGGAAAACTATGGTGTAAATGACTATGATGTACTGGTCCCGCTTTCACCAATTAATAATACTTCTCCAAAAAAAGGAGTGCATACAAAACAGAAACAACCGAATATAGTTGAGGAGAACCCTTACATTTAAACAATGCTGGTGCTTACGTAAATGTGATTATCACTATAACAGATTCTGACTTTTTGATGGTAAACTGGACCAGAAACATGTCTGTAATTAACAGGGCCGAAGAAACCTGGTCATGCTTTTGCTAATTCTAACTTTTTGAAATTTGAATAGACTATGCTATAGATTGTTTGTATTTTTACAAGTAACATTCTGCTTTCGTAATGACCCACATCATGAGGTTTTTAAAAAAAAAATGGTTTTATGGTTGTATAAATCTTTTAAAAACCTGTTTTTGAGGTTGCATGCATTGAAGTTTATGAAGTCGTATACAAACTTACTTACTGGCAACATACAAAAAATGTTCTTAGACGGAAAGGAACAACGTTGTTTTCTCACCAGATCAATTTGTGGGGTGCTTTTGTGAAACGAATGTTGACGAGTATTAAGAAGTACAGTGGCGTAAATGTGGGTTTGATTGATGGGGAGGAGAGGGGGATTTATGTAATAGATTGATTATTGATGGATTAGTATAGATTAGGATGAAGGGAAGGGCTAGACAAGCACATCAAGTCTGTTCATTATTTGTTTGTTTATATTTTGTATTGTTATTTTTTTACATATATGTATATTTTATTTTTTTATATGTTTAAAATAAATCAAATCAAATCAAATGTCTGAAGGGTAGAATGTGTAGGATTTGTCAGTTGCTGTTTGTGAATGTACCAGAAAGATATTTTACATCCCAGGACGTCACATTAAGATATTTTGGGGTTGGTAAAGTGTCCCAAGCAGCAAAAAAAAAAAAAAAAAAAAAGAAGGTACGGGAGGAGGGCGGGGTTTCTGCTGATGCAGTCGCCAATTTTGAATTGAGTCCATGCATTGTGGTTTTTGGGGAAAATCCTGCATATTTTGCCTTTAAGATTTCCACTGTATTTGCCTGTTGAAACTCTTATTATCTTATTTAATAATGTATTTATTTCAGGTCAGGATCAGGGTAAACTTTATTGTCCCGTGCTGTTTTTATTTAATGGCAAATGTCTTTATTTTATAGAGTGAACTTGCACAAAAATATAAATTGTGTCCTTACTTTCATCCTTATTCTTTACTTTATGTGATGTGTATATTGTGGTGTGTTTCATATTAATGTATCTTTTATTGTCTTGATAAAAAAAATAACAAATTAAAACTAAGAAAAGACTGTTGGTTGAAAAAAACAAAGTGAGCCTTCATGCGATCAGAACAGGCCTTTACGTCACTGTACTGTTTAATTCATCTGGTTCATGTAAGAGATTTCCCTGCAGTGCTGCAATCATCATGCGACACCAACGTTAATATAATAAAATGTTATTTTAAACTACATGTGTAAATCTTGAAATCTTTGAATTCTGAGCCGTGAGGCCGTCGTTCAGCCTGTGTAGGTCTCTAATAGACTCTGTCGGCCTCTTCGTCTTCATCTGCCTCAGTTATTTCATTTGCTCTGACTTCTCACTCTCCTCTTTAACCTACATAAGAAAATTAAAATCCTATAATTATCTTCAATTAACAGAAAGAGGGACATGCAGTGATTAAGGAAATCAAGTTCAGGGACTATTTTCATTATCCTCCTCCACCACCACCACCACCACCCCCTTTACATCCCCCACATCCCCAATCCCCCCCTCCCTCCCCTCTTCCTCCTCCCCTTTTCTTTAACGTTCACCTTTAAGCTCACTGAACTGATTTTAATTAACTTTTTTCCTCCTTTGTTTCTGAGCTACGAGGAGATATACCGTGCCCAGCGGCGTGCCAAGGTTGGGCCGCAGGTAATCAGCATGTTGGACAAGATGGACAGACAAAAGACAGTTGCCATGGTAACTGGAGAGAAGTGGAGGGATGGATTAAAACTTTTGATTCATTGATTCTATTGATGCATTCCTTTATTATGTGATTAGGGGACAAGTAAACAAGTCTGTCTACTTGTTGCTGGGAGATGAGGGTAACTTCATTTACAAAATGCTCTGAGTTTGACTTGAATGGAGGAACTGTTATTAGACTTTATTAAAGGTAATCAGGGACACATTACAACTGAACTGTACTGTAAACTAAAGTGCAATCTCATCTGCTACTTGACTACAAAATATTCCTCTACCTCTCTGATTCTGGCCTTTAAATCAGGTCGGCATAATGTTTTTAAATTGAGAATAGCAGATATGTAATTTAACTTTAGTTTACAGTACAGTTCTGTTGTAATGTGTCCCAAATGACACTCTAATAAAGTCTAATAATGGTCTAATAAAGGCTAATAAAGTTCAGTGGAAAACATTATAGTTTTAAAGGTAAAGGTAAAGGTAGTTGTTACCTCTTATTAATGCACTGTTAGGTGTATGGTGTCTCATTAGAGTAAAGGACATATTATTTCTAGTTTTTGTCTTTAGCTTGTTATGTTTTATTAGTGTTCTGTAAAAGAAAGTGTGACCATTTCTTGCCATCAAAATCAATGCAGATATTTCAAATTACTACTTAAACATCCTGGTAATTCCATACGTAGTGTTATATTTCTGTAGTTCCACTAACATGTAATAAAGTCAAGTTAAAGAAGCACAAACACAAAGTTGTTAGTCGCAAAATTCATCTTCTATGGGACCTGATGGTGGACATCCCAGATTTATATGACACATAATAGGAACATGACAAAGGGTTCTATGCTCCCTAGTTCTTCATGTTTGCTCTCCAGGGGTCCTATGTTCCTATGGTCCTATGTTCCCCTGCTCTGTACAGAACATTCACCATGTGTTTACTGTAACCATGACAACCAAGTTCACCTAACTTGAATGAGGTAATCATTTTATCCCAAAACACAATACTTCCCGAACCTGAACGAAGTTCGTATGTTATGTTAACATTAAACTTAACCAAACCTGGACACACATCACATTGAAAAACAGATCGATTTTTCAACAATGATTCATGTTGTTGTTGTTAAGTGTGGACGTTTTTTGATTATCATTTCTAATGCACAAATAACATGCAACCAGGTCAAAAAACAAAGATTAAAAAGTCAACTCACTATTAGGGGCAAAGTGGGAGAAAAAAAGCTGTAAAAACTCTGATCATCAGCCTCTAATTATTCAGCTTACATGCACGCCAGCTGCTTACAATATGAACATCATACAGTATGTACTTTGTAAACAAATGAAATTAAAGCCCACATAATGACTCATTTATACAGTAAATATCCCTGGGAACTGTTGGATTGTATGAAACAGGGAGCATAATTCTATATTCTGTGTAATAAATTATGTGTTTATTATGATAAACAGGGATAAAACCGGTCTGCTGAATGAGCAGCTGCACAAACATCCACCAGGGAAAAGTACAGCGTTACTGTCAATCTGCCAGCTAGTTCGTTAATGAGCTAATAAGCTGTAGTACAGTGAACCCTTTAAAAAATGTACCTGTTAATGTGTAGATTTCCTTTTAGGTCCTTTCAGATGTCACCATGGACCTGTGCACTTCAACACCTCTGCTAACAAAGTCACGTTATTTTTGACTGCAAAAAAGGAAAGACTAGGCCTGGGTTGCACCACCATCTAAACCAAAATCAAATACAGTTTTACCAAAATGGAGATGCTTATTAAGTTATATTATCATCTAGCTAAAAACTTAAAACTTTTCATTGTTTGCTAGCTAGCTGCAAAGTTAATTACCCTCGCTAGTTTTCTCATGGTGGCTTGACCGAGGAAGATCTAACTTCTTTGAGAAAAACTGAAACTGAATTATCAGTTGGAGGGACAAAAAGAAGAGACGCATCTCGCAACTCAGTTGGGATAATTCTGTTCTAAAAATAAATCCTTGTTGGTGCAACTTAGCCTAAACATTTCATTTCAGTCAAACTTTAGAGCATCATCACCTTCCTTCCATTCATCCTTGAAAGGCTTGTATAAACTTTACTCCAGCCACTGTTGACTGATGCTTTAGGTGAACGTTCTTTCTCAAACAGAGAATGAGGGTGTGTTCAACAGTTGGACATGATCCATTATTGACTGGATGGATATTTGCGACAGTGGTCACTCTGAAATAAGTGATGAGGTGGATGATTTTTCTCCACCTCTTTCACCTAAAAACAAGGACCCCCAACAAGGCGACTGGAGGCACTGAACCCCAAGAGGGTGGCACAACTTGCTTTAATAGTAATATGAACCAGTGTAGTAGAAAGAGTGAGACAGATGGGAGGACCTTTATTTTGAAAGTGTGCTTATTTGATATTACTAATTTGAAAGTCGTGCTGGGTGTCATAAAATAAAAAGGAAATTTGTGTCCATATACACAAATCTAATAAATTCCATTTTGTGACTATTTCACAAACTGCTGTAAGACTGTGTTGTGTAATATGTTTTGTATCTGTGCAGGTTGATTTTACAGTTTATTGAAATGAAAAGAATTTTTCTGTGTTTCTGTGCTTTGGTTGAGAACTTTCTTCAGTTTTTGGGGAAAAGACAATTTATCATTCCAGACTCCTGTCTGTGCTTTCTGTGTCAAAGGGACAGAATTTAGGATTTTAATTTCAGAGCCGAGACAGCGAGCAGTTGTTGTTTTTCTGCATAAACTGACAACAGCGTCACTGTGGCTTTTTTTTTTTCTTTTTTCTTTTTTTGACTGGATGCACAGCAGAAACTAAAGAGGAAGGAGC
Source organism: Lutjanus argentimaculatus (assembly GCA_034769285.1). Classification (NCBI taxonomy): domain Eukaryota; kingdom Metazoa; phylum Chordata; class Actinopteri; order Lutjaniformes; family Lutjanidae; genus Lutjanus; species Lutjanus argentimaculatus. The sequence goes on along the minus strand of JAWZSL010000040.1, from coordinate 2,002,336 downwards.
TGCTGTCAATAATCTGACTGGTAGTACAGTGTGAGGAAGCTGCGAGCGCTTATTTGTCTGTCAGCCAAGAAATTCACAGTCAGAATCAGTTTTCTGCCAAGTGCGCGCACATACAAAGGATTAATCTGGAAGACATGCTCACCATGGAATAATACACGAGTGAAAAACAACAGCTGGCAAGCAATTATGCATCTGTCTGCATAAACCTAAAGTTTTTAAAACACAGGATATTTTGAAAATGGACATTTTCACCTCAGCATGCACTATTTTTTATCCTCAAAGGACTTCTGGAGAAATTATATTCAAGTTCATGGAGGGAAAACAGCAAACAGCCTTCAAATATAGTGGAAACACAAATGTATAAAACTGACTGCAACAATGTTCAGTTGTTCTGGTTGGAGCTCTGTTCAGGTTAGAGATGGGTGGAGCTGCACAGTATGTAAGGTCACCAAACTTTGTCAGCTAACAGTGAAGATAAAGGTCAGTAGTGGAGTTAAGGCACCCACCCGTCTGGCATCCTGTGCTACTCTGTTTTTCTTCTTGTAGGAGCCTGGATGTGTCGTCAGAGCTGCACCTGAGAGGTGGGAGGGACAAAAGGCACAAAAGGACTGCTCTCCACTGGGCTCTCTGGCTGGACTGGGCTGTTCTGGGTTAGATTTCGCAGGTTAAAATGGGCTTGAGGAGCACTTTGATATGACATGGTTTTCATTTCTTTTGCTGAGAGGAGATCTGCTGCTATCAAATCTGTATTTTCATCATAGCAGAAACATCAATTAAAAAATCATCATTTATTTGCCTTTTTGATAGCACAGGATTACGTCTCTGCCTCTTCTTCTGTGTGTGGGGAGTAAATTTAATTTGGCATACTGCCAAAGCTTGTTGCACTTTAACAGGTTAGATAAAAATCTGTGATTTTATTTTGTTTTACTCTGTTATTTGAGCTGCCCCTTCATTTTTACGTTTAAGGCAGAAATCACACAATACTGTTGCTGTTGTCCTTGAATTCATTTGTATTGTTTATTATAGTTAATATTTGAGTTTTTTTTTCACTGGGCAGATTTTGAGCCTCAACCTAACCTCATGGCCTCTAAACCTTTTTCGTTAACCCTGCTGAGTGTCAGCTTGGAGGGGGGGGGTGTAATCACTCGTGTGTGTGCATGCATGATTAATGGACCTGCAGCTTGTCCACAGCTAATCTTGAATACTACTGGAATGATCAGACTATTTATTTTTTTTGCACATTCATGACTGTATGCTGAAGGAGTTCTGTAATTCAGAATTTTTGAAAAACCTTAAAAAAAACTTTTATAATGTCTCCACAGCAGCAACAGCTGCGGCCAGAGACGTTATGTTTTTCAGTTCATCCCATGATTATGAAGTGATACCTGAAGAACACCTTAAGGCAGTTTCTTCAAACTTGGTACAAATGACCACTTGGACTCAAGAATGAACTATTTAGATTTTGGTGGTCAAACGTTAATGTCACAGTGACCTCATGTCTGCACCAGTCTTGTGAAAACAATACATAAATTTCTTTCTTCAAACTTAGTACAAATGTCCACTTGTACTTAAGAATGAACTGATTAGATTTTAGTGATCAAAGATCAAAGGTCACAGTGACCTCACTAAACACATTTGGTCATAACTCAAGATTTCATACACTAATTATTACAAAATACGCACACACTTCCAACATGATAAAATGATGAGGTGATGAGCTTTTATATCCAAAAGGTCAAAGGTCAGCTTCATTGTGACATCATAATGTTCAGCTATCTATCAATCCCTTGTCCCCCCATGTAAAAATAGTCTCTAAGTGAAGACAGGATGTTTCTACCTGGAAATTATTCACTGAAATCACACATGTAGAGTGATGAAAATACAATTAACAACTTTTAATAAATTGTTTCAAAGTTACAGGTGAATATAGTGGTAAGTTTCATATTTTTCTTTACTACCGAAATTATATGAGTCTAGACAGACATGGACATAAAACTGGTGGTGGAGACAAACAACTGTGAGGCAGTAATTCTATTATTTGACTGCTCTGTTTTATACGGCCAATGACAGCTGACTTCTGACAGAGAAACTGCAAATCTCCGCTGGTTGCATCTATCAGTATGGGTGATATTGCAGTAGGTGCTTCACCATCTGTTACCTGGTCAATCTGCACTCTGTGAGTGTCCTCTGCTAGTTGGTTTGGGTTTGCATCATGTCTTCATGGCTGTAATCTCAGTAAGACTTTGATGTGCTTAAATAAGACAGACGGGAGTAGAAAAGGTGTAATGAGGAATCATGAGATATGTTCATGACATATTTAGCCTAGCTTAGCATAAAGGATGGGAGCAGAGGGAAACTCATAGCCTAGCTCCATCGAAAGAGGGAAAAAAAATCACATAAAGTACTAAAGGAAAAAAAAGCTAAGTTAGTAGGGGCTTCTGGGAAGTATCCTGGAGGACACGATGCTGAAAGAAACAGCAGCTCTGATCCACACTGTATTCAATGTGTGTGTGTGTGTGTGTGTGTGTGTGTGTGTGTGTGTGTGTGTGTGTGTGTGTGTGTGCGTGTGTGTGTGGTGGGGCAGGGGTTTGACCGCCCAGGGCAACGCCTGCAGGGTTGAAGGGGAAGGAAGACAGGAACAGTCTCTACTGATCATACACACACAAAATACACACACACACGCAGACACTCGCACAATGTTTCCTGATCTCTGTACAGTACACACACACACACACACACATCACACCACCACATATCCAGCAGGACTCACAGTGAACACACAAACACAAACACACACACACACAGCCTCCAGCCTCACTTCACTGCTTCGCTCCTTGTTGCTTGTTACTCTTTACATGTTGTCGCTGTCCAGTGAAAAAATTTATGAATTTGAAAGTTTTCAGACAAACTGCAGGATTTAATTAACTCTCCTTTAAGGTTGTAGAAAAAATCCTCTTCTTATTCTGCAAATAAAACTCTTTAAAAAACCTCTTGGAGTTGCTATAAAAAAAAACACACACACAAGGCTGTTTTTCTTTTTGTTCATTAAAAACGGACATTTTGGAAACGCATGAATTTCACATCACGGCAATGATGCCAAACAGATATCTTTGCTCACTAAAGCCCTGTTAAAACTGGACAAAAAACCCACTAACACCCACTAACATCTGGCTTTTGTCTTCAGTGAGAAAGTCTCAGGGTCAAATGACTTAGAATAGGTGGGATAATGTAGTAGGATAATGTACAGCGAGCAGGTTATTATTGTAAAATAAACTGACTGGGTGATGCAAGTCTTGAATCACCTGTGTTTTCATCAGCAGTAACTTAAATGAGAAATCTATAATATATTTACTGTGATAAATCAGAAAAAAGTCCACAATGTGTCATCAGAGATAAAGGAAATAAGTTGAAACACTCATGTCATGAAATGTCGTGTTATGAACACAACAGCCTCTCCTTTAATTTCCATCCCAATTGGAATAACTATTTTGTATGTCCATTTCACACTAATCAGAGATCAAATTAATGCAGAATTTTCGCAGCATGGGTAAGTGTCTGTTTATGAGTCGTAAGAAATCATTCGTAACCTTGTAGAAGACATAGATGTTGTGTAAATTGTTAAACTGAGCAAAATGTTAATGGAGTTTGGCAGCAGTGAGACAGGCAGCTGCTTAATTCATCATCCAGTGCGTGAATTTTCAGGGCAGTGGGCTTTTTGTTTTCAGGATAGAAGGCTTAACTTTACATCAACATATAATTGATAGAGTTATAAACAGCTGATGAACTTACAGTGCATGCATCCTGTGCTCCTGCAGAGCTCCTGCAGCCTGTCTGTCTCTGCCGTGTCTGGGGAGGAGGGGGTGGGGGAAAACAACTTGCTTCAACCATGGATCATATACTAAACAGGATCACAACCTATTTAACGTACCATGTATGGCTCCAATTCGCTGTTTGGACTGTAGTACTCATTTTTCCACATGCAATGGCTACACATTCTGTCTTTATTATGACTCCTATCAGCTGAAAGTGAACATGAAACAGTAAAATAAAGCAGATACCTGAAAGTACAACCAGCGACACAGGAGAGAAACTAAATTTCAAACCACAGGGATTCATTTAGAAGCTGAGAAAATACTGAGAGCTGAACACACAGACACTTCTTAAGACATCTCTCTGTCTGATCTCCTGCACAGACATCAGGGAAAAAAAACTGAAAAGAAAGAAACAGAAAGGCAAACTCAATTGCTGGCAGTGGAAAAAGGGTCAATCTTTTATTTTTTGCAGATTTAGCTGCGTTAAAAAAGCTCTGATATATGTGCTAATTTTGGTGTAAAAATGGTTTAACATGATCCATTTAGTAAAAGTCTGCTCTTCACTCTGATCTACAAAAATACCAGATGAATTATTATATTAGCTCTTCTTCCTCCTCTTTTAATGGCAAACAACAAAGTGAATATTATCTAAAGCACACCTGGTGGACAGGTGCACCGGGGAATAAAGTCATGTAATAAACTCTGGCACACCATCAGCATTGTTGCATAGTCTTTTGTTACAACTCAACTACATTTGGGAAAATGAAAGCAACACTGCACTGATGTAATTACAGTGAACGGTGTCTGAAGCCTTATTGTTCAGCACTATATGAGGGTTTTACAGATGTATGTGTAAATTAATATAAAGACAAAGCTTCATATCAGCTCAGAGTTTTAGCATCTACCTGGCTGGTTAAAACAAAAAAGAAACCTGAGCTGCTTGGATTGTCTTAAGTCTCAGAGGAAGTTAACAATGAAGCTGATGAACATAAAGATAAATCTGATCAGACACATGGATGAGTGTTCACACAGATTTTGTCTTGTCTTTTTATTCAGTTTAATTCAGTAATGTTGTTTATTTCCCTCCTCTGCAGTACTGAAAACAAACAGTGTTGCAAACTTAGCGACTTTCCGCCAGATTTACCTAAATTAAGCAGCTTATTCAGACCATCAGGGAAAAGGGGAGAACTATATTAAAATATACTCTCCTCTTGCAAATATTCCACCAAAAAGAGTTTGTGTCTGACACTGTTTTGCAGGGCCACTGTTGCTGCATCCAAACTGCAACAAAGCAAGGGCATTTTTTCACCTATAGCAGAATGATGATGCAGCCAAGCTTCACTCCAGCGCTCAGCACTGTTGAGATGTGGATGTCTGGCTGTGCCGAGACTACTCTTCTGTCATGCGCGGTCAGTGTGGTGTGTGGGGCAGGTGAGATGACGCTGCTCGCTGCAGGAGTTCAGTTTATATGGTTACTAGAGAGAGACACAGGAGTGGATTTTCCCTCCTGTCCCATCCAGCTCCCAGAACAATACTCCTGTCCCATCCTAGTCCCGGAAGAACGACTCTCGCCCAATCGTGTTCCTGTGAATCCACAGCTCACACATCATGCACCAGTCCAGGGGTCTGCAACCTGTGGCTCCAGAGCCACATGCAGCTCTTTGACCCCTCTTCAGAGGATCCCTGTGACTTTGTCAAAAAATTATATGGAAATGAATAAGTTTGTTTGTTTGTTTGTTTTTTAACATCTTAATATGCATTTATCATTGTTGTAAAAATGCATAGCTTATACAATGAGTGGTCTCCCTCCCTTGTCATCTCCTTGCAGTTCTCCTGCGTTATGATGCGTTCAGTTTTGAACTGACTTGCTGGTTGAAATTTCAACAGTATGACTGTGTTCCAGTTTGCTGTCTGCTCTAGTGTAAAATATACTCAAATTGTTGTAAATTGTTGTTAATGACTAAGAATAAAAGTAATCCTGGCCATTCAATATTCATGTTTTAATACAAAAACATGACTATTGTGCACCATTTAGTAAAAACAGTTTGTGATGTTTCCACTCAGGATGCTTTCAGTTGCTCGTCTGTAGAAGTTAAACGAAAAACTTTAAAAGGTATCATTTCTGTGCCATGTTCTTGTTAAGAAATACAGATGTTCCTGAGCTGTCTTTACCAGGGCAGAGATGTGTTCTATGTGATTACATTGCCAATATGATTATAGCCACTTTTGGAGCTAGTGCTAGCTACTCTCATTAGAAAAGAGTTGGCAACACTACACACCGAAACATGCCTTCAAAACCAAGGTATGAACCAGGATTCGACACCACCTGAACACCTTTCACAAAAATCAACACCACTGTGCAAATACAACCACTGTTCTCAGATGACAAGATGTTTTAAAAAGAAAGAATCTGAGGCAGGAATCTGTATTCAAATAAAGAAGTACCAAAGCCTCGGGCTCTGAGAGGAGTCCGTCAGGACTCAGTGTGTTCAGAGTGAAGCAGTGTGTTTTAGAGGCAGATGTGTCTTTTTAACTTTATATCATGTTTAATATTTTACTAACTTGTGGCTCTTTGTGAGTTCTAATAGTTCGATCTGTAACAGATTATGAGTGTTATTCCAGCACAGCCCCTGTATGATATGAAGGCCAAGATATCATGGTCCAATCAAGAAAGAAGAAGTAAGAAAGGACGCGGAGCAGCACAGTGCTGTATGCAATGGAGAGCTGAACTGACAGCATTTAATACAACAATATACACCATTTTAAAAGGCCCTTTGGACTCCCTTTGCTCAATTTCTAGGTTGAAATTTTGCACCAACAAGGCCCAAAGCATAAGCCTCTTGTTTCAGGGGGTTTTGTGAGCAGTTTATTATGAGTTCATGACAGTTCATCCAACGTTTGTTGAGATATTTCTCTCTGGACCAAAGTGTTGGACTGTTGACTGACCAAACAGTGTTGCCATCCATCACTGGTCACTGGCATGGCTGAAACAATGGAGAATATTATCAAAAAAGGCCAAAATTCAACAGTGTATCAGGCTTTAGCCATCATGATATCAACCAAGCAGAACCAACAAGCTGATTATGCAGCGCCTCCATCTGGTGAAGAGTGTTTGTGTGAATTGGTACGGGTCACGTTAGCAGCAGGCTTAGTAAAGTATCCCAGACGTCTCCCAGTTGCTCCTGGGAGTCCTGAGGCATTCCCAGTCCAGATGGGATCTCTAATCCCTCCAGTGTGTTCTGGGTCTGTTCTGAGCCTCCTCCCAGTTGAACATGTCCAGAAAAAAACTCCACAGGGAGAAGTTCTGATCAGACGGCCAAAACCTCGGCTCAGAGGAATTGAACACACCACCTGAACATGAAGGAGCAGCAGTTTCACTTTGTGCAGCTTCAGTTTTTTGACTGAACCCATCATACAGTCCGTCTGATTTATCACAGTTACATTCAAACTCAAAAAGGGATGATAAGTTTTCATGGCAGAAAAAAAAAAAAATCATATATTCAGACTACATAAAACATGGGTTTATGTCGGCTGCTCTGGTGTTTTGGTCTTCTACTGTTTTCATTCATATTAATTTGTTTATGTATTTTGTTTTAGTTCTCATTTAATCATGGGTTTGTGTCCTATTTTGCATTTTTGAATTCATTATTTTGTTTTATTGCAATTAAAAGGTGTTTGAAGCCATTTACTGTCTAGAAGTACATGAGGTACATGAGGAAAACTGTTTCTTAGATTGTATTTTTTAGTTCATTGTTTTATATCATTTTATTCTAAATGACAAGACAAAACAGCACATTCATTGAGTAAATATCATGTTTCCTGTTATTCCATGTGGAACACCATTATTGACAATTTGACATATAATATTACAACATGTTCTCACGCCAAAGTTGTCATATACGGCAGATTCATCAGTGGTCCTAGACTTCAAACTATGATGCTGTAGGTGCCCCTCTAGCATCAGTTTTACACATGCAGGGTGTCACACTGTCTCCTGTTTGGCTGTCCTGCATGGTTTTCAAGCTAGGGTGGGCTCACCGTCGTCACACAGTGGGTGTCAGTTTTAAAGGGGTGTCAAGTTTCCCCCTGTTCCATGCAAAGTTTTGTTACGAGTTATTGTCTGCATTTTTAATGTCTACAAAATGAACTGTCAATCGGACAAAAAGTGGTGACAGACCAAGGAGAGCGAGCTGCCAAAGTGATGAGTGTCGGACTAGGTTCAGAGCAGAGAGGAAACACATCTGCACGCTCCACCAGTAGCGTTTCAGAAATGTTTCAGCAGTGGAGTGGTTTGCTCGCCTGAAAATATTGACTTGCTCAGTTTTTGTTGATTTTGTCTTTATTTGCTTCACAAGCCTGCACAGGGTCTTTTATTTTGAAAAGTGATCGGATTGTCTTTGCTTTTTTCTGTATTTCACTTCCTGCCAGCGCGATCTCCATTTTGCAAATTGATGCAACATCTGTCAAAAATAGACTCTGACTGTATTTGACAGCACTTCTGGGCTGCTCCTGGAATCACAAGCACTGAATGACAGCTGAACGGCTGTGGTGCAGCCGTAACCTGACAAAGCCGTGCCTGGTGGAATCTAGCTGTTACCTTAGCAGTCGAATGCGTAGTTTTCTTGGTGTTTGGTTTGGGTTTAAAAAAAGTATGCATTACGTAATTTATCGTATGTAAGATAACACACGTAAATTATTAAAGTTAAATAGAAGTTGACGCTGACAGTTGGATTAACACAGGACACAAACCCGAGTTTCCTGGGTGAAAGAACTCTCTTGCTTTGAAATCTTCTATTTCATGTAACATTTCACATGCGCAAAAGATTTTATCTTGTTTTTTTTATATTTATTTTGCTGTAATTTAGTATTTTACTTAAATGACCCTTCCTAAGTCCCACCCCTTTTGACAGAACCTCAGCCAACTTTCTTCTTTCCTGTGTCCTGTATTTAGATGGTAAATGCTATGCTCCTCTATGTCTAAAAGTAAATCCAGTTTTAATGGTGTTGCTGGCGAGTCTTAAGTTAACTAAGTTAGCAAAACACTTGATAATTTGCTAGCTAATCTACATCAATCATTTGCTAGCTCGTTGATAGCTAATGATGGCCACATGTTATCTAACTAGTTAGCTAATCTATGTAAATGCTTCTTTGTGGCATTTTGCTAACACAAGTGTCAGAGTGAGACATCCTCATGTTTTTTGCATGCTGTACTTGTGAGTTGGCATTATATTCTTGATGCATGTTTTTTTAATTGTTTGTATTTCTAGATTTATTTATGAGTTTTATCAGTATTTGTGTGTTTTGGAGTTTGCTACATGTATTTACTGGTTTTTATATTATTGCATGGTTTTATGGTTTTATTTTTACAATGCATGCTTGTGGACTGAGGATCAGAGGAACAATATTAGCCATGATTAACTGACCACACCCCCTGAGACTCATGATTGGCCGGCACAGGTCAGTGTGCTGCTTAAAGGATAAGTTCGGTTTTTTGACACCTGGACCTTATTGTTAGGATTAAAGACGCTCGTAGACTCACCCAGACAATTTTGGTGGAGCTTGGAGCCATTTTCGAGCAATTTAGATCCATCCGACGGCGTTTTTTCTCATGCCATAGTAGCGGACGGGGCCAGAAATCGAAGCCCCTAAATTAGACATTATCTGCTGCGAAACTCGTGCAATGTCCACAACAACACCACCAGTTAGCCCCCATTCGTGGACATGCAGTGGTTGCTTGTTCTCTGGCCAGCTGTTCGGCTCTTTCCCTCTGCATCCTCCTTTCAAATAGCTCCTCGTCGGTGTATTCTGGCTTAAAACGATACAGGCATCCATTATACTCAAAGTCGTCGTCAGACACTTCTACATCGGATAAATATTCCGCCATGCTGCACAAAAATAGCCGTGTTGCTGTGTAGCCTAGCAACAACAGCGTCTCTTCTCAGCTGCGTTCCTGCGGCGCACATCTATGACATCACCAAAAGTTACCCATCCTTGTAAAGCCCCGGATGACCATAACAACGAAGTTGAGCTGACATGGTGATAACACTGGCCATTCATTTATAAAATGTAGGTGAAATGAGCGAGTTTCGCAGCAGATAATGTCTAATTTAGGGGCTTCGATTTCTGGCCCCGTCCGCTACTATGGCATGAGAAAAAACGCCGTCGGATGGATCTAAATTGCTCGAAAACGGCTCCGAGCTCCACCAAAATTGTCTGGGTGAGTCTACGAGCGTATTTAATCCTAACAATAAGGTCCAGGTGTCAAAAAACCGAACTTATCCTTTAAGTGTGATTGGACACAGGTATGAGGCAGAGCAGGAAACAGGAAGGAGGACACAGAGTGACACGAGACACACACGGAGAGAGCTGCACTGTGGAGCAGAGGCTACCTGACGGAGGATCTGCACAGACTGAAGGCAGAGCAGCAGGTACCCGAGACGAGGCCTGGGACCGGCACGTGGACGCAGGGCGACAGACACTTGGTCAACGCCTATTAAGCAAAGTAAAGGAAAGTGTACAGCTAAGTTGGCCGGTGTGTGCGTGTGTGACCCCTCTGTGTGAACACGTGACTGAGAACGCGTCTTCTTTTCCACAGCGGCAGTCTGTGGGAGGCAGAGCAGCGCAGCCACGTGGAGAAGACGCCAAGAGGCTGAAACGAACCGCGGGCAGACAACTTCACAAGCCATACCCCTTGCTATCCCTCCTCAGAGAAAAGAATGAGCAAACATTTCCCCATCATGAACGTATCTCAGCACAGACATTTTTGAACTCTGAAAAGACTTTATTGAGTGATCTGGCGGAGTGGTAGCTTTTATTTGGACGCATCCTCATTCCTGTCAGCCATGTTAAGTTGCCCATCATCATTGTTGTGTGTTAATACTTTTTTAGTCATTGTTAATCTCTGCATTTGTCAATGCCGTGATTTTACTGGTTTTAAATAAATTATTTAAAGCCACACCTGAGTCTTCTTTTTTAACAGTGGAAATACGCAGTGCTTTAACTATCCTTAAAGTTGTTAACTTAGTTTGATAGCTCTTTTGGATCTTACTTATCATTGGTTTTCAAAAAAATTTCAAAAGAATTTCTGTTAGGCATCTTTTAGGAACCTCTTGCTCATACTGTCTCAACTGTGAGGGCTTAACTTCATTCCTGACCTTTAAAACAGCTGCTGAGTAAAATAATATTTACTTTATTTTAGTTTCTTTACTGATTAATTTGTCTGTTTTTTTTGTTTTATTTGACTGTTGTGGTTTGTATGACGTTGGACTGTGTGTGTGTATGTGTGTGTTTGTGTGCAGATGTCATGCAGCTGTGACAGTTTGACTTCAGTGTTTAATCTGTTTAATCCTCTGCTCTGCTCTCTGCACTCGGAGCGTTCCCGTCTTATCTTCCAGCTTCATGATGTTTGTTTGGAGATCTCCAGTTTTCTGTGTTTCTGATGACAGCGAACACATGTGAGCGCCATGTGGACTCCACTCCAACAAAATCCTCTTTACTCCTGCTATCAGGAAGGTAAATCTGATCCAGTCATCTTGCATTTGTAAAGGGGGACTGTTTGATTTGATTCATGCAGGTTTGTTTTCCATCTAACTGACGGGGAAAAAATGAAAATCTCTGGCAAAATGGCCAAAGCTGATAAATCCAGATAATCTCTTCAGTCCACAGATCTTCAGCAGCAGAGCTGAGTCTGCTGCACACTGTAAAAAACATCAGTCTGATGTTTAACCATTAAATGTTTTGGCTATTTTTGTGATGAGGATTTTCTATAAAGGATCACTGCTGACCGATATTTCACTGCTCTGTTGTCAACATTCGTCAAAAGAGCAGCTGCTGAAAATGAAAAGAAATGTTCACGTTTGTGCAAAATGAAAAATATGCCACCAGAAAAAGGAGAAAACAAAAAAAAAAAACACTTTAGTCTGATTTTCACGTGAATAATAACATGGAAATAAATGTGATTAAGTGAAATGTAAAATTTTAAAGTGGAGTGTAATCCCTTTTGGGATTTAAATCAGTCAAGTGCAGCAGCATATGTAAAAAAATAAGAATAACATGAATATAAAAGCTTTAGGGGTTTAAACTGGGACAAGCTGCTTATTTATACATTTATTACATTCACTGTATTAATAACATCACCAATTCATCTGTTGTTCAGTTGGACCTGTGCATATATTACTTTTATCTGTCCGGTGCAGTTTGCACTTTTCAGACTCTGTAGAAAACCATTTGTTTCTACATTTATATACTGTGTGTATATCCAACAAGTCCTTCAAATACAGCAGCTTGGTCAGTGACCCTACGCTTCTGTGACGCTGTAAGTACTCCTCCAGCCTCAGATTTACACGCCTGGGTGGACTTTCAAAATAAAGGCAGAAAAACAACTTGGTTAGGTTTACAAAAGATCATGATTTAGGCTAAAAAATGAGTATGTTAGGTACATATAAGAAAAAGTATGTTAGTTACCTAACATGTGCGATAACATACATAAGTTACTAAATGGAACCATGTAACATAAGTTTAAAAAGAAGTTGATGTTGACTTTTGGATTCACCTCCTCCTTCTACGTCACCTGACTTTAACGGCTCATTAAAAAAATAACAGTGGAGGTGCGCATCCAGACATAACGCTCAAGGTTTACCGACAGCATCATACTTTGAAATATACAGTAGGGGCACAGAAATTAGGATGTTTTCCTTGTTTGTTAGACTACTCAGTTGCTGTATCGTGTGCCTCATGTCCTGAGGCCTCTGCAGTGACTCCAGTTAGATTCCAGCCTGTGGCCCTTTGCTGCCTCTTTGCTGCCCTCAGTCGGTACCAAAGTTTGGCCAAGATTATCCTGTAATGTGAGGGGGGTTTAAAGATTCAATCTTGACCCCCCTGAACTACTCCAAGACTGATCGAGGCCGAAAAAATAGAAAACCATGTTGACCGTGTGCCCCCAAACATTTTCTCATCTAGACTCATTTACCTTCTGCTTCTCACTGCAAAGAATTAACATTACTACAGCAAGTTACTCTGCAAAGTCCATCACCATCGTTGCTTGCTGTTGCTTCCCCATGAGATCATGTAAGATCACATTCCCCCAGAAATCACATGGGACAGTTCTCTCTCTCTCTCCCCTGGCAGGGTAATTTTGATAGCATCCTGTAGTGTGTGATGTGCGATTATCTTTTTAATTTATATTTTGTGTGTGTTTGAGATTACAGAGAAGAACATCTGTGAAGTTTCTTCTCATGTGTTTGGTGCAACTTGTTTTAAAACAGGCTTCATCAGTAGCTTACAGCTCAGTTTGTAGTTTCTGACAATTTCTTTATTCTGGGCCTTTATAAAATGATGTTTATTTTTTGTTTTGTTTTTTTGTATCTTGTTTTTACCACTGTCCTTATCTAATTATTTGGGGTTTTATCTATTTAATGGCTGGTGTAATAACAATTTCTCATTTAGCTTAATAAACTATTAATCCATCGCTCTACCTTTATTTTCAAGCATGTCAAGTTTCTGAACTTCAGATATTAAAATGCATTTTTTTTTTATTTCTGAAGATGTAATTTTCTCAGGTCTATTTTTACTCTCATCTTGATTATGACTCTGATGTTTGCCTGCAGTATTCAGACTTTTTGACCTACTTTTACCACTGATGCACCTGTGTCAGCGTTAGCATAGCTGCTAACAGTGCAGAGCTCTCACAGATTGCTCGTATTATAAAAGTGACATGTATACAAACATAATATGATAATATATTGTACGTATCTATATTTTTGGCCATGGCGTGTCAGTCTTAAAAAGAATGCCCTGTCTTAAATCTGTCTTTCTAGGCACAGACAACTAATCTGACAAAATGACATCTTTCTTCCTCTAAAGCAGCCCGTCAGTCCAACAGAAAAACAGAAACAAAACAAACATCCTTGAACGCTTTCAGCCAAATTCACTGTAAAGGTTTAAAGATCTATTTAATCAACACGTGTCTGACATGTTATCATCTGGTGCCTTTTTTCCTTGGAGCCCCCCTACTTGTATCTAAGAAAAGCTGAGCCCCCCCGTCTGCACACACTAAAATAAATGTTTCATTCTAAAGTTTTATTGTTAAAAGTTAACATCAGTCATCATTGTGTTGTTAAGGATGAGTGTGTACGAGCCCACTCTGTTGGGCTGTTAGACGATTATGATTCATTATAACAGAATTTGAGAGGTCACAGAGGTGAGATTGACTATGTAGCCCACTATTTATGTGTGAGGACAAAAAAATTACTTTTTAAATCATTTTGTACACAGACTGTTTGTCTGTGAGTTTAGTTAACTTTTGCAAATCTAACTTGCAACATCAGAGCAGACAAAGCCTTCGGAAGCCCCTGTAAGTTTTGTCTCCCCCCTTGGGGGGAGCCAGACCCCAGATTTGGAACCAATGATCTAGTGCATTGGGCTTCCCCAAACCTTTGAGAACTCTGAGGTCCTCAAAATCAGATTTCAGGGTTCCTGCACCTTTTCCAAAGTCAAATTCAAGCACTTTTCAAGTATTTGCAAGCTTTTCCAGCATCTTCCAGCAGTGGTAAATGACATATTCATACACAAAATTATTATTTCATCTCTTCACACTTCCATTGCCAAACTGTACAAACTGTAAACGGGACTATATGATCTGTGTAGGGGAGATGAATGCACAAGATTTTGCTGATTCTGTCCTACTGACCTTTATTTCACTATATTATAACTTTTGAATTCTATTTTTATCAGTTCCATCCCCAATTATTGTTAACAATTGATTAAAAGTTTTGGGGTGGGGGAGGCTCAAACTTTTGCCGGATTCCAAAAGGGGAGCATGCCAGAAAAAGTTTGAGTTAAACCAACACTTAAAAACATGGGGGAGTACTGAAACACCACTTTGTTTTTTTTTTTTTGTTTTTTTTTTGGTCTTTTGGTAAGTAGCTGTGTCATAAGGCAGCGGCTCCCAGTTTGTGAAGAAAAATCAGAAGGGCCATGAGATTTCTGCGGCACAAATTTATTTTTAATTTTCAGATTTCCATCTCCTTCCTTTTGTGGCTTTTTTTCTGTGAAGTAGCTAAGGGAAGAAAAATAATCACTGTTTGGTCACAAAAACACAATCTGTGATGAAGGACTGCTTGTACGGCACACAATGCTTCATTTTAAAGGGTTCACAAGGCAAAAAGATTGGAAACACACTGTATAAGGAGCACGCAATCTTCCACAGTTCAGAACTCACTGCCAGACCTGAAATTCAGTCTGTGCTCAGAAAATATTGAGGTAAAGATGAGAAAATATCAGATTTTTCCATGTTTACAGCCCGTCTAAACTGTTCCACACAGGAGCTAAAAACGTAAACTTCATTACATCAAGCAGACAGTGTAAACAAAGCTCCAAACTCCAGATCTGAGGGTCCAACGATGAAGTGAATGTGTGGTAAAGATTGTGTTTTCTTGCAGTGTATTTACAGTGAGCACACTGACTCTCAGCTGTTTCTTATATAAATGCAAATATGCTCCTGCAGTTCTAATCACACATAACATCAGTCCTCTTCCTTTTGTTGTATCTTTTGTGGTTGTGTTGTGTAAAGCTAACATGTGACGGGGCATAATTACAGATTCCAGTATGTTAATAAAGGAGCGAGTGCTGATTTAGCTAAGAGGCTCAGTGTGTACCGTTTAAAGCCGAGTTTCCCTCGTCTGAATATTCATCAGAGTCGCACTCAGCTGAAGATGAAACGGCCTCATTGTTCATCAGCGGCGGTGGCGGTGGCGGCGGCGTGCCGGCTCGTTCATGTTATGCACATATTAATGATGAGGACAATTCACTTCGAGTGATTCCTAATCTGTTGACAAGAAGTCTCTGCAGGCCCTTCAGTCAGTTTGATGCAGATGATGACGATGTTTTATCTGTAAATCCCCCCGAGAGCAGAGATGGATGAACACTGCAAAAAAAAAAAAAAAAAAGAAGAAGAAAAACTACAAGTCGTTTATTCAAACTGTGGACTCCTGAAATTCATTTTTCTTTCAGTGAGATGAAACATCAGCAAATGTGAAGATATTATTCAGCTGTTTGTGGTACTTTACTTTTAAGATTTATCCAAAATTCTAGACTGTGTATTTATAATTTATTGATCTTAAAGGAGCAATATGCAACAATTGCATGTCCACATAGCAAGTTGGAGCCATAGACTGTATATTACATAGGTTGAAATCCTATTTAATTTAGGATCTGTGGTTGAAGTGAGTTGTTTCCCCACCCCCTCCTCCTCAGACTCGAGGAGGCTCAGGCAGGCTGCAGGAGTTCAATCAAATCAAATCAAATCACTGATCAAACAACGATGAAATATCTTCTGAGAGAAAATAGTATCATCACCATGGAAGCTGCAACATATGTCAAAGCATGTCACAGCATAAGGGACAAACACAACAACACATGATTAATGTTGTTAATTCTTCCAACAGCTCATATTCTTCCTTTTACTATGATTTTGCGTTTATATATTGTTAATATTGTTAATTTATTTACTGTATATTGTATTGTATGCATTGCGTATAATATGACTTTTTGCTTTGGCAACATGTTTGATCTGAAAGGTCACGCCAGTAAAGCTGATTAAATTAACTAAATTAAATTAAATTAAATTAAATTAAATTAAATTAAATTGAGTGCATCATTGTAATTTGACAATAACAAGCGAGGGCGAGTCCTCCACTGTAAGTTGATCAGCTGTTTATAATTCTGTCAGTTATCTGTTGATGTGAAGCTAAGCTAAATATAAGGCTTTCCCACTTGCTCAGGGCAAGTAAAATGCCATGTCGGACAAGTAAATCCAGTCACTCACTCAAGGAATCATTGAAGCTATTTTTCATTCAAAATGGCAGATATTTATTTTTTCAGCCTCTCAAATAAGGAGATTTCCTGCCTTTTTTTCTGAATATCTTTGGATGTTAGACTGACAAAACAAAACATTTGAAGAAATGGCCTTGGACTTTAAAAAAATGGGATGGACATTTTTCAATATTTCTGACATTTTAGAGGTGTGGCAGCCCTTGATTAAACGTAACTATTAACTTTAGTCTTTGTTGCAATTTGATAACCTCTAATAAATAAAACTGTTTTTATAGGGGCAGGTAAAAATTGACTTTGGGTGAGCAGATTTCTGACCCTCTTGCCTGACCATTTTCCTGGAAATAAAAGCCCACTGCTCTGAAAATAAACACTCTGAAGTTCAGTGGCTGCCTGTCTCACTGTCTGCCAAACTCCATTAACATTTTGCTTAATTTAACCGTTAAAAACATCTACTTATTCTAAAATATTATTGATGATTTCTTATGACTCATAAACAGATACTTAACTCATTCGTTGAACATTCTGCCTTAATTTGAACTCTAATTAATGTGAAACAGACAAACAACAACACTGTTTTCTTGACATCTGACAACATATCATGGTCTTTTTATGATTTATTACAGTAAATATGAAACAGATTTCTGCTTTAAATGAAAGAAGACACTCTCACCTCCCTCCTGTTAACTTTTTTTTTGTTTTTCTAGCTGTAATGTTTCAGGCTGGAGTGTCAGACTGGAGTTTTCACCACTAATTGCACTGTGGAGCAGTGTCTTTACAACTGGGTCGCTGTTCTGTTCTGTTCTGTTCTGCACAAGGACACAGTCGGCCTTTAGATTCACAGCACTGCTCCAAGAAATGCAACAACAAAAGCAGTGAAGGAGGCTGCAAGCATGCAAACACTTATGTAAAGAATGGTGGATTTAAAAGCAGCTTTGCAACTGTTTCAAGATGAAGGAGAAGGAAATGCATTGAACACATTTGAAGGATACACACAATGTGTTTTAACAAACGTTAGCCAATAGGCAGTCCCTCCAGGAAGTTGCGATGTTGCGACCACAACGATTCACGCAAATTCAGCCAATCCCTGTGAATTCTGCACGACCTTGCAATTCTGTCCAAACTCCACAAGTTTTCTGCAAATTTAACCAATCATCCTCGTTTCTCACGAGTTCTGCCAAACACAGCAGTATTTTTAATTTTTTCACAGGTTCTGGAAGGAACACAAGGTTGTCATTGTTATTGATTTTTATCAACGCTCTGTCCATTTTCATTCTATAACTTTGTTATTTGCTTGTTGTTTTAACTGAGTTTGAGCTCCAAAAAGATTTCGCCTTTTTGTGGAATACACCCCAGATGCACGTCTTCATCTGCAAATAAAGCAGATTTTGTTTGAGTTTTTGTCATCATGAGCCTTTTTGGCAAGGTGACTTAGAACCTTTAATGAATTATACTTTTGCGATTTTCACTTGCTCCTGCAATTTCATTGCAAAAAAAAAAAAAAAAAAAAAAAAAAAACTAAAATCATTGCAACATGCATCCATTCTTTTTTTTTTTTTTTTTTTTTAGAAAAGCTGAGATCTGACATTTTAGCCCGTGTTGGAGGGACTGAGTAGGGTTGGATTATTTAACCTATGTGGAGAATATTTGATTTTCTCTTGAATCAGTTGTTGATTCCTGTGTGCAGAATTTATTTGGCATGTTTTTTTCTTGCCTGCTTTAGTTTTTGGTTTTTTTAATTCTCATGAATTTTAAATTATTATCATAATATCATATATATATTTCCCCCCTGAAAATGTATGAAAAATCTTAACTGATTACCTCACCTTATTGGTAGATTATTTACATTTTTAAATAAAATGTCTTGAGGGCTGAAAATGAGTCAGAGTGGTTTATTAAGATGATTATTTCCTCTTGTGCATCCACACACATAAATGAAGCAGACTGGAGTGACTTGTTGACCTTATTTCTCACTTGCACTGCAAATTCAACATCATCAGGATATGTGAAGGAAAATTAGAATTAAAAACATCTTCTTTCTGTCAACAAATGGAAACGATACAACCTGAAAAGGAGGCTGTGTTTGTATCTGAGATCTCACACAGGACGGGTTTTAGATAAACATCTGAATTAAACTCATTCACTCTTTGTGCAGTGTGTGTGTGTGTGTTTTTTTTTTACATTAACACTCTGGATTAATTTGTTGTGACTTCTCTCTAAGTGAAGCACGAGCCGACAGCAGCTCGCTGGTGACAGAACGGAGGCTGGAGTGCAAACCGTGATCCAGATCCGAACGTTTCCACAACTATTTTTATCGCTCGCTAATTAGCGGGATTTTAATTTCTGCTCTGTCCTCCAGACGGACCACAGGGGGTTTAACACTCCACAACCTGACACTCCCCCCCGTCCCCTCCACCCACACCATCATGTTAGTGATGACAACTAATGAACAATGAGGAAATATGTAGTATTAAGCTGCAGGTGAGCGCAGACTGCGAGATGACAAACACATTCTGTGTGAGATGCAGGAGGGACATCAGAGTTTAGATCTTATTGGGTGCAAATTCACAAGTAAGTGGTTCTATATCTGTTTAGACACTTATTGGCTTAATGCACAGCCTGGAAGAAGAAGTCACAGTCTCTCAGCTGTAGACTGACTGTGATATTCATGCTGTAACTGAAGGATGTTAGATGAATAAACTGAAGGATTTGACAAATTTGATGAAAAGTCAGAGAATCGGCAAAGTTATTGCAGTTCATTTTGAAAGAGACAATAATATGTGTGCCAAATTGCATTATAACAACCAAGCAGCTGTCAAAACATTTCATTGTTTAAGGTTTTGCACAACCCAAAATCAAAATTATATATTTCTTCCCTGGCCTGTAGTGCTATTTATCCATCTAGATCAGACCAGGGCGAAATGTTGGATGCAGCCTACTGAAAGGTTCCATGTGGCCCCACAAGGACATCATGGAAATACCAAAAATTACAAGTCAATCAAAAGACAGTCAATAGCAGTTTGCTTACCATTAAAGTGTTATCAGACCTTTATTTTGAAAGAGGTCAGTGATGTGTGTGTTTTATATTAAACTGTAACTTTATTTACTCAGTGCTGCACATCCATGTTGTTTATGTTGTTCTTCTACTTTTGCTGCTACTATTGATGCAGCCTGTATGCAGCCTGCATGGTTCACTGGAAAACATAAATATTTTGGACATTGCCAACAAAATCTTAGCTCACAATTCATCACACGGCAATTCAGAGAGGCTGACCCATGGTAGAAGTGCCCTATAAAGAACACTTCTGACCACTCCATAATTAGAGATTTGGCAGTATTAGGACCTTATATCATTTGTGTCTGGCCCACGGCAGCCTGATAAATTTCTCATGTGGCCCCCCATGAAAAATAATTGCACACGCATGATAAATTTGGTGTGAGTTGCAGAGTTTTGGAGATATCAGCAGTAGAGATGTCTGCCTTCTCTCCAATATAATGGGACTACATGGCACTCAGCTTATGGTACTTAAAGCACCAAAGAAATACGTTTGAAAAACTCAAAACCAGTGTCTCTTTCCAAAAATCTGGTTACTCAAAATAATCCACAGATCTTGTCACCAGCAGTTTCATGTAACAACTACTTTGTTTCTGCAGTAGGTTCACATGTCATTTCCTGTCACCAGCAGGTGGCGCTATGACTTTCATGAAATATTTTCATGTAGATGTGCTCAGGGTGGGGCCGTTATCAATCATGTGAAGTTTGGTGCAGACTGGACGATTTACCCCAAAGTTATAGCAATTTTGTGTTTCATGGTGAGACGTCAAATTTCGATGTCATGCCATGGCCACGCTCTTCAAAGACAGATAAATCTTTTCATAACTTTTGATCACAAACTGTTCCAGACAGCACACACGGATTTTGAAGTGGATTTTGAAGTTATGATGAATCCTGTAGGAGTTCATTAAAATACAACGCATGGAAACGTCCAAAAATGACCTAAAATTGAAAAGAAAATTCAAAATGGCCAACTTCCTGTTGGGTTTAGGGTGCGGCTCCAAGATGCCTTTTTGTACATTCTGACATGATATATGAGTGTACTAATTTTCATACATGTAGGTCAAAGTTAAAGGAGGGGACTCTGATTTAGAAAACTATTAGGGGGCGCCACTGAGCCATTTTGCCAGATCCATTTTTAACACCCATAAAATATCAAATTTAACACCAGATGTGACGAATGTGCAAAATTTCCTGACTTTCCAGGCATGTCTAGCACCTTAAAAATGTGATCTTGGGATAAAAATAAAAATAAGAAGAATAATTCCTTCAGTTTCAACAGAGTCCTAACACCAAGGTTGATGCTGGGGCCCTAATAAATACATTTCTGTCTGAAATGTAACCGCATTAAACTGAAGGAAACTGTCTTCTTTTTCCTCATTTTCCAGAAATGTCACTTTCACTTTCAAAAGACTGTCCTCACTTTCTAAAAATGTACCCGCTCCTCAGGTCTCAGCTCATGTTGGAGCTCACAAAAGATAGAAAAAGAAATGCACGCACACACTTACACACAGGGTGTGGCGTCCCCGGCAGGTCTCTCTTTCTTTTTCTTTTTTTTCCTTTCAGTGAGATGAGTCGGAGGCTTCAGCAGAATTCCTCACAGAGAATTCATCCAATAACTGTTGGAGGGGGAAAGACGAGAAATTAGTTTTCTGCTCTCGGCTGAAATGAAACAATATGAGCTGCACTGTTTGCAGTGTGTGTGTGTGTGTGTGTGTGTGTGTGTGTCTGTGTGTGTGTGCGTCGCCCTCGAGTTCCTCAGAAGATATTTCAGAGCTCCAGAAATCTGTAAAGTTTCAGAGTAACTCTGAACTTCAGCCAGTAAACACACAGTTTACCTTCTGTCCCGCCAGCAGAGGACAAACTGTCCAGTCTTCAGTCCAGGATGGAAAAAAATAAAGTTCTGTAAGAAGAAATGGGGACAGTTACACTCATACATTATCTTCATGTGTACAAACTGGCAGAACAGTCAAGAGGATATTGTCACAAAATAAATTATGTTTTATTTTTTTGATCTACAAAAACTGCAACGTCATCTGCAGTCAGTTACAAAGTACTGTTGGAATCTAAAATGCATCTCTTTAATGTTTTGTCTGCTTTAAAGAGCTAGTTGGCTGTAGTTAGCTTGCTAACTGGTAATTAGCAAGCCAGCTAGCAACTTTGATGGTCTGTTGTAGCTGGTAGCATGTCAAAAGTTAGCTTAAATAAAGATAATAGTTTAAGATTCAACTTCTTATTATATTAGCTGGCTACATTAAGGTAAACTTATGTGTGAGGTCTTTGTAGAGTTCACAGCAGGACCGTTGTCTCCACAGAGGTAAAGCATTTTATGGTAAATGCGGCAGCAGTGAGATCAATCCATGTGGCTGTCAGTTTGTCTGTTTATATGAATATGATACGTCTCTAGTAACCAACTAACATAGCAACCACTAGCCAATCATAGACTCGGACCCGACAGACCCTCTGCACCACAGACACACTGCAGTAACCATAAATTACTCTTTAGTTTGCAAACTAGCCCTCCAGTGTAATCTCACGAGTTTTAAGGACATTTCTCATGTCTGTGCATTTTAAGCTGGTTACATATCACATTTTATTGATGTGGTCTTCAGGTGACATTTGTTGTTCTTGGTTAGATTTAGGCACCAAACAAAAATATCCAAAGTGAGAAAAAGTTCCACCCAAAACAAAAGAATGCATTACGACATAATAAATGATTTCTCCCCTTCCAGTGAGTTTTTAAACATGAGTCTGTTTTTCTGTAAAGGCGATACTGAAACAACAGAACATCATTTTGTTTCATGTTCTTAAACATAGTTTCCAATTTTCCCAATTTACAGAACAATTAAATAGCAAAACCACAATAATTACTACTATAGATCACAAGAGTATTACTTAAAAAACTTATATACCTTATATACCATTAAGTCATGTGCAGACTTTCTCACTCTTCATATGTCACCTGACTTTTTTGGGTTTGTTTTTTTTTTTTTTTGACATTCACACATAAAATGTCCCAGTGTCTCTGCATAAATCAGTACAGACTAAATGGCGTGAAATGACACGCAAAAAAAAAACAAAAACAAAAGGCGTCGTGATAAAACACTTAATATTTTAAGATATTAGCATGTTATCCGTACATCAGATGAACCCTCGAGTTGGCACCACATAACCAGGCTTAAAACACCATCCAGTTTGTGAGGAGATGTAAATATACTTTAGCTGTGACACTGACTGCTGCTGCCTTCAGATGGAGCTCTTTTAGTCATATTTTCATCATCAGGATGAGAGGAAACCATATTTTTTTGGACTGGATGCTCCCTTGTTCTGTTTTTGTGACGATTTTGTCTTTCCTACTTCAGCGTCACGATCAGAAGATGAAAATTGTACACAGCAGAATAAATAAATAAATAAATAAATATTAAATAATTGAATTATTACTAAAACATTTAGAGGAACAACTCACGAACTGTCAGAAAATGTGGGTCGAGTGGACTCTTTTCATGAACGTGATAAACAAAACTCCACCTGAAGGCACCGTTAAATCCAGACCACCCACAGTGAAATGACTTACACAAAGTCACTGAAGGGGACAAGTTAGTCATTTGAGAAGGCAAATGAATCATTTAGGGAACATATGAAGTATTTTTATGTTAGAAACTTCAAATCAGGGATTGAAATAGTTTTACTGAGTTGCATACTAATATGAAGTAAGATTTTATGATAGAATTGACCTTTGACCTTTAGGTGGACTTTTTGGCCCCGAATGTATCCACCAATCAGCTGCTTCATATCATTGATCATTTAAACTGGGCGACAGTGAGCTTTTCCTCTTCTCGTGTTTGACCTTTGACCTGTTTAATGTGCTGCAGTGTTTCACAAACTGTTCCTTACGAACTCTGATACAGAAGCTGCTGTTTACTTGTTTTTATCTGAACTATTATTTCTTTTAAATACTTTCACAGTGAATTATTTAACTGCGCACAACTCGCTCCACTGTGTGTGTGTGTCTTACCTGAGGGCTGACAACAGCCGAGCTCTGAAACTCTGCAGCTGTTATTATTATTTTACACTTTGTTTTAACACTTCCTTCACATGTGACTGGAGCTGTGAGCCTCCTGCTGTCTGCCGCAGCTCCTCAACAAACCCACTCAATTAAGACCTTTTTTTTTTTTTTTTGTCTGATGTAAGATAACCTTATCTGGTGTAATCTGATCTTATCTGTCGTCTGCTGGATAAATATCTGGTTGTTTAAGTGGAGTTTGGTACAATATGAGTTTTAGGGCTTCTTAAATGAGGATTTGTGATTGGTTTCCTTGTGGCATTTGACATTAAATTCCCTGAGTGCAGAATTCACCTGTTTGCAGATAAGGCACATCACTTTATTCGTCCCCTCCAGTGAAGTAAAAGTTGATCCGTTTTTCCTGAAACCACCTCCTCAACAATATGTTTTTTTTTATGTGGTGGCTTTTATTTTCACATTAAACTAACCAGATGTTCACTGAAATCACTAACTTGATGACAGAACGTAATTGTTAAAGTGCCACTAGTTCCTATTCAACCAGCAGCTATCAACCAGGTGTCATTTTTAACCTGATAGAAACTTGTTTGTCTCACAATGCCGTATGAATAACACAGCTTAGGTCTGCTTGTAGTGTGTCATTTCACACCATTTAGTTTGTAATGACTTCTGCAGAGATGTAATGTCATTTGTCACGGAGAAAAAAAGTCATATGACCCAATAAAAAGAGGGACAAAGTCCACATATGGAGGAGGTGTGGAGGATGAAGGAGTCAAACAAACAGAACTTTCACACACACTCACACAGTTTGTGTCCCGTGTGAAACCAAAAGTCATCACTGATTTATTTTAAAACCTGTGCTATTTATCCATCTCTAGTTTTGCTGTGAGTTGAAGTAGTTGTTGAACTAAATTGTACTCGGCTTGTGGTGCCCAAAGTGCCAAAAAATAAATAAATAAATAAAGAGATACTGGGGAGAGACACTGGAGCTGAATTTTTCAAACATATTGCATATAGTGTGTTTTTTAGTCCCATTTTATTGGAGAGAAGTCACACTAGACATCTAGGTTTTAGTGTGACCAAACTGCAACAGTTTCAGGGTGAACCATGAGTTTATTATTACCACGATGTCAGCTGACGGTGAGGACAAAGACGAAGGACATTTAAGTACTCTTAGTGATATTTTATAGTTTGTCATGTCATGTTGTTGTTGACTCATCCAGCCCTCTGGGTTGTTACTAAATTTGTGTCCAGTGAAACACTTTCTCACTTTCTTTCCTATGACGCCACCAGAGTGAAGTGTTTCTGGAGGCCTCACTACACAAAGACACAACTTTATATACGTATTCACTGATTTGATTCAAACGGGATCATATTTTGTGGAGAAAACATTTCCTGGTTTCCCTCTGATGTCCTTCAGCTGCTCTGCTTCAACTCTTAAATGCAGTTTCCTGATGGACAGAATACTGTAGCAGCTTACTTGGTGCTAAAGTGGCTAAATGTGACTGTTCGCTGGCATTTGCGGGCTCAGCAGCCCCCGAGTGAACACGGCTGATCACAGTGACAAACACAGCCTCAAAGACCACCAGGGGCGACAGTACCAAGGTGGGAAAACATGAATTTTTGATTTTGGGGTGAAATGTCCTGCTGTGCTACTTATACACCATCCAGTGACATCACTTTGGATATGAGGCTGCAGTCTGACACAGTAGCTGAGTTTTGTGTTAAATGTAAGCTACTGAAAGTGAAAGTTTTTAAATGGACCTCAGATGATTAAAAATAATACATGTAAAGTTCAAATCAGGTCAGACTGTTTCTAAAGGGCTGCCACAGGCCTGCAGGCTGCTCTATAAGAAACTACTGCATTAACACTGACCAGTAAGGTACATGTAATACTCATCTCTTTAAGTTTTCCATTATTTCTCTATATTATATTTTTTTTCTTTCAAACGCTGATAACAGTAAATTGGAAAATTGTAATTTACTAAAATAAATTTGAACAAGTTTCTCCAGAGCCACAGAAAACATTTTACATCTGTATCATAGCTATAATTCATGAAAACTAACCTGAACTTCATGTGTAAAATCCAGGCGAGGGGAGTAATAGAGTACATGTCACAGGATTATGTAATCTGAATACAAAAAAAACGTAGCTGCCTGTGTTCCATTACAGTTACATTAAAAAAGACATCAGATTACAGATGCATTTGGTAAGAGCAGGGATTATAAGTAGGATTACGATTTTAAAATAAAGAACAATATACCTCCATGCACAGTTCACACACAGCTGCTAATTCATTATCATGACCTCTAGTGAAAAAATGCTTCACTGGGTGGAAATTTTTGCCATATTTTGTCTTTCAAATCAATTAATCATCAAATAAATTACGCACAACAAAGGAAGGAACAGCTGGACAAACGAATAAACATAACAACAAACATAAAACACTGAGAACTGCACCAATTAATCTACTGTTGATCTATTTTGATAATTGATCATTTTAAGACATTTTCTTGAGGAAAAAATGTCAAAATTCTCTGATTTCAGCGTCTTAAATGTGAATATTTTCTGGTTTCTTTACTCCTCTCTGACAGTAAACTGAATATTCTTGGGTTGTGGACAAAACAAGACATTTGAGCATGTGATTTGTAGTCATTTTTTTAATTAAAAAAAATCTAAATTCTCTGATTTCAGCTTCTTAAATGTGAACATTTTCATTTGAAGACATCATCTCAGACTTTGATCAACATTTTTCACCATTTTCTGACATTTCATGGACCAAACAACTAATCGATTAATGGAGAAAATGGTGAATCAATGGATTAATTGATAATCAAAAATAATCATTACAGGAAAGACTTGAAAAATGGGTCGTCCTATTTTACGTCTGTGTGCTCCACATGTTTGGACCTATTTTTCAACAAGATTGAGACATGATTTATTAATCGATTAATCTGTTTCAGTCATTTTTTTAATTTAAAAAAAATCTATTTTTAATTTTATTTTGAGTTGTGGACAAGACGAGACATTTGAGGACGTAATCTTGGACTTTGATCAACATGTTTCACCATTTTCTGACATTTTATGGACCAAACATCTAATCGATTAATTGGAAAACTAATCGACTGATTAACTGATGATGAAAATAATTGTTAGTTGCATTAGGCTAAACAATTTCACCATATTTTATATTTGCTGTACTCCAAAAGTAACAAAGTAATCAAGTTACATTACTTTAATATTGTGATACTTGGATTATGTTACAGACTACATTTTCTAACGGGTAATTAGTAACTGTATCAGAATACATTTTTTAAGTAACCCTCCCTTTAATAATGTCTTAAATACATTAAAAATATTTCATATAGTTCAGGCAGTTGAACAGAACCACCCATAAAAAAGTATGAAATAAGTTATAGCATTAAAAATGTCAGAAAACAACATTATAAGGTCCTAAAACAAGCCTTCATGTATTCCAGTGGCAGTGACTCCAGCCTCCATATTCGTCTGAACATTTGACATGTGAGCTGGTTGTCCCGAGCGGTCGGGAACAGGAAGTTTAACCTGCCGGCTCTCATCGCCTCGCTGCCTCTCTGAACAACAGCAGCAGCATATTAGCGTGTCGGCTTTCGCCTGTTATGCAAAAACACGGACAGAAAAAAAAAGCCTCTAATAACGTCTGCTGGCGGAGGAGAGCAGAAGCAATAACAGAGAACACATTCAGACAGATTGCCAACATGAGGAGCAAAGTGACTGTGGAGTCTGAGGGGAGTAATATTACAGCCGTTTGGCTAATAGCCACGGCGCTCGTTACGGAGGCTTCACACAGACGGAGAACAAACAGTCGGGGTGACGCAGAGACGGGAGGAAAACAGAGCGTTTCAGCCAGGTGAGGTGATGTCAGTGTGTGCAGGTGTGGAAAAAAAAACTGTACTCAGTTTGTCCTCCCAGGAACTTTGACAAGAAACGACTCACCTGCAGCCTCGCAGGCCTAAATCACACACACACGTTTGTGTGATCGTTCAACACACTGACTGATGTGTTCTGGACCAACACTGCTCGACTAAAAACCTCTTGAGTCTGATCATGAGCATCTGTTTGAAAGAAACTGAGCATAAGTCACACGCACAGAGCCATTAGCTGTACACAAACACGCACACAGACACACACACACAGACACACACACACACACACACACACACACACACAGACACACACACACAGACACACACACAGACACCACATACACACAAAATCAAACACCCTCACAAAAGCACTTCTCCATTCTGGTCCAATTAGCAGCTCTCAGTAAACTTCAATCAACCAGTCACAATCCATTATGGAGATGGTGGACATGGAACACCACACACACCCCACACACACACACACACCACACACACACACAGCTCAGGAGCAGTTAATGTCGATTCTTGTTACTCACTTTGCTGCTACTTGTTACTCTGCTGTCTTCATCTTCCTCCGCAGCAGGAAGTAGTTCCTCTGCTCTGTTCCTGCTGCAGGTAGAGGGGGATATAAACACAAAGATGGTTGTCAACAGTACAAAGCAACTGAAAGAAAACTGATCACTATGCTCAACTTTCTGCCCATTTGTATTTTATTTTAATGGTGCTCACTAGGGCTGCACAATATGATCAAAAAAGTCATACTGCAATTATTTTGACTGAAATTTTGATGGCAATATGCAATACACTTAGTGGGAACAATCATTTTTGCAATACTGTTTTCATTTTTACTGAAAAAAACTGTTAAAAGTGTGATGGTGTAATATTTATTGAGGTCTGATTTCTTTTATCCAGAGGCCAGGTCATCTCTGCAGCAGTATTTCATTATAAAGATGTTTTCTCACACATTTTTCCTTTTTCAAAAAAATTCAATTTGGCTCTTTCTTTGTGATCTGGATATTGCACTTGGCCATATTATGTTTTGATTAATTGTGCAGCCCTTGTGCACATGGATGACCAGCAGTAAAACTGCACTGTGTTGGCTTGTGTTGCAGTCACCATATTCACACGGTGGCCATTTTCCTCTGATGTCACAATCAGGGTGGGAAGCTCAAACTGCTGTGTTCTAGGCTTGAGCCGATGGATGATGCGATCATCTAAGTGCCCTACAACTGATGAATATATATTTTAAAAGGCATAGTTCACCCAAAAATGTTGTTTTTTTCCTCTGAGTACTTCAGTGCAGGTTTTCAGGTGATGCACAAGGTTATCAAACTTAATAATTCCAATACTAAAGTTAGCTTGGCTGTTCGTATTCCATGTAGACATGACGTATTGCACCGTGCTTTGCTGCTGGAACAGCCACATCACACTATCTGCTTGAGCAGCACGTGTGTGTAGTGTTACCTGTTGGTTTTTATTTCGGCGCCCATGTTAACAGGTTGGAGCTGCCACACAGCCCGTGTGAGCGCCGCAGTTTCCAAGTCTCGCCTATTTTTTCCGTGTGACACGCGCGGTTCTTGGTAAAAAATACCCCGTGAAAATGATCTGTTGATAGTGATATCGACATTTTATCAGCAACAGGACACCTCTCACTACAGTTTCAGAGTCTATTTCTGTACAGTATGTGACAGACATGAAGAAATCAGGCGCAGGGCGGCGACTTTGTTTTTCTTTCTGTCTTTTCTCTTTCTCCTTCCTCCTCTCCCACTCAAGAGAGGAGTTCAAGAAGGGGCAAAAATCACAGGGGTTTCTGCCTGCAGATTTTTATTTCTCTTCAAAACTCTTCTGGAAACTCAATGTAGAAAGACGGAGCTGGAGGAGCAGCAACATGTAGCCTGTGTGGACACCACAGGTGTGCGAGCCACCATCACGCACAGGTACATACAGGTAGAGTGAGTCTCTGTCTCGTGGGGAGCCAAGATCAAATTTCTTATCATAAGAAGGCAGCTTAAATCTTATTCTCCCTGCAACACTGTAGAAAGAAGGCCCATATTTGGGGATATATTGGGTTATTCATTGCCCTCTCATGGTTTCTTCCTGGGATCACAGCTCTCCTGTATTTCTCCTGATTTATGACAAAGTTTCACATCTTTTAAATCTACTCTTAAAGTCTCTTAAAGTTTCTACCTGGACTTCAAATAGGGCTTCAAATATGGCTAAGAATTACAAAAATGATAGAAATCTGCTTTATTTGTAAATGAAGAAGTGCACCTGAGGGATGTTCCACAAAGAAGCAGAATCTTTCTTGGAGCTCAAACTCAAAAACAGCACATAATTATAAAAGTTCACAGTGTTGATAAACAATGTTCTTTTTAGTACCTGTGACAAAATAATAAAAAATCCAGAAAAGCAGTAAATAATATAACTAAAAATTGAGTCAGTTCATTGAGATGTACATGCTTGATGCTTGTGTGGGCGACTGCTGTGATTGGTGGAATGCGTGGGAAGCTATGATAATTGGTCAAATTTGCTGAAAAGTTGAGGCATATGAACAAAATTGCGAGATTGCACAGAATTCATGGGGATTGGTTGAATTTGCATGAATGGACTGGACATCGTAGCTTGAGCGACTAACGTTTTTGGAGGGAAAAAGTCATGAAATCACTCACCTGGCGCCTGGATGTGTCGTCTTTCTAATTACGTATCTTCACAGTCTGATACTTCAGCAGTTTTTGAACAAACTGCAAATTTTTTGACTAGTGAAATTATATTTTGACACATCAAACATCACATGTGTGATTCGTGTCACAATTCAAACAGGATAAAAAAATTATTTGTCTCTCACCTTCTATTTCATAACCCAATGGGTGACATCACAGTATGTTAACATGTGGCTTTGAAAAACACAAAATACTTGTTTGCAGGATTCATTGTTGGTTCGGGTCAGCAGGTGAGATTCATTAACAAGAGGAAAAATATAGAATATCACCAGAAACAAATGACTTAAAAACTGACAATCCCACATCATGAAGTGTGAGAGAACTCAATGAAATCGGACCCAGTTGGTTCAGGCTCAAATCTCTACAGCAGAGTGGGGAAAAAAAAAACTTCCATCGGCTGAAGAAGAAACTTTCCAAACATTTTTCATCACAGCGGAGAGGAAACTTGCAGCCAGAGAGAGTCAGCTTGTTGGGTGGATGTGAGAGAATAATGACTAATTATGAGGAGAATGAATAAAGGCATGCAGCGGCATAACTCAGCCTCCAGTCTGATATTTAGAGGGAGTCATACTGAAACCAGTGACGTTTTTGATTGGTAAGCGTAATATTTACTGAGTAATATTTACTGAGCATGCCTCAGCAGCCAGCTCTGCTTATTAGAGCAGATTTCCAGGCTTGGAGGGCGGCAGCGGCAGGCGGTGGTGGCGGGCGGCGGTTTGGCAGCCGAGATGCTCAGATGTGGATGTGAAGATAAATTCTGCCGCCGCCCTCGGCTGTCACAGGGAATACGAATATTTCACTACAGGAGAAAATGGCACAGATTGCAGATTCTCCTGATATACAAGCTTTGTGGTGTGTGTTGTGTGTGTGTGTGGGTGTCTGTGTGTGTGTGTATTCTCATCACACTGCGCTGCTGAAGAAATGCAGGCTCTCAAAGACAAATCAATGCGCTGCACATGTATTTTCTGTATGTGGTTTTGTTTTCTTCTTCTTTTGTTTTCTCTCAGTGTTGTGTTTTCTTTGGTTCCTGCGTGTTCTCTTTACCTAAACTCCACCACAACAACTTCCTGCTCCAAACCGCCGCGGCTGGCTTCACGTCCCAGAGAAACAAGAAAGAGAGCGCACAGATGAAACGGGCAGGGATGCAGTTTCTGGGTCTTGAATTGTAAATCTTCCCTCTCTTAATCAATCAGCTTGAGGCTCACCTCCTCATCTTACTCACAGCATTAGGCTTTTCTTACCCTACCTGCACGAGCGTGACTTGCAAGCGTCTGTCAGGGCCCTTCACTCCTTCCCGTTTAAGTCACCATTACCTATGTTTACAGAGCATACGAAGAAACTCCACATAATGCATAGAAAACCCTCGGGACGAACCGGTTTCTAAACCAATTAAAATTGTGCCAACATAAATTCCCTTCTTTGTATTTTTTTCCACCTTTTGCCACAACTTTTAAGAATGTCAGCAAAAACGTCATTTCTTATTCAAAGCCTTAGTTCATCTCTGTGTTATTGCCTTTGATGTGTGATTGACAGGTTTATTGATTTGCTACTTAGAGATAAAAGAACAACAACTTTCATTGAGCTGTCTGTGGAATATCTCAGAACAGATCTGTGTCTCTCATCCGGCTACTTGAGATCACAGATGCAAGTGTAGAGCCACTGCTTCTTTGTGTCAACAGAAGCCAGCTGAGGAGGTTCGGGCATCAACCAGGATGTCCCCTGGGCGCTTCCTTTTGGAGGTCTTCCATCCGGTCCAAGTGGCAGGAGACCACGGGACAGACCCAGAACTTGCTGGAGGGATTATACATCTCTGGGATCCCCCTGGATGAGCTTAAAATCGTTGCTGGGGAGACAGACGTCTGGGCTACCTCGCTTAGCCTGCTGTCACAGTGACCTGGATAAGCAGAAGATGGATGGATGGATTATTTATTAAGGAAAAAAATAGCAACATAATCCACAGAACAATAAAATAAATACTGATTTCTGTGTCGGACCCCAGGATCATGAGCTGATGTCATCCCAATAAACTGATAAACTCAATAAAGCAAGTGCAATCCTGCTAACATTAAAAAAATGAAATCTGGTGGCTTGATTCCACTGTGAACAGCTGTACCACGGCCACCAGAGCTGATAGCAGCCATTCTACACAGTCCTTGTAATTCCACCAGAAGTGCTGCAGTGCATCCCAGCAGCATCTCTCTGCTCCACTCTACAGAAAGTAGAGTCTATTTTTGATGGATATCATATCAACACGCATAGAAAATCCAGTCAATTTTCAAAATAAAAGACCCTGTGCAGACTTGCAATCATGGCAACAAACAAAAAATAAACTATATAATGTAGCCAACTTGCCTATGGTAGATGCACTAAAATCAAGGAAAAATGTCCAAATCATGTTATTCTGAGCAGGTCAACATAATCAGGGAGTAAAACATTGGTGCAGGACAGATCAAAACCCCGGTGCAGACACGACATGCTCAGTAGAATCGTGGAGTGATGGCACAAAGAACACAAATGGTGGGACAATCAGACAATCAGCCAAGCAAAGACTATTTGTGAATGTCTGTTAAACACAAAGTAAGTCACTGACAAAAAGTAATTCGATAAATGAGGAATCAGAACCTGACAATTCACCACAATCTCACGAAAGTGAAATCTGAAATTTAATCTATTTATTTGAATACATGGTCATGAATTTTCCATTTTTTCAAGACACTCAGCATGACAGTTTAGCAATAATAATATCCAATGTCTGGCTTTCAAAATAAAGCTGACCGTTGCAGTTTGGTTTGGTTCAGGCTACAAAAGCACTTGGTTAGGTTTAGGACACAATCATGGTTTGGTTTAAAATAACTACTTCCTTTAAACAAAGTCCTGTGTTTGACCCATTGATCCCTCAAAAGCAGACTTTGTTGCTCTCTATGGTTTGTTCATCCTTGTGATAATGGGCTTGACAATCAGGAAGTGTCTGGGTGCATGAAAGCTGTCACCAACAGCTCTCATGTCATTGGCTGCACATTAAAATATTTCTGCCAATGAGATCAAAAGCTGTGTCACAAAATAATCTCAACTTAAAGGTCTTAGTAGCTTTTCTGTGTCTGTGTCAATTAGTAAATGGACCTTTATACAAACTCTTCTCAAAGTCGAGCCTGCACTTCCGTGCTTGAGTCAATACTGAAGCTGATTGAACTTTGAGAGCAGCAATAAAGCGTCCAATCGGAGCAGAGAAATTACAGCAGCACAGCCACAAGGTTTGCATTGAGGCTCTTTTGTGTCAAACTCAATTTCATCCCCAGCCACGTCCTCATTATGGTTGTCCTCAAAGGGCCTGTTGTAAGACTATATAAATGTATCTACTGTTAGCCTAGATAATTGCCTCTGCGTTTGATTATTAATGGATGAAAAATCAGGATGCATTTTGGGACATTTAGGTTATAGACACTGTACTCAGGTCTATATACACGTTTTTTTGCACATAGTGGTGCCGTGCTGAAAGCTTTAAAGCACAGGCCACATAAAATGCAGCAAGTAGTTCATGACTTAAACAGGCACACGACTGGCAATGGACCATAATTTTACATACAGTGCAACAAATCTGATAAATATCGTTTTTAATTTGCCCATTATGGTAAATTGCAGGCACATAACACCTCTTGCCATACAAAATATAATATTATGCTTTGGATAAGCAGTGCAAAAAAAAAAAAAAAAAAAAAAAAAATCTTTTTATACAGAACCATCTGGGAAACTGCCATAGAAACTGTTTGGAAAGGGGCAGGCACTCTGAAGAAAACAGCTAGCACGTGATTGGATGAACAATCTGTCATATCTAACAGGGGCTAACTTCAACCAAAGCTGAAGCTGACGGAAAGAAGAGCGGAAACATCTTTTCCATCAGTAAAAGCCTTCAGTGCCGTTCTTTGCTCTTCTTTCAGTGAAGAAATACTCTCCAGTTCTGATATAACTGATGCTATCACAGTATCAATGCTAACCTCTACAGGAGCCGCCATTGTTTATTCGAGACAAGTTGTTTCCATGGATGCTTCTTGCTGTTGGCGCACCTAAAACCATGCCTGTAGCTGGCAGTTGTCCCTCCGAGGACGTTGAATTGATCGCACCATCTCTGGTGTGGACACAAACGGATAGCCTCGAGCCTGACAAGATGGATTCTCCCGTGATCTCGTGAATCCAGCTGCCTCACAAGGTAATAAATCTGTAACGGGACGTAGCTATGCTATGTGCTCAGCTTATCTATGTTGAAACCAAATTTTGAAGATAGCTAAAAGACACTGCTCAAGGACTTGTAAAAGCAACATATTCAAATCTTAAGTGAGCTAATGTTAGCAAAATGCTAGCTAACTGCTAGCTAATCTACATCAATCATTAGCAGCTAGTTAGCCAGCATTTTGCTAACATTAGCTAATTTAAGAGAAAGTTGACTGAGGTACAAAGCTTGCTCAACTATTTTTTTTAACCAGGCAAGTTAAATTACTGCAGTCCAGAGCAAAAATGGGTGGGGCTTAGGAAGGGTCAATTGGAAAACAATGGTTGATGTACAGACGAGGCAGCAGTAGACACAGCCAAGATGACTGAGCGAGTTTTTCTAACCAGTAAAACTTTTGAGTGAAGGAGTAGATATGTGGAACTCACTGACAAACACACTTTAGTTTTTTAGTTCCACACACGTCAACGCCATACCAAAACAAATTAAGAAAGTTTGACACTGCAGAATTTAATCGTCTCTGCTTGGGTTTCTTCCAACTCTCATTACACAATGATCATTGACTGGTTGGTTGATATCTAACATATCTGTTGAAGACTGTTTGTTGTAGGGCTGAAAATTCTGACTATCTGAACTGGGTCCACATTACATCACATCACTCACAACCTTGTGACCTGGTCAGCAGCAGCTGCTACAAGTTTTGATTGTATTAGATCATCTGTCTGCAACAACTGTGAAGTTTCTGCAGGCAGAGTTTCACACTCAACTGAAATAAAATGTAAGCTGTGGCTGTCTGGCAGGTTGGAAACTAGATGAAAAGCATTCAGCAGGAATGTGAAGTGTGCAAAACATAGTTAATGGACTAAACTGCGTATAAGACCCCACTGGTATCGTTCCTTTAGCCTTGGGAGAAGAACTCGACAAGTGAGATGAGAAGAATACTGAGAAAATGTTAAATACACTAAGTGTATAGAGCGAATCACAGATCAGAAGAGAAAAATAGGATTCTTTCTTCAGTGTCAAGGACCGAAGAGAAACAGAGTGAAGAGAAGCGAACAATGACAGTTCATCGTCTTCTCCGGAAGAAAAGAAAGTATGGCCTTGATGATGAACACTGTCTCTCTGCATAATTCAACCAACGGACACACAAGCACACACAGACATAAACACACACACACATTCCTGCTATAAGAATACAGTTTGAAAGAAATGTGGATGCTCCTCATCTCTGCTGCTGGCTCCAGGCTACATTAGCTGGTGGCATAACACACCTGAATCTCATACCAGACTTTTTTGAGATGTATTGTGGGTAATATAGGCGTCAAGTTTCAAGAAAAGGAAGTGTACATTGTCTGTTGAGTGTCTGACAGCATTATAGAAGTGCAATGTTAGTGGAGTTCATATAACAGTGTGAGTCAGTTAAAAGATTAATGTCTGGCTGACATTGAATCATCAACTGACTAATAATAATAATAAAAATGTCAGCACTCTTATGAGCATTATCTTTTGTACTGCAAGACACAAGTCCTGTTTTCTATAGATAAACATTATTATGTTTTACGTAGCCAAACACAGAGCAGGAGAAGCCACTAATGTTGGCTTACTGGTTGCTAATTAGCCACTTATGCTAATGTTTGCAGTTTATGTTACAGTAGTT
Organism: Lutjanus argentimaculatus; assembly: GCA_034769285.1. Taxonomy (NCBI): domain Eukaryota; kingdom Metazoa; phylum Chordata; class Actinopteri; order Lutjaniformes; family Lutjanidae; genus Lutjanus; species Lutjanus argentimaculatus. The sequence continues at coordinate 1,966,115 of JAWZSL010000040.1, read as the reverse complement.
TTTTTTTAAAGGCATTATATAACTACTACACCCAATAAAGCCCCCAGGAAGTGGACAGTACTGGACAGAGCCACTGTCACCCTTTGGTTTCTTGACAACTGTTTTGAAGCCTTTCAAGTTTGGCATCACAAGGGTCGCCATCTTGGGGTTGTGGTCCAAATCTTCAAACCAGTGATTGAGACCATAAACTCACTATTAAAGTGTTTACTGAGGTCAAATGTCAAGTGAGAGGTAGGGTCATTTTTAGATTGGACTCAAGACAATTGGAGTTGCCCCCGTTGGCCATTAGAAAAAAAAAAAAGAGGTTTAAATCATGCCAGCATTGGCTTCACTTTTCAGAGCCACACGTCCATCCACTTCATCTACTGTCTACAGCTGGACTTTGAAGCCAAACTCTAACTGTGATGCCCCAAAAGACGATTTTCCCATAAAGTTGCTTTGTGAAGTAAAATAGAGGATGCATTTTTTTGAGCATCACGACCCCTGTAAAATGTTTCAGTATCAGGATCTGATCCATTTGGTCCAATAACATTTGGGAAGTCTAGAAGAGTGATTAAATCATTTTATTCCCAGTCAAGTTACTGGAGGGCTAAAGAGGAAGTTGACCAGAAGGGGCTTCATGTACCACTGAGTGGCTTTCATAGGAATGAAAGTGAGCCCTGCCTCCAAAGTTGTTTCCAATTCTCCTTAATACATCCAGAGTCCAAACTCTTTATACCGAGAATCTCTCTTAGATGACTTAACCAAAGCTTGACTCCTGAGATATGATTGGACAATTGCTATTTTTTGATCCTTGTGTGTTTATCCAAAGCATGATATAGCTTATTGCTTTGTGCCATAGATCTCTGCTGTTGTCCAAAACTATTAAAAACAAACATGCCCCTTCATTTCCATGAACATGGTCACTGTTGTTTGTTTTGTCCCACATACACCGTCCGGATGCCCAAAATACTCATGAGAACACCAGATGATGATTAATCTGCCTCTGAAAATAGTCCTGTTTTACTGCGCCAGACTGTTGGGGTGAAGAGGGAGCTGGAGTAGAAGGCAGCTTTTGATTTACCAGTTGATCCACATTCCAACTTTGGGTAGTGACCGAGGGCATGAGACCCCAGGTACAAGCGGCTGAAATAAGTTGCCTCCACAGGGCTGGGCTGGCTGGGTTTAGCCTCAGAGTTGGGATCAGGAGTTTGGACATCTGGAGAGACCTCAGAGTGGCCAGCTGTGGGCATCTGATTAGGTCTTCCTTTGAAAGATTTCTCAGCACATCCAACTGGATGGTGACTCAGGGTAGATGTAGCTCATCTGACCTGGGAACACCTGGGCATCTCCAGGAGGGGCTGGAAAGCGTTGCTGGGGAGAGGAACACCGCTACACCTACTGCCATTGTGACCCATTCTGGATAAGCAGAAGAAACTGAAGGCTGTTTCAGTTTTGTTAAAAATGACAGTTTGTATTCATATGTTTCAGGAAATTACTAAGACTTTTTAGAAGAAAATAATACTATAAACATGTGATTTTTGTCTTCAGTAGGAACCACTGACATGGTTTTAGAAATGGACAATGTGAAACTCCCCAAAGTGAAGCCAAAGCATCTTGATCGTGGTCACCATGATCTTGGCTGGCTGCAGTACAGGTCATAAATCCTGCCTCCCCAGTGTTAATAAATGTTAAAAGATGGGAACTAAAACATCAAACAGCACAACAATTTTTTTAATTTTTAATTTTAGGTAGTTCTTATCAAGCTGATGTTTGTTCATGTGTACATTTTCTAATAAGTTTGGTGTTAACTGATACAAAGGATATAAAAAGGGAGTTGCATGCCAGGAGTGATGGCTGAGCACTTCAGTTGAGTCGGCCAGGTGTCTCCAGTCCCAAGCACCACTGTCCAGACTCTAGCTCCAAATGACATCACCAGTACATAGCTTGTGTGCAGGATATTTTGGCTTCAGTTTTGTGCGGTTGGGGATTGAGGTTTGGTTAAGGAACAAGTCATTTGTTTCATATTTTTTTCTTGTTTTGTTTTTTATTCTTTCCGTTTTAGTATCATTGTATTGCATTGTACAATATTGTTGATAGGCATTTCACAGTACTGAATTGTGCAGGCAAATGCTCATAGTATAATGCAGGTTGCAGTGTTATTCTACCTATTATTCATTATAAATTGCCAATATTTTTGAGCCTTAAGCCTCCTGTCCTGTTCGTTCTGGACAAGCCTGTCTGTGGTATAACAGTTATATCCATCCTGTACATAATTTTTTTCACATCATATTTTTGAAAGTGTAACTGCAAATTGCATGTTTATTAGTGGTAATTTTTACACATATCTATAGATACAAGATTACTAGGGGTGTCACAATTCAATCATGCGTCCGATGCATCAGCCTTAATGTGTTAGATACAAGTGCAACGGTTCAGATCGCCTGTATTGGTATGAAAAACTGACATTTGACCGCATTGCACCATGAAACTTTCATAACATGTAACTGTGGAATAAGTTTGTGTTTTATAAGAAAGAAGAGAAACGAAACATGTCAGACAGCAGAGTTCAGAGCCACGAGTCTCCTGACCCACAGAGACATAATATCACTAGGAGAGCAGGTAACACATAGCATCACTGTTCCTCCACACCCCACTTCCTCTACACGGTCAAATTCAATCTAAACCACAGCACTCTTCATATGAAACAGAGCAGCTGATCATCTTACTGAAAAAATGCATTTTAAACAGTTTTATCATATCACATTTAATTATTGGCTATTTAAAAAATTCTCTGACATATTGTATAATCGTCTCAGTCAGTGAGATACACACCACTAAAGACTAGATATGATTTTCAGATTTATCGAAACTATCTTAAGACTGCAGGCGACAGTAGAGCAAGACAGACATGTTGTTGGTTTGAGTCTTTCTCAACATAATTGAACAGAGGAAGAAATCAATATTTGGACCATCATGTTGAGAGATATATGACTGCCTGACAGGCATGAAAATAATCCATTAACTACATAACACATTAAAATTTAAGCTAATATCACAGCATGTGATGTACATCTCCTGATGGGCATCTGCTGTTTGCTGTGACTGAAAGAAAGTTGTCTCAGATGTCAAATTCAATCAATAAAATTAATGATGCAAAGTGAATGATTCAGTCTCCTTCTGGCTAATCTGTCAGACTGACTGACGAGCATAGAGCATCAAAACCTACAGACTCCACCTCCCTCCCCTCCAAGGTCAGCCGCCCCCGACGCCACGCTGGCAGCTGACAGCACCCGCCCACCTCCCACCATCTCGCTGAACATTCTGCACCGTGGCGGCCCCGTCTGGAAGGTCAGCAGCGCGGGCCGGACCGGCCGGGGTCGCACCTCACGCCTCTTCACCTGCCGAGGTCAAGCTGCAGATGATGTATGTCTCTGATCACCGCTGGTTATGAATTAGCATCATTAGCGCTGTGATGATGATGATGATAATGACAAAGGCTGATGATCATGATGCCAGTTACCTTGGAGATGGAGTTAGAGGGGAAACGCTGGGCAGGTGGAAGAGGAGTACAAGCAGGAGGAGTGTTGTACTCCTCTTTCACCAGCCCAAAAAGCAGCTTAGCAAAGAGATGAAGAAAGGATGAGAGGCGAGGACGAGACGAGGAGAGGAAACAGGAGAGGAGGAGGCAGGAGACCTGCTGAGTGGAAACTTCCTGCTGGTGTCATCATTACCATTGAAATGCCGTTGGGAGATGAGAGATTAGAGCTTTACTGCTGTTTCACCTCCCTGCTGATCTCCTACATCTCCTCCTCTCTTCTTGTATTCTTCTCTTCCCTGCTCCTAACTTTACTGAATCACTTATGTGCTCTTCTCCATCCTCTCTCATTTCATATTCTTGTCCTCTCCTCTGATGCCTTCTTCCCCTCTTTTCTTTTCTTTACTCTCCTCTGCTCCTTTTCTCCTCTCTGTTGTGTCTACTTCACTTTTGGTGATCTCTTTGCTTTCCTTGCTCTCATATTCTTTTATTTTCACCTGTCCTTCCCTCTCCTCTCCTGCTGTGAAAAATATACATACAGTATTAGCAGTTTCAATTAAAATCTTTTATTTTCACCCGTCCTTGCCTTTCCTCTCCTGTTTTACCTTTTACACCTCTTGACTTCATCCTTCCCAAGCTTGAAATGAAGTCATTTTTGGGCAAGGGCTTTTTGGCCTTTGAAAAATATGAATGTATTTGGGCTTCATGGCCAAAATGTAAGCCAGCAAGGCAAAAATCACTGGTGCAAAAAAGTGATAATTACATTCTATGAAAACAGTAAACCCTAGGCTGTCTAAGTAAAAGAGAATGGTCCCACACTTTAACCAACACAGCTATGTCTGTCAGCAGGTAGTTTTTGGCAATTTCATATATTCATTCATTGTCCTTAACCACTTATCCTTAAAGGGTTACTGGGTGACTGGAGCCTATCCCAGCTGACGTTGGGTGAGAGGCAGGGTACAACCTGGACAAGTCACCAGTTCATCACTGGGCTGACATTCACTCTCATATTGAGACCTATGGGCAACTTAGAGTCAGCAATTAACGTATTAACTAGGTTTGTAGCAACTTAAATGACAAAAATCGCAGAATTTATATGTAGAAAAGTTCATTGCATTTTCCTGATCAGCCACAGTCAGTAATCAATCAAACCAATAACTAACCGCAGTCAACATCATATAACTTTGTCCATCTCTGGCAGTTTTTGGGTGATTCTCTGAGCAAACATTTGGAAAAAAAAAAAAAAACATACATACAGGATAAGCACTTCAAATTAAATTTCCCCTGCTCTCCAGTGAAAATATTACACCAAACTACCTTTTAGAGATGTGACATATTAATAATTTTTGCTTGTCACATAACACAAACATGTAAACACAAGATAAAAACAATATGTTGACAATCTTTTTGTCAATTTGTAATCATATAACCTGCCTTTCACCTGATTCCTTCATGTCTGTGGTATGTTCTATAGATAAAAACATTAAAATCAGCATTCTGATACCAATACCAGTATCGGAACCCACCTCCAATTATAGCCTGAAATGTGGCATTGGGTATCTGGAGTATGCCTGCATTGATTCGATAACACGAAACTTATTAGCCCCAAAACAGAGCCCCTCTACTTTACAGCAGCATCCGGACATTAAATTTTATATGGTCACTGAAGGAGAGAAATGCAAGCTTTATCTCTGCATCAGATTGTGTTGCAAAGTCTGCATTATTGCAGCAGCTTGTGGGAACAGAACATCTTTGGGGTCTTTGTCGGGAGGAGGAAAAATCTTGTGGATTGTGTACAACTTGCTGTTGCAGGTTTTAGCAGAGAAAAAGCTGATGCTGCAAACCTTGCTGACTGACCAACCATTGGCAAGTACCTCGTGTATTTATTGTACATAATCTCCGTTGTTGAACTGCAACTACAGGTTTCAATTTGTGGGAATCCGTGTTGAATAGAGCAGACTTTGAGTTGTCTATCTTTTGTGATTGTAAACTTTTGACTGAACTGTTTTGGGGTTGTGGGGAAAACTAAACAGTCTCTTCACCAAGAGGACTGTAATTAATACTATGAATTGAAACTGTAGTGAAAGGTGTCACATTGTTTGTATGATGTCAATATGACTATAAACAGAGCATTTTTACGGTCTATGTTTGCTGTGAACCAAGTGTGTGAAGCAGAGAAAATAGGTGAGACACTGCGGTCATGCCTGAGATGTGTCTGTGTGGCTGCTGAAACCTGTTAATATGGGCTCCAAAATGAAAAGCAAAGGTTCTGTGATGCGCTGCAGTGTGTACCGGGCGGACAGTTTGAAATGAGGACATGAAATCTGTTACTTTTTTAAGGGCAGAACAGCCAGTTCGTAACAGGTCATGCCAAAGTAGCTGTGTGGATAGAAAAGGCAGTTCTGCCCTGGCCGTTTGGTCGTGGTATAATTCCTGCCCTGCCTTCCCTCCTTACTCTTTTGTTTTCACCTTTCCTGCACCTCCTTCATTCTCTTCGCCTCTCCTCTGGTCATTTTGCTGTCAGCCAAAATATAACTTGGCTTCTTTCCTTTGCCTTTTGCTGCTCTGCTGTTTCCCTTCTCACTCAGCGAGCGCCTCCTCACATCACCTAGCACCTCCTCACCCCTACCTTGCGCCTCCCGGAGCTGGTCTTGACAGGTCTTCTCCTCCTGCTGTTTCCTCCGCAGAGCTGAACCGTGACACCGCGCGGGCCGCTTCAGCCAGAAACACCGGGCCACCTGACAGCTGCGTGGGACCAGTGAGGAGGAGGAGGAGGAGGAGGAGGTGACAGTGTGGCAAGAGACAGGCCTGTCACAGAAGGCAAGAGCTGATGGACAGACTGAGGAGGAAAGGAGGGATGTCCTGTAGAGAGGAAAGGAAGAAGTAGGAAGCAAGGAGATTTGAAAGGAAGGAGGATTGTTATTCCCAGTCTAGGGGTGTCTGAGACACAACATGAAGAGCCCCCATCTTCCCCAAGTCCCAAGAAGCCACAGGGACAAACGGGTTGAATGAATAAAGAAATTGGAAATTTTATTTACAAGTATTAAAGGATGTTAAATAATAGGCTGAGTCAAACTTCAGGAGGGACTAATGCCAAAATAACAAACAAAATGATCCTATCTGAAAAGTAAATAACTAACCTAATGACTTATAGAAAAACAAATGACAAAACCTTACCTTCCTAACTAAATAAACAGGAGAAAATAGTTTTAACCAAACTGGCAGTCCCACCCTGCTTCTCAACAGAAGCCACTCAAAACATTAACAAAGGTAACATGTGGCCGGTTGGGAAATGAGGATGATGAGGTCTGCTGCCGGCTGCCCCCGAACGACCACCATCTTGACTCCTTAAATAGCCGGTTGGCGCGGCCAATCAGGAGCGAGGAAAGGTACGCCCCTCCAATCACCGCCGGGCAATAGCACAGGCTAATTTGCATAGGAGACAAAGAGCACACAGAAAGCAGGGAGCAAGAGGACAACCCCAAAACACACGACGCTAGTCGTAACAGGATGTACCAAAGGATGGAAAGAAGGACATAGGGTGGAAAAGAAGGATGGTGACTGGGAAGGAAGGAGAAGGTGGTCGGAGGAGTAAGGAGGGCTGAAGGAGCGAAGGTGGCATGGGAGGAAAATAATGATGAGAGGGAATCAGCGAAAGTAGGGAGCACAGTCCTGCACCAGGTCGGATACCTGCCAGGTAAACCGTAAAAAACCTCTAAAGTATATATTTATATAAATTCACCAGCATGGGTAAAAGTGAACTAAGTGCGGATGGGCAGCGGGTGAGAACAATAATTTTCAGAAATAAAAAATGATTGTGCAGTATTTTTAACTATAACTCTTTAACCCATAAATTCACATCTGCCAGATGAGATATCACTGACAAGGTTAGCTTCCAGCTGCTATATCAAAATGGATCACAAAGGAAAAATTAACCAGTGGTGAATATTAAATTTTGGACAATACATGGATGTTTGGGAGAAATTTGGTGTAGGTTTGGGTGGGGTTATTGCAGGTAATCTGTCAGTTCTGATATTCAGCTCTGCAGGTTAAAAGGAGCTGGATGAGATAGAAGTCATTTTTCCAGGATATGGATGGGACAGGAGAGTTCTTGTGGGAGTGGGATGGGATAGGAATGAATATCCACTCCTGTGTCACTCTCTAGTGTGGGTTTGCAACACTGGGCCTGTACAGGACTCTGCACGGGCCTCTACTAACGTATTGACCACTTTTCCAGTCATTTAGGCCTTTGCATTCTCCATTTATCTGCTTGCACAGCATCTAGCTTTTAAATATTGATCAATATTCATTGTGCTTACTAGTATTTCAATGTTTTGGGGAGTTTTATCTCATTTGTAACTTGGGTCTGTAGAAATAAACTGTTTTGAAGTAAAACTCGCAGTACCAGCCAACATAAAGATGGCCAAAACATGGTGAGCACCTGAGTATATCTTTACAAATTGCATCATAAATGTATTTCAGTGTATTTTCATCCAATTTGCAGTTACAAATTGCAAATACAGTTGTCGACTGCCATCTACTTTAGGTAATACACTTGGGACTTTTCCACTGGCACTTTTGGTGGCGCTGAGTCAAATCATGCTGTGACAATTTGCATTTCCATTACCACTTTTATGTGCTGAGTCACACCCGGAACGGACCAACTCTGGAGTGGGGCCAAAGCGAGCCAGACCTGCTTCCAGCTGGGTTGCAGTGATGTCTCACTGACTATGGCCAGCCCGTAATGACCCTCCTTTCTCCCCCTCGATTGAGCGTGTGTTGTGATACTTATCACTTATCACTTATATCTGTGCAGGAGAGCAGAGACAGAGATGTTTTTAAAAGTGTGTGTGACTGTGTGTTCAGTGTTAATTTGAAGCCTAGTTTCTCTCCTGTGTTTCTGCTCTGTTTTACTGTCAAGTTATTGCTGATGAAAACCAAGAATTTCTTGGTTTTGTTGCTTCATAATAAAAAGCTTTTGAATAACCTGCTGTGCTGGGCTGATGTACCAAATCAGAGTCAAGCCAAGCCAGCACATCCATAGTCAGTTACCCCTTTTCCATATGCACGAGTACCTCATACAAACCCCCTTCAAAAAGTCTGAACTATCCCTTTAAGGAATATGCACACAAACATTGCATGCAGTCTTTAAGATAAAGACAAGAGATGAGGAAAGGGGAGAAGATGAGGAATGATATGTTAGAAATGTGATAAGCGGACATTGGACAGTAGGAAGGAAAAAGGGAATCTTTCGTCAGTCTGTGGAGAAACAAAAAGAGTAAAAACGAAGAAAAACTGGATTATATGAAGTCCATTCATGCAGCAACAGAGGAGAAAAATGAAGAGGACGGATGGACAGAGCCAGGAATGAAAGAGAGAAGTTCATCCATGCAGGGTCAGAGGGAGAGAAGGGGGAGAGGAGGAGGAGGTGAAGGAGTGGGCGTTGTGCTGGGGGATATCATCCGTCAGAATCACACTCTCCTCCCGTCGAGTGATTGATACAAGCGCTGCCTCTGGAGGCCCTGAGGGGAAACAACCCCAGCCTCCACCCCTCTCCTTCTCACCCTCCCTTCATCCGTCTATCCATCCATCCCTCCTTCCAGCTTCTTATCCCACCGTCCGCCCCCTCCACTGTTTTCTCTCCTCAGCGGGCTCCTCAGCGGCCTGCCCTGGGGCCGACAGTGATGGAGAGAGGCCGCAAACATCACAGACACTGGGGAGGAGGAGGAGGAGGAGGAGGAGTGGGTCAACAGGGTGAGGGGGTCTGGTACTGTCCAAGACTGCAGAGCCAAGTCCCACCACCGGGTACCAACGCGTTCGCTCCGTCCACGTATCACAACCTCACAGAGGACAGGTGAAAGGAAAATAAAGCCAAAATTTTGAGGTATTTCTTTTCAGAATGTTTAATAAATGTTAAAAACTTGTAAGCAATTTCAAACTGATTTTTCTGTGATATTTGGATCCTTTATGATTATTGATAATGATAATCACCTGCTGTGACAGGAGGCAAAAAGGAGCTATTCAGTTTGTTGTGAAGATGAGTTCTCAAATGTTAAAAATATTGTGCAACACCATTAAGAAACCTTGGTACCTCGGACAACTTTCTCCTTTCCCTGTAAAAACGACATATAGGCACATCTTAAGTTAGCTCATGTTAGCAAAATGCTAGCCAAGGGGGGCACTGGCCACCCCAGAAATCTGATTGGCCATCCCAAGAGGAGTTAATTAAGAGGACTTCTCACTCAATTTATTACGTCAATAAATTGTTTCCTAATGGGTTTATGTTCACCATTGCTAGTTTCAGGTCTTCTTCAACACAGCATTGATGTTTATTCTGTAAATTACAGTAAACTTTAAAGTGAAATAGACTATCAATCAGGGTATGCTTTAGGGTGTGGCTACCTTGTGTCTAAATATGGTCACCTCTGGCTCTAAAATCCAAGATGGCAACAGCCAATGGGTGACAGTAGATTTACATTTTGTCAGCGGCTACAAACAGAGCCAAAAGAGGAGAAAACTAACAGCAACTTCAAAGTTGTGTTATTGACATGTTGTGTCTTCAAAGCATCTAATTAGTACATTATTGTAATAATTTCGGAATAATTTCAGCATTTACATTACTGCCCATATACTCAGTCTAACTCCATCAGATGTACCTTCCAACAACTCCAAGGCCTTCACACGCACATGTCATATTCTGTAAGATAAGACAAGACGTTCTGCTTTCATTGATCACCGCAGCTGAATAAACTGTTCACTTATTGTCTGGTTAGCAACAGAGCAATAAGCTCACTTTTAGAAAACCAGCTGGCTTTAGGGGCTGTTTTGGTTCGTTAGTGCTAGCTTGTTAGTGCTAGGCTAATGAAATACAGTAGCTCACCAACAATCCCTCCCAAAGTAGGGACTACATACTTTGTAACGATGCATGAATGGATTTCTGTCACTTTCTGGTTGGATGACACTTTTGGCACTAGAAGGTGCAGAGAGGAGGCTAGCCCTTTCTCTATAGGCCATAAATATAAGCAGCTGAGTAAGAGAAACTATTTATTCAGCCTTCTACAATTACAAATACAAATACAAATACAAGTAGGAAATTGGTGATTTGGCTTCTTAACCAATTTCAAACGAGTGAAGGAGGTTTGCCTTGCTAAAAAAAAATGTAAAATTCTTTTTTTAAAAAGGCCAAATTAAGGATACATTTTCATCCTGTGTGACCATAGCAATGAGAGTAACTTCTTCACATTCTCATTCATAGAGTTTATGGCATGAATGATGCATAAAGCATCAGATTATGAAGACACCATTCATAGGTTAATACCTGTGTTTTTGTGCCCTTTCTGCCCTGACATACTTTGTTTTTTCCTTAATATTTCAAAGATAAGTATATTAGATTTGATATTCATGCATTTATAAATTAAGTGAAGTATACCACAGACAAACAGGAACAAAATAAGACGACGACCGTTCAAACTGACCGCAGCTTCAGTTTTCTCAGGTAACCAAGCATCTGATTGCCTGGTAGAAGAAGAGGAAAGCTTCCTGCTCTGCTCCCTCATGTTTTTTTATGTCCTGCAAACCTCATAAAATCATAATTAATGCATTAATGTAAATGGCAGTTTGTAATGCATAATGACCCTGGAGGTGATCTTCATCCCTTTGAACAGCTGTAAGTGTGACTCTAGCAGCTCCTCTTCCTCTGTAGGATGGAGCTGGTTCAAGTGAGGTTCGTGTTTTAGCAGCGGCAGCCATTATTCCCTCTAACTGTGCATTTGCATGAACCCGCCGAGGTCAAGTTTGTTAGCTGCTGTTAACGCTGCCGACCGGCGCTCTGCCTCCTCTCCGCCGCCACTTCACTGCTGTGAAAAAAAAGGAGCTATTGTTCATCATTTCAGCGGAAGGAAGGAAGGGAAAAAGGCACATAACTGCAGGCGCTGTGTGAAATGTTAAAATGGAGATTAGCCCGGCCGCCGCAGATCTCGCTTATAATGATTAAACATCACGCCTTGCATTTCAATGGGAACACTTGTGGCTGGGAGCGCTCTGATAAGGTCCTGGTTTAATTCACACATACACATGCAACATTTAGAGAGAAGAAAGGACACGCTTTTAGAGACAGACAGAGAGCAGCGGTCGGTTCAGATGTCCGTCCACGCAGCTCAGTGTCCTCTGACAGCAGGACACTAAAATCCTGCCAAAAATCAACTGAAACCCTTCTGGTGCTTTTAAAGAACACTGGTCTTTTTTTGGGTGAATGCTTGTTTAAAAAAAAAAAAGAAAAGTAAAAACACAACTAATAAGCCTCTTTTGCCATTAACAATCAAGCTTTCTGTGTAGCCATGGCTTACAAACATAATAATGTACTCCAAAAGTGCAGCCTTGGTGAAGGAAATACCAGGAACAGAATGTTAAACAAGATGTCACGGCTTAGTAAAAAGGGAAGAGAAGGAAAAAACAAAATTATATTTAAAATAGATGCATAATAACTTCAACAACAACAATATATTCTGTCCTTTTTAATACCAGGAGATATACTCCAAGAGAAAAATTAGACTTATAGATACCATGAAAAAACAAAAAAACAAAAACCATGAAACATAACTACAACTGGTTCACCGGCATAAGAAACCCTTATATTATTAACAGAAATAAAATCTGGGGACTGGGCAAGACAATATTCACTATTTTACACTAAGGCTCCTGTTAAGGGCCGGCTGCACACCACAACTAAAGTGCGGTCTGGATGATACAGTTTCATTAGAACCTGGCAGAACCAGCCTGTTCACACTCCCAACTCATCAAATGCAGCAGCTTGGTCAGTGCCTTTATGCTTCAAACTATGACCCTGTAGGCCCCCCCAGTGCCATTTCTAGAGGTCCCCCTCTTTCTTAAGTATTCTTTTGGGCTTGTTTGTTGCCTTTAGTATGACAGGAAAACCAAAGGTAGACATGAAACGGGGGAGAGAGAGGGGATGACACGCAGCAAAGAACCACAATCAGACCCATGGTCTCTGCTGAGGACTGTTAGCTTCGATGCATCGGGTGGTTGTTCTACCAAATGAGCTACTGGGGCGCCCTGAGAGGCACACCTCTAATTATATGTTTTAATGTGTCGTCAAAGTCAGGTGACATACTCCAAAGAGCAAGAAAGTCGGCATATAGAGGAGGTTCTGTTAGCTTAATGCTAACACATAATGCACATAGCACTGACAAGAATACTATCTTAACAAATAGATCCTTTTTACTTCACTTACTTAACATGAAACGTTGTGTTCAGACTTTCTTTGATCTGATCTGTGGAAACAAACCAACAGCTGCTGACTTCACACTGCTTATTCTGGCTAATTCTCAATGAGGTTAAAAATGCAGCTAACACTTGGTAGAGACATGACGTCCCAGGAGAGGGCAGCACGTATATCCATATATTTTAATATTCGGTTTTATTTACTGTTCACTATTTGCAGAGCAGGAACAGCTAAATGTAGCACTTTACTTCAAAAAATATTTTACTGTATTCACTACTTTCATATTGAGTATAGAAATGATGACATGTGATGTGCGCTGTTTGTGGAAATATAAGCCAAGATATTCAGTCATTAGATGTGTATGAAATCAACTTATTCCCATGGTCACATGTTAAAAAGCAAACAAAACTCACAATAAATTGTAATATAGAATTGCAGTATCTCTCATCCCAGTACATATTGAATCAGCACCCAAGTATTGTTAAAGTATCAAATGGGGAGATGAACATATTGTCCAGCCCTTGTGGATGGACAGGTCAAACACACCCAGGTTTTGGACAGGGATCCAACACCTGTAGCTCTGGAGCCACATGTGGCTCTTTAGCTCCTCTCCAGCAGCTCCCTGTGGCTTTGACAAAAAATTATATTTATCATTGGTTTAGGTCTAAAGTGATGCTTAACATTCTTAAATGGTAAAACGTGTAGCCCAGACACTGAATTTGAAAAATGTTTAATATTTTTTTAATATTAATACATCTAAAATGTTTGCCATAGCCTACGTCTTTGGCTCAGTGCCATTTCCTCTAAATGTTGTCCCTCTATGCTAGCTATGCATGTCATATCCAAAAAATGAAAAATCTCAGAGAAAAATGGTGAATTTAATAGTTGCAGCTTCTTTTTCTTTTCTTTCATTTTTTTGGCCAAAAATGGCTCTTTTGGTAGTGAAGGTTGCAGACATCTGACCTCGGAAATCAGGGTTTATGTCCCATGTGAAACTAATACTCATTGCAGACTTCTTTATAACTTATGTAATATATATAAGTTACGTTATCTCTGTTAATTAACATACATATTTTAACCAAAAACCACAATGTACTCTTAAACCTAACCTAGTAGTTTTGTTAACTTTATTTTGAAAGTCTACCTGGATACTGCACATTTATTATTGCTAACTTGATGTTTTTTGGCTGCTTTGTCTCCTAATCTTTAGTTTCATATCACAGATTTATACTGTTAAATGTGTTTTTTGAGGAAATAACAATGAACAATGCTGATTTTGGTCTTTCTCTGACAGTATCCCAGTGTGAATGTCCTCAACAGAAACATAAAAACTATTAAAAAAATAATCTAAAGTAGGAAAACAAATGAAATAGGTTGTATTGTGTTTTTCCTCTTTAGTTGTAATATTAATGCAGTTTTTGTGAGACAGGTTTGATTTTATGATGTATTTCTTTTAGTTTGTTCTTCTCCTCTGTGTTGATGCCTCAGATTGCATCATCACTTCCTCATTAGCATCATTACAGACTGTTGGAAGCTGCAGCAGCAGCAGAGCTCAGGCTGCTTCCTCTTCCTCTGTCTGTTCATTTCTTTAACATCTCCTCCATCCATACATCACCTCCCACCCACCGCCTGCCTGACAGTCTGCCTAATACCAATTACACAAAACTCTCTCTGTCCTCCCTGCTCGCTTTCTCTCTCTGCCAAAAAATTTATTTCCTTACCACATAACACCACTCTCCCCCTCCTCTCCTCCTCCTCTTCTTCTTCTTCTTCCTCTTCATCCACAGCTCAGGCTGCAGTGTGAAGAAGGCTGAAAGAGGCTTTCAGCACCACTTTCCTGCAGAAATCGCAGCTCTCAAGTGTTTGGTTAGAAAAGTCTGACTTCTGTGGAGGAAGAGAAATTTCATGTTTTTGGCCACTTTTTAGAGGTGGTGGCAGGTCATTGCCCTACAAGTCACAAGACGGTCTCAAGTCTTTGCACTCAACTTCCAAGTCACAACTGACAAGTCCGAAGTCCTGTACTTTAGGTTTCTGGATCTGAGGAATAAACCCTGCATTCCAGATCTCATACTTCTTATTTTTACTTTTAGTACACGCAGCAGCTGCCCTCATAAAATGCACACTGTTGCATGCAGTATGTATACAATTTGGACATACTATTTCCTCACAACACTGCGCTGTGAACTTGACCTCTGTCCTCCCATCACATAAACATAATCAAATCAAATCAAATGAAATCAAACTTTATTTATATAGCACTTTTCATACATCTTAAAATGCAACCCAAAGTGCTTTACAAGAAAAAACAGAAAGAAAAATGAAATGACAAAACATACAACAATAAAAAGTGAAATCCCGTCCCTCCCATCCCCACATATCGACCCCCCCACCCCACCCCCCCACCCCCACACACACACGTGTGTGTGTGGGGTGGGGGGGTGGTGGGGACACACACAGACACACTCACACACACCTGCACACACGCCCACACTCACACAGCAGTATATAGACTGGTAACATGGCATGGCACTGAGGATCCAGGTGAGGAGAAGCCACCTATGGGTGGCCATCCACACGAGAGGCACCATAGTCCGCAGCCACAGGGAGCACCGCCACAGAGACCGCCCCCTCAGCCCGGACAGACTAGAGCAGACTCCACACCACTGCAGAGCACTCTCCAGTCACCCGGGTCTGAGGGATCTCCAGGACGGCGTCCCCGCGGGCATGCAGACCAGACACAACTCCCAGTGTGGAGGGCCACCATGAGGAAACGCTGGAGCTAAAAACTAACTAAAAGATTAAGACAGGGAATAAAAACAGGCAATAATGATATAATGTCAAAAAATAAATAAATTGAGGATTTAGAAAATTTTAAAGTAAAAAATGCACAAAACTTAAAATAAAATCAATAAGAATAAATAAAATAAAAATGATTAAAGGCATAAGAATAGTAAAATAAGCGAAATAAGAAATCAGTTAAAAGCCAAATCAAAAAGGTGAGTCTTGAGCTTCCTTTTAAAAATATCAACAGTCTCTGCGGCCCTGAGGTTCTCTGGGAGGCTGTTCCACAGCTGAGGGCCATAATGGCTGAATGCAGCCTCACCAGTGGGTTTTTGTTCTAACTCGTGGTATGGTTAAAAGGCCGGCGCCAGAGGACCTCAGGGTCCGCGAGGGTTGATATGATAAAAGCAGGTCAGATAGATAGGATGGTCCAAGACCGTTAAGACATTTAAAAACTAATAAGAGAACCTTAAAATCGATCCTGAAACGGACGGGGAGCCAATGCAGCGATTTTAAAACTGGTGTAATATGCTCCCGCCCTCTGGTCCTTGTCAGCACGCGTGCTGCTGAGTTTTGTAAAATTTGTAGATTATTAATACTCTTTTTGGGAAGACCAGAGAGCAGGGCATTGCAATAATC
Organism: Lutjanus argentimaculatus; assembly: GCA_034769285.1. Taxonomy (NCBI): domain Eukaryota; kingdom Metazoa; phylum Chordata; class Actinopteri; order Lutjaniformes; family Lutjanidae; genus Lutjanus; species Lutjanus argentimaculatus. The sequence continues at coordinate 1,949,937 of JAWZSL010000040.1, read as the reverse complement.
TAGTCTACAGGAAATAAAAGCATGCATCAGCACCTCCGTGCTGGCCTGAGAGAGAAACGGGCGGACTCTGGCTATATTCTTAAGATGGTAAAAACCTATCTTTGTAATATTTTTTATGTGTGGAATAAAAGTAAGCTCAGAGTCGAAAATAACGCCCAGGTTCTTTACGTATTGTGAAGGTTTAAAATCTAGTAGTTTTGGAAAAAGTTTCTCTCTCTGGCCTTCAGGACCAATGACTAAAACCTCTGTTTTGTCCTGGTTGAGCTGAAGGAAATTCTCTGCCATCCATGACTTAATGTCTAAAATACAGTTAAAAAGGGCATCAATAGGCCCTGAGTCATCAGGAGACACGGCGATGTACAGCTGTGTATCGTCAGCATAGCTATGGAAGCTGATGCCATGTCTCCTGATGACGTCCCCCAAGGGAAGCATGTAAAGATTAAAAAGAATTGGACCTAAAATTGACCCTTGGGGCACCCCACACCTAATTTCATGTGTTCTGGAGGAACATGTATCCATACTTACAAAGAAATATCGATCTGTGAGATAATAGCCAGAGGAGGATGCTGTCTTCCATACCGCAGAATGCAACCGGATGCAGTAGGACATCCTGGAATTTTTGGCATAATGCATTTGACATACTGCGTACTGGAGCATACAAATCTTTTTCTAGCATGCTAAATAATATGGTAGTATGGATACTGGAACACACAGCCTGTGTCGGCTTCCTGAAAATGAATAAATGAGTTGATTCACGGCACACTTTGTATATAAGACATTTTAATCTTTGGGGTTGTGTCTAGATGGGAACCCTGGATTTGCAATAGGCCTACAAGATATATTGAAAAATTAAAATTATAATTATTTTGACAGATATTATGATTGCAATATGATTCACAATGAGTGGGAAAGATAATTTTTGCATCCCAATTTTCATTTTCATTGAATAAAAACAATAATAAAAACTACTTAAAATCCAATTTTGGAGAACAAAATTTGTAGGCATCTCTGCAGCACTACAATACTTAATTACGATGTTTTGTCACACATTTTATCTTTATCAAAAAATTGCAGCTTCTGCAATTTGGATATTGAAAAGCCTTGATTTGCAACACTCTTGTGAGATTTGTATTTGTTGGTTCTTCATTGTGCACTTTATACAAACTTACTGTTTCATAATGTGACTGTTGCTGTGGTTAAGATGTGCTCAGGTTTAGTTAGTTAGGGTTAGAAAGAGATCATGGTTTGAGTTAAAATGATCACTCTCAAAAGATATTTCGCAGGTCTGGGGTTTCCTGCAAGACATGACTCATCATTAGGCCTGGGGGAAGGCATCACATATTTTCAAGTTAAAAGGCTCTAGTCCAAGTGAAGTCATGACTTGTAAGTCTTGTAAGTCTGACTTGAGTCCACACCTCTGCCACACACTTTAAATCAGCAGTCCTAGAACTTTATTTCAAATTTCCTGGAGGTCCCAATGTTCCCAGAGATACCAGATATGTTCCACTGAGCCTTATTTGATCAGTCATACATTCATCTTAATGTGGCCTTATCACCTTGAAATTGCTGCCTCTGCATATTTGACTTCCTGTGTTCTCCGACTCTAATTTCTCTTCTTCTTCTCCTCTCTGCTGCTGCAACCTGATTTCAGCACCGAGAATCAATACAGTTTCATTTTCCATTATTATATTATGATCTGCTTCCTGGTTCAGGTTCACTTTACACGCCTGCTTCCACAATAACCACAGAGAGACAGGGAGAGGGGACAGAAGAGACAGATAGGAGGACAGAGGCAGGATGGAAGGAGATGTGAAGAGAGGCAGGGAGGAGGCAAGCAAGGGAGCAAGTGGAGGCAAGAGAGGAAGCAGTGAAGGAAAGAGGAGCTAGGATGGAAAAAGAAAAGACAGAAATGAAAGAAAAGAGAGAGGAGAGAAAGGATGAGGTGAGGAGAAAGAAAGAAGATGAGAGGAGAAAGAAGTAAATACAAATCTAAGGAGAAAAGAGGAACTGAAGGAAGGAAGATTTAAGATGGAAAAAGAAAACAAAGAAACAAAAGAGAGTAGAGAAAGTAAGAAAAGAAAGATGGAGTGAGAAAGAAAGAGGAAAGAAAAAATAGGAGAGAGAAGGTTGGGAAATCAGGAGAGATGAAAGAGGGAGCTGCAGAAGTGAACAAGTGCAGGTAAAGAGAAGGAAGGGGAGGGTTAAAGGTACAGATTAAGGGAAAGAAAGAAAAAAGAAGAGGGAAGGAGGAGTTAGGATGGAAAAGAAAAAAGAAAGAATAGAGAAGCAGCGTGAAAAAAGACAATGGACTGGAAAGAAAAGAAAGGATGAAGAAAGAAACTGCAAATCTAAGGAGGAAGGAGAGAGCAGAGAAAGGAGAAAAGGAGAAAGGGAGTGAGGACAAAAAAGGAAAGAGAAGAAGACAACATGAGACAAGGTAAGGGCGGCAGGAGGGGTGAAAGGGAGCTGTGGAGGTGAAGCAGGCAGGTAAACAGAGGGACGGAGGCAATAAAAGAAGGAGAAATGGGAGAAAAGGCGAAAAGAAAAGGGAAAATGGATGAATGGACAGAGAAAGAAAGAAAAAAAGGGGAACTTTAGGAAGACCAGGTAGGATAGAAAAAGAAGAGAAAAACAAAAAAGAAAGAAGAGGGAGAATGAAAAGGATACCGTGAGGTAGGAGCTGATGTGGGAAAGGAGAATGAAAGAACTGTGAATATAAGATGAAGGAGAGAATAGAGAAAGGAGGAAAATAGAGATGGAGAAAGAGAAGGATGAAAAGAGTAGAACATGAGACAAGGTGAAGACATCAGGAGAGATGAAAGAGGGAGCTGCAGATTCAGTTCAGCTTTGGTGAACTTTGGTGAAATTACAGCAAAGACATCTGTGTTGTGGCCACTTCAACAAAAGGACATCATCTATTCACAGCTGATAGGATTTACCTGCATTATTATGAATCTCTGATGCACCTGTGTGAAAGTCCTGTACACGACTCTTAAATCAGCAACCAGTCAGAGGCCAAAGGCACAAAAGGAGTTTGTGTTCATGGGGCCCTGCTGTTGCTCTCAAGCCAAAAAGAATTACATGTAAAAATCTGAAGCAGTACAATACTGTCAGCTGCTTTGTTCCTGAGCATTTGTGAGTTTGGGTGAAATTCTTTACTGGTTCTGTGGTGAACAAAGTACAAAAGCTGTACTATAATGAATGTCTGTGCTGACTGTCGGCCTTACATGTCAATGACAGTTCACGGGAACAGAAAGACCTGCACACTAGAATAAGATTTCTTTAGAAATGTCTCTTTTTTAAAGTATTGCAGTAACACAGCATTTTAAAAAAAGTGACAATAAGTGCAGGTATAGTGCTTCAGGGGCTGTTATCTGTAGTGAAATCATCTTTGGAGAAAATACTGTAATACAATTCATGCTGTGATGTGCCTGCTTTTTGGAACATATGTAGGCAGCGTCTCCCAAACTTTTTTCCTGGGGACACAGTTTTTTGAAATGACAAATCATTGCAACCCAAGTCACAATAACCTTAATAAATTCTGGAGTTAATCTGTGCATCGATTAATGTTCTTGACAATTTTTACTGCCATTTATGCATCACCTTATTTTGTGTTGACGCTTTATTGAAGACATACACATATTATGAGATAAATTCATTTAGGCTGAGTTAACAAGCCATCTCATTGTTTTTATTTCTTCTTATTAGAAAAACAACATAGGACATTTTAGCAAACTTCATAAATAAGACAAAATATTTACATTTAGATGGAATGAACAGGCTCCTCCTCTCACATTTTAAGTGTTTCATAAAAGTTGTACTGCAGATATAAATCTTAAATTTGCAGATTTTTTTTTTTCCATAGTAATTGATTTATTTGGGGACCCAAATAAAATCTCCTGTGACCCACGTGTGGGTCCTGACCCAGTCTTTGGGAATGACTAATGTACAGGATGACATACAGTAAGTAGGTTATTGATAAAGCCCAACAGTGTGATGCAAGAAATCATCTTGAAGGGGCTTATTTCTCAATAATGACCTGCTCACTGTACGTTATCCTGCTTATTATACACCTGAAAATGATTTTATAGCTCCTCCAGAGTCTGTGATCAGAACCGTGTCCATAGCAACAGTCTTTTGCTCATAGCAACAGTCTGCTGTACAGAAATGACATATCTTAGAATGCTGTAATTGACCAATCAGAATTGAGTATTTAACAAAGCAGTGTGATGAAATGATGGGATGACATGCATACACTTAAAATCAAGGTTTAATCGGGTCATATTGACGGCTGTATTTTGTATTTTGTTGTTCATTATGTAATGATTGATTTAAAGTAAATATTGATTTGACCACAAGTCATCGTTTTGTAGTGTTGTAGTATTTGTTTTTGTTGCCTGTTGTAAAGGGCAACTGCATTTCCGAGCTTTTCCAGGTTTTTCAAATGGAAACACCCACCCAGCTGTTAGAAAAAACAGTGACGTAGGTTACAGCGTTGATGCCCCCCTCCCCTCCTCTCTCCACACACCAAAGGAGTCCAGCATTGGTCTCCTTTCGTTGCTCCTGGTCTCAGCTGAAGATGTATCGAGCGGCAAACATTCCGACTTTCTCAAGCTCTTATCTTTTTTAGTCTAACAAACCAAAAATGTCAAGAAAAAAAAACCATAGAACACCTTCTGAATTCAAGTTTTTCTCTTCTACGGAACTAAGACAAGCTTGTCCAAAAGACACACTTCAAACTCAACAGAAACACAATAAAACTCACCAAAAAGTCTTTGTAAATCTCTCCACTGTTCAACAATCTCCAGCTCTGTTTTGGTTGAACATAAATCCACCATGGCAGACATGAAAACACTGTGGCTCCCCGCTGCCTCTCTGATACTCCGACCTCCCTCTCGCTTTTCTCCGCTTCACCCCTCTCCTCTCCGTGTTCATCGTCTGCAAAGTCCTGACCATGGCTGTTGTGTATCAGCTCCATACAGTATTGCCTGTTGTTAAACTGGTCCCTGTGAGCCTCAGAAACTGTTTGGTCCTGTGTTCGGCCATATTCACTCAAAGGCTGCTGAGCCCGGTTCAGTTTCCGCCCAGTCCCCCAGTGCACCGAGCTGCAGATTCCAGTCATATCTGGATCTTTGGGTACACAGCTAACTGAGCTAACGGCAGGCTAGCTACAGCCAAAGTTACAGCAGAGAGTATAGTGAGCAGCAGTTAGCAGTAACTGTGGTAATTCGCTGCTTCCTGTTTTGTCTGGAGTTAACTTTGACAGGTGGCCATGTTTTACACGCTGCTCCTTCAACCTCCTTGAGACCTCACGTGTGCTATGCACAGGTGGTAATAGTATATATAGTATTATACAGTATTTTGAACCAAAAACCTCTGTGTTTCGACCAGAATTTGAATATTCTGATTTGTATACATGAGAAACACCACTTCTAATCCACAGAATAATATAAAAACCTCAAAACCCCCCAAAATGAATGTTGTCACCCATTAAGTGTTTGGTGAGTGTTACAGCATTTTGCAAATGAAAAGTTATTTTGGCCAGTGAATTTCAGATTAGACTGTTGTGTGAACTGTTTTTGAAAATATAACTGCATGGTCAACTGTCTTCAAGCAAATGAGAAACTGTGAAATGAAGGAAAAAATGTCTAGTTTTCAACAGTGCATCACAAAAAAGTGGATAAAGTGCAGATTGAACAAGAGTTTGTTATCTGTAGTAAAATCATCGTTGGAGAACATACATTTCATGCCATGATGCTTGCCTTTTATGTCACATACTGTAACCGCGTCCATTATCAACAAATGGCACAGGCAAATTGCACAAATTAAGGTTGAGCCAGTTCATATTGATAGCTGTATTTTGTATTCTGTTGTTCATTGTGTAACAATTGATTGAAAGATTGTATTTGCGGGTGTTAGAGTCATTTTGTCAAGCTTAGCTAGTGTGTGAGCTGAAAATGTAACTTCTGAATGGACAAATGTGTCCAAGCAAATGAGAAAAACTGTAAGAGAAGGGATGATGTGAGCAGATGGTCCAAGTGCTTGTGAAAAAGAGGAAGAAAGGAAGGAAACAAGACTGGGACTGAAGGAAGGAGGAGTTAAGATGAAAGAAATTTTGAGAAGGAGGAGAGGAGAGGAGGGATGTGAAGACAAACAGCCTAAAATAAAAAAACAGAAGACGAGAAATGGGGTAAAGTGATGAAACCTTTGGGGAAAAGAAGGCAGAGAAAAGCAACCTGCTGCAACTGTGTCATCCTCTTCAAAACAAGCTGTGATAATATTTTCTTTTTGTTGTTCCCAGAAATATTGTGTGGCAATGAATTTAATCATTTCGCCCCGAATTTCAATTTACTGCTGTAATGCGATGCAACAGCGCTATAAGCACAGTGTCATAAGCGCCTTCCTCCGAGTGCGTTTGATATTTCTCATACACAGCAGCCGCATACAGGGTTTGTTTTTATTGAAATGTGATTGGGTGGTGTCTCGCTTTAGGGCACGACACGCTGCAACTTGAGGATTCACGAGTCAATTTCCTGAAGTGGAATCCAATAACGGCGAAGGAGCAGAGGCGAGGCGTTTACGGCTCCTTAGGAACATCAGGAGGAGCGCTGCTGAAAAGACCGAAAGGCACTCCGAGCCCGCAGCCGGAAACATTTTGGATGGAGATTGGGGGGGGGTTGTCATGATGAAAACTGTTCAGTCTGAATCAGCTGAGGAAAAACCTCAACTGAAAAACCTGCATTTCCCTCCAGAGAGGACACACAGGACATGTCTTCAAGAGTGATTTCTAGGAATTTTCTGGAGGTTTTAATGACCTGAAGTGATCACACTGACAGAGCTTACATTTATTACTCCAATCTGTTGTCTTTTTGGTTTGGCTGTTTAGATTATTTTTGTGCCTAGTATCAGATTCCATTGTGAACGGGTCACTGAACTGATGAGACTGATTAAACTAGATTTAAGTTTTTGTATTATAAGTTGCAGGCAAATTATAGGGGAAGACAGAGAACCTGCATGGCAGACGGACAAAGCACAAAAATACACGGAAACAGTCATCGATCAGTTAGTTTATCACTTTCAACTACTAATGCCAGGTTCAGACTACACAATATAAGCCTGCACATAGCCAGACGGGACAGAAGGAGGGAGTGAGGTACAAAAAAAGGCGTCATGACACCTTGACAAAAAGACAAATCATTGGAGAAATGTGTATTTCGTCAATCATGGCAAGAATTTATAGTTGCCTCATCTGACATGGTTACAATCCTAGCAGACAAAAAGATTGTGTGGTCTGAACTCGGCATAAATTAACCACAAGATCAAAAAGTTCTGGCCTGATGAAAAGCTGAAATTGACTTTGAGGTCTATTTAGTACTAAATTGCTCTTCTGGAGCTTCCAAATATATTACACGCTCATTTGGAAATGAGAGACTGTCCATCACAAACTTGTAATTGTTGTAATTACCAGTCAGAGCTCAAGGACCTGAAGAAGGCCTGAAGGACCTCTCATCCACACTGGCCCAAACGTCATGCCTCAAATTACATTCTTCAGCCTGGAAACAGGTTCTGGTGAAAATCAATTCATACAGTATGTTTTAAATAACAGCTGCTAAATGGATCCTGCTGGCTTTAAAGATCCTCATTACCACCTTTTTGGATGCTCCTTTGAGAAGGTTTCTTATCCTGTTAAGAAACAAAGTCATTATTTTGAGAAAGTTTCTCATTATAATGGCTCCAGCAGCGCAACAGAGAGGAGACTGCAATATGTAAGACAAATGTCACTGTTAACAGAGACTCCAGTCTGCAGTGTAAACCACAGAATTGTAGAGTAACATCAGGCTTCATAATCAAGGAAAGTTTCAATCACTTGATGTTTCCCAGTCGCAATCGCAACAAAAAACACTGGTGTCTAAAAGCCTTACTGGAAAGAGACAGAGGAGAAAATGGTGAAATCAGCTGGCGGGGCCTCAAAGCCACTGTGGCTGCAGGGCAGATAATTTTTTGAGGTTCATGAAGGCCAAACTGAAGGGGTCATAGCTGCAATAAAATTCCTGCCCTGCAAGAGACAGGCATCAGAGTTGGAAGCATAGGGCCGCTGACCAAGCTGTGAATTAAGGGTGGACGATACCACAATTTTTTTTTTTTTTTTAATTAAGGGTGGCTTATGCGCTTTAATTTAGGGGAGAGCAGTGTGCCATTAGTTTACAGAAACAGGAAGTAACTAAGTACAAATACTTAATTACAGAACTTCAGTAGATTTTTCAAGTATCTGTACTTTGCTTGAGTATTTCTTTTTCTGAGAACTTTTTACTTTCATTCCCTACATTTTAACACAAATATCTGTACTTTCTCTTCTTACATTCTACATATGATGTAACAAGATGAAAATGAGGTAAAAGATGTAACAAGATGAAAAAGACATATGAGACAAAAATAATGTAACAATACATAAGACCAAAATGACATAAAAGATGAAACAAGACAAAACGTTACAATACACATGGAAAAAAAACATAAAGATGTAACAAGACAAAAAGGACGTAACAAGACATAACATCAGAAACGATGTAACAAGATGCAATAATAAAAATGATGTAGAAGACGTGACACAACGAAAACTATGTACAAGATGTAACAAGACAAAATAATATAAAGATGTAATAAGACAAAAAGAATAACAGGACAAAACAGACAGGGAGACTCAAACGTGGAAGACAAAATCAGTCAGTAGAAATGTCCTTTTTACTTCTGTATTATGAGCTGTTATTTTATGAGCTGAGTGCATCATCAACAGGCTAAATCTGCCTAAATATAGGATCCTTTCACTATTACACTAAAATGTTATTCAGCCAGTTTCAAATTTAAGCTTTGAGGTATATATATTTTTTAATTCCATTAATATAATTGATTTAGATAAGTTTCGATGTGTTTAATATATTATTTTTGAATATATTATTATTTAACTGGTCTACAAGAGTCCCAGCTATCGATGAGCAATTACAGTTTGAAAAATGTAACATGAAGTAGCTGAGGCTAAAGATCCAACTTTACTTAAATATTAACTGAAGCATTATATACTTGGATATTCCTGCCTGAATCTCTCTGAAAAAACAGGTAATGACTCTAGAATAGATCTTCAAAATGAGACGTAGTATCAGACGTGTTGATATTTTGGGATCAATCCGTCCACCTCTAGTATTTGACACATTGGGAGTGAGAACAAGGTTGCATTCACTGTCTGTGTCCACATCAGTTCTGGAATATATCCAGTCCTGAAGTGTTGTTGGGAATTTGGATCAGCCCAAATATCTGGATTGTACCAACGCCTTTTGTTTTTCTTATTCCTCAGGCACGATAAAGCATAAGAATCCTTTATGTTCTCATTTTACCTGTACTTTTCCCAGACATTTGGATGGTAACCTGAAAATCTGTTAATTGTCCACCTGGTTATGTAGCTGACTCACACCTGCAGGACAAAGACAGACAGAGTGACAGCCACCATCTTCCTTTGACTGAATGTATTTTATTGTAAAGCTATAAGGAAGGAGTAATTACAAGATATCATTTCTTTGATTTGCTCAGCAAAAATAAAAGACCACATTTTTTTTCAAATTCAAACATGCGGATACTGATCAAAAAGAGAACAGATGAGGCTCGAACGAACACGTCACCCAACTTCCTCCAAGAAAATTAAAGGACCGAAAAAAAAGAAAAGAAAAAACAAAGAAACAGAAGAAATGTACAGTTTGTCTTCAGACTCGGCCTGAACGGACATGAGAGAACGGAAAGGAAAGCGGTAAAAGCCGGTGGATGATTGGAGGAGAGACGCTGCAGTCGTCCTCCACTCTGAGCCTGAATCATCATCACTCCTACATTTAATAGAGCCTACGGTACTTTAGACAATATAATCCTACAGGTTCAAGGTCAAATTTCCTTCACGTTGTTTGAATATATATATTTTTTCATCTTCATTTTTTAAAAACCTACACTTCCATGTACATAAAACTGTACAAAAAACAAGGCATCACTAGCATTGTTCCTATATAAATATAACCAACCAACAATTAGGCTACAAACGTGGACTTCCTGTAAAGACAAAAGTGATTCGGCAGCTCTGTCCTGCTGTTTTCTTATTCTAGTTTTAAAAAAAGGAAAAAAAATTCCACTCCACATTTGATGTAGGAAAGCTCAGAGCTGCCATGGTCATTTTTTTTTAAGGTTGTTATCTCCCAGAGCAAAATTATCTCAAGATGACTATCTAACTTTTTGAGAAAATCAAATTGCACATGTATTCTCACCTACCCTTGTAATTCGTCATTATTTCTGCTAACAATATCCGGCTTTGTGATGGTTTTGTTAGATTTTATTTTTACAGGCAAACATTTATCTGTTGTGCAGACATTTTTGTTTGAGATAACCATTTTATTTGATGCCATTATCTTGAAATTGTCTCCTGGATTGCCCTATTTTCTCAAAATTCATTTTATGGAGTTCTTTTTTTTTTTTTTTTATGCTCAAAATAATACACAAGTTTTCAAATATCGTCTTTCAGGACTTTTGGAGCTCCATAAAAGTAATTTTTTTTTTTTTTTGCAGCCAAGATATCAAGTATCTTGTCATCTTAAGATTTCAAATTGTTACTTGAGATAAACTATGATTTCGTGGGATGGCATATAGTACGCCACTTTTAAGGACATTTTGCAGGTTGTGTCTATGCATTTTAAGCTTTTTACGTGTCATTTTGCAGTAATAGTCAGGTGACCTTTGCAGTTAATGTGAAACGGACGTCGTATGGATCATGTAAGTACATTGCGCTATTTATTACATTATGTCATTTACATGATGCAGGTAAATCACGCACATGACTTTTGTATGTTACGAACGTGATACAAGTAGGCTCTTGCGTCATGACATAATGTAAGTTTCGTAATTACGTTATGTACATAACATAAATAGATTGCAATGGCACACTGTCTCCCTATTGGCTTTTCGGCATAGCTGTCAGGCTAGGGGGCGGGTTTACCTGGTCTCACAGTGAGTGTTACTTTGAAAGGGGCGTGCCAAAGTAGTTTAAAAAGACGGACGGGGAGCAGCTGGGAGCGAAAGTGTTATTTGTTGGAGTGCTGCATTGTGCCATCCAAGGTTTTGTTTCCAGTTACTGTCTGCATGTTTAATGTCTACAAAATGAACCAGTGAGCACCAGTGGAATACAGTGACGGACTGAGAGAGAGACCTGGCCAAGTGATGAGCAGCAAATTCCAGAGCCAGACCAGGTAGACAGCAGGTGTGCCTACACACCCAGTCACATTTGGCCTTGTTTAATATGTGAGCGGGAAACCGAGCCTTGGAAGCCCCTAAACTGAGAGTATGCCAAGTTTAACAGGGTTGTGAACTTTCTCAAAACTTAAAACTGAGTAAATGTTGACTTCTGTTTTTACACAGGACGTGAACGATGGTCTCCCGGGTTGCTCTTTATACTACGTCACCTGACCTTTTTTTCCTCTTTGAAATTCACCCATAAAATGACACATAAAGAGCAAAAAAGATGTGATAACACGCAAAATCACTGATAACAAATTATTATGCTGCAGGTCCAACATTTTTTTATATTAAAGATTTTTTTTTTTTTTTTCCTGGGAAATTGACGTCATTACTTTATCTGAAGGTTTTGAATACTATCTCATCATTAGGACATAATTATCTTTATCTTTTTTTGTTATCTCATAGAAAGTTTGCAAGGGTTCAAATAGATCATTCACACAAAGAATGTGTCATGTAGTGATTTAGAATTGTGTACGTGTCCATAAAGAACTGTCAAGAATTTAGTTGATGTGGCGCTGATGTTATTTTTAAGGCTACTTCTCTCATATCCTGTAAAATCAAACCATAATCTTGTGACTGATATAAGACATGATCTCGAGATAACTACCCTAAAGACATCCACGGCCGCTCTGGCCTTCCCTAGTTTCTAAACTCAGTTTGAGAGGCCTGACTTCCTGTTTGGGGTTGTCGCAGCTGACGTCACTGTTTGACCGTTTGCGTCAGATTCTGTGTAGACGCGGTTTTTCAGTTACGATGGAGTAAAGAAATAGAAAACACAGAGTCCAGTCTGCCCGCTCAGAAAACATCATTTACACTGCCGCGTATGGTAAAAAACAGCAACGACCATTTATATTCATACAGTATGTCTATAGCAGTGTTGATTCCATAACATTGATAAAACAACTGCGACAACAACAAAAATGTATAATATTTATAAAGTTGGCTTGTTTCATGCTCAGCTGAGGCCTCATTTTCAGAGACTCCAGCCTTAGTATAATACACAACCAAAAAACAGCAAACCACTCCAAACTTTATCACATGATTTCATGTAGAACAAGTCTGACGCTCTCATGTTGTCACCTGGGTTTGTACTTCAGACCTTCGCACCAATAAAAGTCACAGAATTAACTGACTGCGTTCATGAAAATCAAACTGAAGCCATGACACATGCAGCAGGTGTTTTTAAAGATTCAAAGACTCTTTCAGAATTTGGTTAAAAAAAATTGGCAAAGTAGAAAATGACACTGGCAGTTCTTCCTGGAGGGAGAAACTTGGCAGTCAGCCTCAAAAATAAAAAATCAGTTTGAAAATCAGGTTGAGGACGATGACACACCATCAAAGCAGTCGAGGTTTTTGGAGTTTCATGTTTTATTAAAGGTGCACTCCACAGATTTTGACTTGTCAAAGTCAATTACTTAGTCACTGCGAATACTACTCAGCCTGCCTGTGAAAACAATAGTATAATGTCTTTTGTGGCTGTGGAGGAGCAGCGCCTGTGCAGTGTGATTTCATGGGATGGCGTGTGAAATGGCACGCTACTCTCAAGGACATTTTGCCTTCCATGTCTACTCATTTTAAGCTAAACAACATTTACCTGGCACATTTAATGTGTTTTGTATGTAGTAACAACAATAAGATGAACTCTGTTGTCAGAGTCAGGTGACTCTTGTCGTCATGGTGATATTTGATGTGGCTAATGTTGTGTAATAGCAGGAGTTTGATTAGGTTTAGGCACCAAAATTACTTGGCTAGGTTTCAGAAAAAAATTGGGTTAAACTAAGTATGTTACTTATGTGGCCTCCATGGAAGAGAACCTGCACCTTCTGTAGATATAAATGGCTCATTTTACTTGTACTGTATGAATATTATATTCCATTTCTGCCAATAGAAAAGCTGGGTGAAAAGCTTCTCTTTTTTTGACCCATCCGTCCACTCTGAGCTCCTCAATATGTGGACTTTGTGGCTCTTTAAATGATGTCAGCTGACTTTTTTTTTTCCAATTACATTTTTGCATAAAATCACACACCATCTCTGCATAAATCACTGCAGACTAAATGACATGCAAAAAGCAAAAAAGGCATTGTGGTAACAACTGGACATTTCTTGGATTTTTTTGGTTTTGGAACAATGAGCAGTCCTTGTCTCCTGTAAGCCTCCTAAGTGCAATACTAATTTGCTGATGTGCCCCTTAAAAAAAAATCACAGCCCTCCAGTCTTGCTGCAAATTAAACATTTAAGGCATTTGCAGCTGTTGTGTCTCAACAAACAAAAGAGTTCAAATCTTTTTTTATGGAAATGGAAACAAAGCGCAATTTTAGTTGTATTACATCAGCCGTATGGAATTTTAAAAAAACAGGACAGAATTCTTTTACTTTTTCATTGTGGCATGGCCTTTCCTGATTCCTGCACCAAAACAATTTTTGTGAAGAAATCAAGTTGCCATCTTGAACCTTTTTTGCAGTAATACACTAAATAAAACATAATTTTTCCGACATCAGAAGCAGCAGTCTGATGAAAAAAGCTTTTGAAAGGTTTGAAAAAGGCTATAAAGTGGAATTCTGATGCCTCAAAAAGGGAAAAAGATCTGTGGATGAATAAGAGGAGTCTTATGGATGTGGACAAAAAATGCACCAAGTTTACTTAAATGATCATTATTTTTCAGTTTCACGTCGTTTAACATTTAATTTTTATGAAAGCGGCATGTTTTTTGTATTTCTGCGACTTTACCATCAGTGCAAAAGTCCCAAACAAAAACAGTGATAACATGAGAGGGAGAAACTTGTTCTGGACTAAATATTAGTGGACAGAGAGAAGAGAGAAAAGATGAATTCACTGAGTCATAATGTTACTGACAGACTCATAATATCACTGACAGAGTCAGACTGAGGAGAGGAGTCGAGGGGAAAACATTGAATAAAAAGAATTCCTGTTGTGTGTATTTGAACAAAGTGAAGTTTTCATTAAACTGCACAGACTCAGAAACCAAAAAAAAACATTCATGTTTCACTGTCATTTAGGAGCAGATTCCACCGTACGGCTGAACTCACAGCTACAACAACATGATTCATAAAGAGACCAGAAGAGTTTCACCACTCCATCAGTGTCTACGCAAAATATAAAAGTACGAAATACAGGCTGCATCTCAAATTCTTCTCTAAATAAATAAAATAAAGCTGACGAAAGACTTTTGCTTTTCATCATTTAACTCATGTCAGACTGCACACTTTGAACCTGGTTCGTCGCAATTTACTTTTTAATACTTGACACATTTTTACAAGTACCATATTACAATCAAAGATTAAAGTTCACTTTTACCGTGAAAAAACTGAGCCAGAACTTCATGAAAAGGCCCTGGCAACAATTTAACTGTTTTTTATTTCAATTAAAAGAACGAAGTAAATATAGAAACCAGAAATGAAGCAAAATATAGGTGACAATTCCCCTTTAAAGCTGCATTAATTTGTATTTTGGCCACTTGGGGGCAGCAGACAAGCTGTAAACACAACATCAGACATATTATTACTTAACATATTAACAAACAGGCCAATATTAGCTCTTCTTTTAGCCCCAGTTTGGTCCCCACCAACTCCTGAGATGAATATCTGTGTCTTATGCTCTTTAACGATGTCTGTCTGTGCCACAAAACCAAAACTAGGAGCTAAAAGAGGCTAAAAAGCTCTGTAGAGCTGCAGAATTATTTGCAAGTCTGAAAAATGTTGATTAGTGCAGCTTTAAGAAACAGAAGTTGGGAAATGCCGTGTTTGCAATGATTTTTTAAAATGCCATTATCTCAAGATCACGAGGTGATTATTTCGTTATCCCGAGATAAGAAAGCTTGTTTTCTCATAATAATGGGTTGATTTCCCTTGAATAAAACAAAAATCCTTGAAAATT
Source organism: Lutjanus argentimaculatus (assembly GCA_034769285.1). Classification (NCBI taxonomy): domain Eukaryota; kingdom Metazoa; phylum Chordata; class Actinopteri; order Lutjaniformes; family Lutjanidae; genus Lutjanus; species Lutjanus argentimaculatus. Next base: position 1,934,721 of record JAWZSL010000040.1, on the reverse strand, counting down.
CATCACCTTAATGTGACATTTTCAACTTAAATCAGTTGCTGCAGTTGTCAAGACGACATCTATGCATAAACATTTTAAGTAATAAAGGGAAACAACCTTTTTTTTCCTGATAACGGGATCATTGTCTCACTATCTCAAGATAACAAAGCTCCTTATCTTGATATAACTAAATAAGAAAACTCATGATCTTGAGATATGAGCATTGATTGTAAGCACGGCCGCTCTTGGCTTCCGTAGAATCGGACATCACAACAAAAATAAGCGATTTGAGACGCAGTCTGTGTGTTTAAGGGAACAAAACATTCCTCTGAAAGTAGAGCAGTGGATTTCATACATAAATAATGCCTGTCAGTAGTAAACCAATATGTTTTAAAAATAAACCAAAGCATTTTTAGAAGACATTTATGCATTTAAGTCATAAATCAGTAAGTCTATAAAGTGTTTTAGAAGTGAACCAGTGCACTTTACGTTAATAATAAATCAAGGGTAAATCAGTGTGTTTTAGTGGCGAAACACTACATTTTGAAAACTTGAGAAAAGCATTTTAAATGAAGGACTGCATTTACATTGTAAACCAGTGTGTTTATTAGAAATACATAATGATTTTTAGAGGTAAAGTAACTGCTTTTTATTAGTGAATGATGCACGTCAGCACTGTTTTTAAAGCAACAAAAAATTCATGTGCAGACAGATCAGAGCCGCACTGAGAAACACTCTGATTTCTGATCAAAATCTGTTCCTGAAAGATAATAAATGAGACAGATGAAGAGCTCTGCGCAGCCTCAGATATCTAATGGACGACTAATTGAGAGGAAGAGCAGCAGCTAACTGAAGATCCATGAGAAGATGAATCAATGAATGAATGTGTTTTATTCCTTCTTTCTATTTTTGTTGACTGTTTTCTCTCTGGAATATTTATGTAACAGTTCCAATACTTTGGTGATGACAGATATACATATATATTTATATTTTTCTCTGTCACTGAAGCAGATTTGAAAGCGAATGTGAAGGCAGCAGGACGGGAGGTGGACGCTCTGCATGCAGAGACACCTGCTGAACACACGCACGCAGAGGGGCTGTCAGTGTGTGTGACAGCGGCTCTCCTGGGGGTTGATGGGTAGTTGGTGGTGGTGGTGGGGATTGGGGGGGGGGGGGTGTCGGGGGTTTCAGGTGTTCCTCCAGGGAGCAGGAAGTGTTTGTAGTTTGACAGGAAGCCTCAAGACCAAAAAGCTTAGGATCATCCCGATGCATACAGACATACACACGCACATATAAATATATATATATATATGTACAGTGTGCACACTGTTGACACATCCACGTGGTTGGAAATGCAGTACTGTAACTGTAAGAATGTTTTTAAAGGCAGACCTGAAGGGAAAATGTAGAATTTGACAATTTTTTGCTGAAAAAGATGCAACCAAGGCTTTGTTCAGGCAACTATTTCAAAACAAACAAACAACAAATTTCTTTCTCAGATCAGATTTTTTAAGACAGACTGTTCACACTGCTATTTCCAAGTGATCAGATTGGATTTGTGTGTCCAGACATCACCGATCTATCTGCACGGGTTGCTGTGGTAATGAAGCAGGAGATCCATCGTCTTGCCCCTCCAAACAATCATGCTTACAAGCCCGCGGTGCAGAACCCCAATACGAAGGAGGAGGCTCGTACGCGCCATAATGCTCAGTCAGCTGACGCACTTCCATCATCGTGGATTTTACAATGTTGTGTCACGTTGATGCAAAAGACACTTCAAAATCCGATTTGACCAGCGGTCAGAGCATCTGGACTGAGATGCATCTGGAGAAATCCAATTGGGATCATATTTCAAACCAGCTCCAAATGTGGCTTGGATCTGATTTGCAAAAATCACATTTTTTTTGCTGTCATGACTTCTTAAAATCAACCAACCTGGATTTGTCAAAAAACAGAGTTGAGTTGACAGTCTGTACAAGGCCTTAGTTCTGTGGTTTTCAAATTAGGGTCTTGGGACCAACAACGGTCCTTGCGTGAGTTGTACGGGTCCGCAACAGAAGGAGGAGTAGAATATTATTATCACATTTTTTGGAAATTGGAACAACAAGGGAAGAACTATGGATGGTGGTTTTGGTTGATTGTAATTTGTAATCATCATTTAGTCATTTATTGACTTTGAAGACTTTATTATCTTCAAACCCTAAAAAAATCCTTAGGAAAAGTCCTTTCAGACTGGGAGTCCATGGTCTAATGTGCATGTTTTCAGGGGTTCCCTGGTTAATTCTAGGTAACAGTAAGACCTTGGTTGTTTAAAAAAAAAAAAAAAAAAAAAAAAAGGTAACTCATTACTTAAACAGAGGATTACAAACTCTTTTCTAACATGTTGATGAGGCAGTCGACTTGTCCACAAATTTTCTCTACTTTCATACATAAAGCACAATTTGCTGCAATTCTGAATACATACACTACATGGCCAAAAGTATGTGGTCACCTGTGTCATTGTGATGTACAGTTGGTCTGTTTCCTTCATTAGTTCCAGTGAAGGTAAAGCTTAATGCTGCAGTGTAAATTAGCATGTTAGTATTTCTATCCAAATGACACGTTTTAACCAAATTTCAAGTAGATCAGCAAAAGAAAATGTGAATAAAAGCTTGTTTCCATCCTCGACTGTGATGTGATTCTTATAACTGGGTTCACTGAGGTAAGCATTAGGTTGCACCAACTCTCCAGCTGGAAAACAGTGATACCATTGCAGAAGAAGAGCGCACAACAAGATGACAATTTAAAGCGCACTATTTACATTTCTGTACGTTTCATGTATTAATGTGAGGAAGGTTCCATCAGATCTGTGTGCAACGATTATGGACGTTTCTCCATGAGGAGACTGTCGACAGAAACAGTTGATTGGGGATGAAACAATAATCAATTTCACAATAAACCACAATGAAATTTCTAAAGATTACCTTTAACACTTCAAATTTTAATAATTATCATGATAGCCATGTTTGATAATTGTGTTTTAAATACTGTCTAACATCAACCAAAGTAAGCAACAGTCTCCCAGACGCATTGACATCGCAGAGGACACGACGCCATTTCAAATCATTGAGAGGTTTTCAATAATGATAACTGTGATCATTTTGGTCTTTATAACCATGATATGAAATTTTCCTACCATTTTATCTCTACAGCTGATCAGTCATGTGACTTAAATGTTCACTATGTCAGAACTTTTCCGATTAAGAGCGTCAACTCTTTTTTGAAAAAGGCAAAAACCAGTGAGTGAAAAAAGGTTTCATTTTGTTTTTTGCACAAGTGCACAAATTTTTTTAATTTTTTTCATTTTCCTGAGCCTCTTCTGATCTGATACTAAAATATTTTAATAGAAATATGGCTGTTGTCCTCATGCCTAAACAGCTCCATTAAGAATTTTTTTTTTTCCCCAGTTTGGTATGGAGGAACCTGATTGGCCCGCACAGACCCTGAGTTCAACCCCATCCAACACATTTCAGATGGACTGGAACGCCACCTCTGACCCAGATCAGATCACTGATGCACTTGTGTCTGAAATGTGAGCAAATCCCTGCAGCAGCTTCAACATCTGGTGGAAAGTGAAACCAGATAAAGCTGATGTTTCAGCAGATTATTGCCTGTGGTTATAGAATCACATGTTCAGCTACCATATACAGGTGAAACAACCTGCTGTCCACACACTTTTGGTCGTTTAGTGTATATATTGTTGCTGTTTTTCTTCTTATTGCTGGCAGTGTTGTGTTTGCTCTGCTGGTTTCATACTTTGCTGTGAGCTAAAGCCAACAGCAACGCCAGAGGTCACAGAGAGTCATCCGGGGTCACTTTTCTTCTTCTGGGGTTAATTGGTGCCAAAGTGTTGAGGTTAAACTGACGCTACATGACTCCGACCTCTCTCCTCTATCTTTACCTTAGACAGCATAACACAGCAGCCACCTGGGAGTCCGGTGGTCAGCCGGGCGGCGGGGCCGACATCATGGAGAGGAAAAAAATGACTTGTTTATGGTGAAACTGTGAAGCGTGGCAAGGGGAAAAGGAAGGAGGAGAGTCGATGTGGACCTCCATGTTGGACCTGTAAATAATCAATCAGAGCTCTGAGCGCCGGCGTTAAATCACCAGAGGAAGATGGCGAGCGCAAGGGACCGCGGCGGCGCCCGTGAACTGTAAATCTCTGTCACTGGGAGGGTTGAACGTCGGTTGAATGATGGTTGATTTATCTGCAGGGGAATACTGGGACTGTGACTGTGTGTGTGTGTGGTTTGTGAACAGGCACATACGTAGACAATAAATCAAATCACCTTCAGAGACCCGGGGAGTCGTGTTGCGAATCGCGTTAACATCCACACACACCCCACACACCGAGCCTCACACATCAAAAACAAATGTATGTACAATAAAAACCAATTAAGCGGCAGAGCTGCAATGGGTGAGCACGACATCAAAAAAACAACAAAAGAAGGCAGAGAAAGCAGGGGAATGAAGCGGTCCGATACGCTCCGCGAAGGCGATTGTTTGCCTAATAAAACGAGATAGAGCGACCCCTGCGCGACCCGGCAGGCGGCCCCGTTTTGCTGCCTGTTTAGACTCTGAAGGCGTTGCTGCCTGGCGGCGGCGCTTTGATGTTCGCTCTATGATTCTGGAGGGTGGATGTTCACATCACACACGCTGCAGAAAAACAAATGACAAGTCATTTAGTCTCATATTCAGCCGTCGAGACTTTTCTGCCAACAGGGGTGCGATAATCTCACTGCAGCTTCCTTTGTTTCGGGACGTTTCTAGAAATGAAGACATTCGGCGAAATGAGACAAAATGAGTCGGTTTTCTCCACTGAGAAGAGGTAAGTTAGATTTCTAAAACTAAAATTTATTAAAAATCAAATAAATATATGTTAATATAACATTCTCTGAAATCAGCCGCTATCATGTCACTTAGATTAAAAGTTAGAAAACTTAAATGTCCTCTGAGAGGCAATTTGTGCGACAACACAGAACATATCGACACATCAAATGGTGCTCGTCGCTTCATTCCAATTTTATAGCTGAACAGTATTTATATTTTGGTATGTAATCATGTTATTTTATATTCAGTCTTGCTCTGAGTGATTGCACCTATATTTTCTGTCTGTGTGCTGTAACAGACTCATAAATTCATTTAGGTCTCTTTAGGCCAGACAGGAGATTTCACATTTTCTTGTTTTATTAAAACGGTGGATTAATAATCCTCATTTTGCAAGTGTGAATGAGTTCATTTAAGGTGAAACTCTCTCCCAACCTTTGTATCAACATGAGGCCCAGACAACATTTATGAAACTCATGTAAAAACCTGATTTATATTGGACACGGGTGATCTAATCTGACTCTGCAGGCTGATTTGTTGCTTTGTTTTAAGACTTCAGGACTCAGTGAGAGACTAAATGACTTGCTAAGGAGATTTTTTGCAGCACGCTCTCTCCATGTGTCTCTCCTTTCATCCATCCAGTCTCAGCTGGTGTGCATCACTACAGGTGAAATCTCACATTACCCTCAGCAGCCATTAACACCAGGCTCAGAATGAATGAACTTCCAAACCAGCTCGCTTTTACTGGCGCAAATTATCGCCGGTAATGTGCAGAGCCTCGGGTTGTAATTAGAGTTTCTCGTCTGCGCGGTGTGGAGTGGGTGTTAGTGGACTGAGGCCCGTACAGGTGTCATTAATCCTGCATTCCTGTGCGACTGCAGCACGGCGGGAAGCGGCGCCCACCTCCCCCGCTGCACACAGCTAACGGGTTTAATAAATACTCGTGCTAAACGTCAGACGGCTCGGCCTCACACTGAGGAGGTAAAGAGGTGGGAACTAACGAGAAGCGACGCTGACCAGAGAGCTCTTCCTTCAAGCTCGAAAACCCAGCGGGGGAAACGTTCGCCACAGTTACCACAAACTGCACACTCCAAACAGCACAGCTGTGATGATCAGAGGTGCTCTGATACGCGCAGGACTGACAGTAAAGATGCAGCTGCTTCACAAACCACAACAGACATTTTAAACAACACGTCCTCTGTTTTCAGCTTTAAAATCTCTTGTTGTGTGAATATTGTGGCATTAATGTCAACTGACATTGTTAATTTGTAAATAAGCTGTTATATGAACCTTGCTTGCTGTAGCAACAATAAGTATTGTGATGTTGCAGAGGTGCAGCCTTTAAGTTCTGCTTCTGCAAATAAATGTGTCTATATTATTTATTCATAAGTTACATAATTTTCTTAAGTCTTCTTTCTACTTACTTGCAGTGTTGGAGTACTTATATTACTTTTTTAGTTCTGCAATTCAACTCAGTTAGTTGTGTTTTCAAATAGGCAGTCCAATACCATTAAAATTTTACTGCATTTTCACCATTTCAAGAAGTACAATCACCTGCACTTTTCACAAGAGGAGACTGTTTTTTCTTTTGAGACAGAGGCCAGACAGCCTTTGGTCTCGGTGGACACTGAAATCATGGAGTATCTCAATTCAGGTCTGGAGGTGGATGTATTGAACAAATTCCCCATGATCAAATCTCTGTTTAAGTCAATACTCAAACACCGTCCGGGCTAGTGTGCCTGTGAAGAGACTTTTTTAAACCTTGGAAGTCTCTTCAAAGGATCTGTCTGTCCGACACACATTTTGAGAAACTTCTCCTGTGTTCTCAAAGAGTAAACTACAGAGAACATTGTATGTGATTAGCAAAGCCTGTGCATCTGTTATAGTTTGTATGTAGGCATGTGTTTCAAGAAACTGCAGCTGCATTTTGAACTATGATGTTCTGGTGGGTAAACGAGCTGGTCTTTATTGTTTTCAGCTGTGTAATATGCCTCTGCAGTTCACTGTTAAATCATTGGGACAATATAACCAGCCCACATAAGAAATCGCAAAAGTACTCTAACAAGTGACATTTCTGTTTTTAATGGCAGTGATCTTGTACTGTAATGAGTTAGTTTTAAAAGTAATGTTCCCCGACACTGCTTGCTTGGTTCTCCCAACAGCTGCCCATTTTCCCTCCAAACCTTTGAGGATGTCCCTCTATGCAAGCCTGCATAGTTGTCATTAACTTTAATGTTTTTTTTGTTTTTTTTTTTATTTTAATGGATATTTCTTCCGTTTTATTTTGTTATATGCACAAATAAACAACATAAAACATATCCCTATAAAAAGGGTTTGTCTCGTGACCCAGTGTTGGAAATTTGTCTTGACTGCTGACTGGAAGAGAAACCGAAGCCTCAAGGACGTCACCGCGATTCTGACCCAAAGAAAATAGGTTGTTGTAAAAATACAACCTGTGTGAGCAGGGCAGGTTAGCACATCGTCATTGGGAAAAACTGAAACAATCTGATATTCACTCACTTGTCCACATCACTTCCAGTGAGGAACACCTTAGCAAGACATTTCAACAACTAACTTGTCAGGTTGATATCGAACATTCATGTTCCCCAGAGGATGAACCCTAATGACCTTTGACCTCCCTGTTTCTTTGAGCTCCACCATAAGGACAAATTCCAAAAACTTTTCATATAATTTGATCTTCAACAAGGTAGAGTATCTCCAAAATTAAAGGGTGGATTTTGATGAAATTAACAATGAATATTCATGTTCCCCACAGGATGAAGTACAGGAACAGTGGTGACCCCCCCCCCCCCCCCGGATCTTTCTCCAAGCAAATTATGATGCTTCTGCTGTAACTCATGAAATTCAAGTTTGCTGTGACATTTACTGATCACATTCCTGCTCCCCAGAGGCTGAACCCTGTTAATTTCAATTTACAACCTCTCCTCTCGTGCCACATTCAGAGCAAATTTTTAGTTTTTGCTTTGAACTACCTCTATAGCCAAGACAAAAAACTGCATTGGGGCATGTAATGAACTAGGGATGTCTGTTATTTTTTTTATTTATCAGTTAATTTAGTCCAGAAATTCAGAAAAATGTCAAACTTTCCCAGAGCCTGAGGTGAATGTTTTCACAAAAAGTTTTGTCTGACCATGACAAACAATTACCAAAGACTTTCAGGTCACAACGATTTGAAATATAAAACCACACATAAAAACAGCTAATTTTCACATTTTTATGAGGCAAGAACCAAATATTATTTAATATTTTAGAAACTTAAATGATTAATAGATTATCTAAAATGTTTTCTGATAAATTTCTTTGTTGATGGACTAATAATTTCAGCTCTACAGTGAACAATGCAGCCTGCAGGGGTAGCTGGCAGGACTTTAACGTTTTAGACTTTCCACATGTGAACATCTGTTTGACTGTTCGAGATATTTGCACAAGGAAAAGTAATTGGAAAAGGAAAATTTCATTCTTACACATGAAAACTATAATGGATGGATGTTTTCATGTGACTTTTTTTTTGGAGAGTTTTCTGTGCGAATAAATGATCAAACACTTCATGTGAAGTTTTCATTTCATGGTATACTACTGACAAGAACATTAATAATATAATCAGTACTTGGATACTCAGCTGATCCACTGAAGCACTTTAGAACTCAGATTTCTTTCGGTTCTGAATTTCTTGGTATCTGTGCACCTCGAATGATTTTGTCCCCTCATGAACCCAAATTGTGTTGTAAAGTTGTAGAGGAGAGAAAAAAAAAAAAAAAAGTCTGGTGTTTGTAACTCGGCACCGTCGGTGATGCTCAAGAGTCCAGGTTCCTGCAGTGTGACGGCGAACGCCGCGGCGCCGTTTCTCTGTACATGCGAAGGTTTGTAGTCGATCAGTCCGACGTTACATGAAGATCTCCAGACAGCACGACAGCCATGGATCCACACTTACAGCAGTTTCCTCTGTCACTGTTTGTAGTATTTACAGCTCTGTACACTGAAAAAAGACCTCTTCACGGCAAGAAAATGAACAGACCTGAAAAAAGTTCTCAAGAACAACTCCGGAGGTTGGAAAACAGCTGCGGTTTCTGCAAACGTCTCACGTTGAAACAAGCTGTTCCTGATAAAAACGAGCCCGGTTGATTTGATGCAACTCGGCTCAAAAATGTATTTTCCGGAGGCTCCGAAGTCGACAGAGAAAAATTAAAAAGAAAATCAAATAAATCCGAAAAAAAAAAAAAAAAAAAATCAGGATAGATAGCATTACACAGTATACTTAAGTAGGATTTACAAGATGTACTTTTCCTTCTCCCCCCGAAGGTGTTTTTTCTTTTTCTGTTCCAACACAGCAACATAGCCTAAAGCAACACACAAAAATCCAACTCAAATACGTGAGTAGCTAAATAGTTTCCCATTAAATTATCACAACGATGTGGTGTAGTTTACATTCCTTCCGCAGCAGCAGGAGCCGCGTGTTTTCTTCAATTTGATTTTAATTCTATTTTACATTTGATTGGTTTCTAGAAGGGGGTGGCGGCGGTGGCAGTGGGCGAGGTGGGCGAGGGTCTAAAGCCTTGTACGGTGGATGCAGTTATAAAAAGGAAGAAGGGGCATCGGTGCTGCGGCACAGCGAGTAATAGGCACAGGGGGCGGCAGTGAGGGGGCGGGACAGGTGGTGGCGAGCAGCGACGGGGATGATGAGGAGTGTGGGGACGAGGGTTTTAAGGGGGTTTTAAGGTGGAGAGCTGCGCCCTCACAGGTAGATCTCCCTCTTGGAGGTCTGGCCGGTTGGAGTGGTGGCCGAGTGGTACTCCACCGTCTGGCTCAGTGGGATCTCCTCCAGCCCACAGTCTTTACCGGACGAGTCTCCACCCCCAGGATAGGCACTGCTGTAGGGCGTCATGAACCGCATGCTGGCCACTTTGGAACTGCTGCCGCCGCCGCTGCCCGTCCCACGCTCTTCCGTCGTCAGGGGCTTGGGGCTGCCGTTGGCCATCAGCTGCTCCTGCCCGTCCATCTCCTGGTAAGGCACAAAGGTGGAGAGCTTGGGGGCATTCTTGGACACCTTGCGGTTGGGGGAAGGCTGACCGGGCATCCAGCAGGAGTCGGAGTGGCCAAACTCGGTGCACTCGTGGGTGCAGTTACCGGTCATTGCCACGTCGGGAAGAGGCCTGAGGTCTGCAAAGAGAAAGACAAAGAGAAAAAGAAAAGATGAGTGATCTGGAAACAACAACAGAGGATGAAGCAGAGATGGAGATGAAGCTGAGGTCTCGCGGCAGAATTTGGAAGACTGGTCCAAAAAGCACTGGAGTACACGGACTATGGCAACAAAAAATATTTTATCAAGAGACTAAAGTTTCAACTCGGACTGTGTCTTCATCAGAGTATATTGGATTTGTATCACTAATCTGTGTTCTAATCTAACTTTCTCAGCGCAGAATATCACAATCCACAATTCTACAAAGTCCCACAATGGTTGGAGGATGCCATCACATGAGTTACATCACACAAACTAAACAAGCTTTCCAGATGGAGGAAACTCTAACTAGATGTGCATCAACTCAACTGACACAGAACTTTTCAACACTAAACTGAGGTTCAGTTTCAACATCACTACTTACAATCATAATCATCAACATGAATTAAAGAGCGTGAGTACTGGTATTGGCAGATATCCAAATTCAGATAGTGGAATCATCAGAACTGAATAAAAGTGGACTGATGCATCTCTGGTTGTTTGGAGCATTGTCGGTCTGTAGTCTCTATTGACTGCTTCCCTCTTGAAATCATTTGACTGACTGGTTCTGGGGCAAGGTCATTCACGCACTTAAAAATCAATTCTATAAAAGAGAGATTTACAAAATTCTCAAAACTTCATAAATTATACATCTTCTGAATTTTACAATGGCGCCATTTTATTGACATCTGATCTTTACCAGCAAGTCTGTAAGTGTCTGCTGTAAACAAAGCTAAAAGCCGAAGAGTTGAACCCCCGTCCAAGTCATATTTTTGAATGCATATGGAGATTGTTACTGAAATTGCACCAGACTTGGACTCCAGATTGGACAGACTGGTGCTATGCAATGATAAAGGATATTTTGATGAATTTGGAGTTTAATTAAATGGGTGGAGACACAAGAGGTGGATTATGGGTTGTGACTATGAGTTGTAGCATTATGATAAAGTGTCTACAAATGTTTCTGTCTTTTATTTTATCCATTTTGTCTGTCTTTTTATTGATATTAATGTTTATTTTTATGTGTTGTCTCCTGTACAGATGCTTGTTTGTGCACTGTGATTGTGTTTAATGCCTGGCTGCAGCACAATTTCCCTTGAGATAATAAAGTTAAGAGTCAAAGTTGACTGTAAATAGAACTGTATTTGACAGAAGACAGATAAAGATTTCCGGTCACAAACATCGGCATTTCTGTGTGCAAAGATCTCTGTGTAAATGTTGCTTTTGTCATCTTAAAACCAACAAACCTGAGAGCGCAGTGTCACAGTTCAGCAGCTCGCAGGCTGGCAGGAGCTGGAGATGTCATTATCCCTTTATCCATGCACACACACAGAAATTAATTAAAGCTCAGTGTGTATTTTTAAAGTCACTAATAGTTCACAAAGTGCCAGGAACGTTGCTTAATTTGTTGCTGAAAGACAGAAACCACATATCAAACAGCGGGTGCTGAGCGTGAAACAGGATCGGCTGATTTAAAGGAGGAAAAAAAAACGCTCGAATTCGTTAAAAACGTTAATTATGTTGCACAAACAGCCAATTAAGGCAAAAATAACAACACTGTAAATGTTTTTTTTTCTGTACCTACAAGAAATGATGCTATGAAAGGTGACAGATACAGAAGATGTTTCATAAATTATTTAATTTATGTCTTCTTTCATTGATTTTGTGGATATTAAGGTCGTGATTTCGCCTTGTGGGTCTTACTTTACTTTCTTGTTCTTTTAATTTTAACTTCAATCCTTTGAGACGGGCAGACGGACAGACAGGAACTGACAGACAGACGGACGCGGGGCTGAGTTCGCATTTAAAAAATCACAGCTTAGAATGGAAAAAGGTCAGAGATGGAAGCAGAAATATCAATGCGTATGCAGAAAGTAACCTTTCTTCTGTGCGTGACATTAGATCATTCTTTGATACTGGAGGCTGGAGGCTGACGGGGGCGGAGGGGGTGCCGGCTCTCCCTGGGGAATGGCGCTTATTTCCCAAAATGCCCTCTGCCTCATGCATAATTTAAATTCATTGCCTCCTTTTTGCAAAAGGAGCTACAGTCGGCTTTTCTGTCTGTTTGCGGGTTGATGTGTACATTCTAATCCCGGGGAGTGCTGAGTAGCGACCGCGCTCTGCGTCTTTTTTTTTTCTGCCCCCCCCCCCCCCTCTTCCCACATTCTCACGCCCGCCGCTGCCGTGGATTTTAGTTTTTAAGCACTTCCCATGCAAAAGCAAGGTGCTTGCAAAAATGTTAAGTCATGTGCGAGTGGCTGCTGAGTTCAGAGCGGCTGTTTAATAAGTGCTTTGCCTCTGAACGTCGTGTCAGCAGCAGGCTTATAGAGCGCGGACGCCCTCAGAGCTGCACGGCTGAACAAACTCACAACAGAACAACAACAGAAGAAGGACTCAGCAGCCAAGTTCAGCTGGGCTGCAGCCTGCAGGGAAACTTTGTTAAACAACAACCAAGACCCCTGACTTAAGGTCTATAAATGCTATTGGAAGTTTTTTTCACCTTTGATTTCTGCAAAATTGGCCACCAGCAGTTAGTTTCAGTTAAGCATTTTGTTGCCAGTAGTGACCACAGTTCCACAGCAGTCGACTGACAGAGGTGCATCCAACATTTAGTCAATTTTGTAAGGAAGCAACTATTGACAGCCATCATTTTTTCTACTCTGCTACGTATTTTGTGTAAGTTGAGATAATATACAAGTTTCTTTCAGTGTTTTCAGCAGTCTAATCCAGAGCAGCAGCACACATAGAAGCAGCACCTTCAAATGTAGCTACTTTTCTCTTTTAAACCATTATTTCTTTGGCCGTACTACTGAAACATGTATCACCAATGACAGAAATACACTCATAGGCGTTGGAAAGGAAGTGTGGGGTTTGCAGTTGTTAGTTCAGTGACTGCCAGCCCCGTCCAGGGTTCAGTATTAGTTGCATCAGAAATCTTCTTGCCCAAAGTCAATTTTTGCTCGCTTAAGTACAAACTGTTTTATTTGCTGTAATTAAATAACAACAAAGACTAAAGTTAATTACCATGTTTAATCTGTGGCTGCAATGTCAATAAAATGCCAGAAAATAATGAAAAGTGTGCATCCCAGTTTTCCACAGTCGGTGGCGATATCTTTAAATCTCTCATTTTGTCAGAAAAAACCCAAAGATATTCAATTTAATATAATAATAAACAAAAGAAATAAAACAAAGAAAAAAGAGAAATTTCAATATTTAAGAGGCTGAAAACAGCATTTTCTGCCATTTTAATGAAAAATGACTTTCATGATTAATGGATCCTCAGAGTAGTTTAATTCTTTTTTACCATTTGCCCAGTCAGGCAAGCGAGTTGCCAGATTTACTTGCCCAACATGGCATTTTACTTGCCATGGGCAATACTAATTGCAAAAGCCCTGCTTTCCATGGTGTTGGAGCCGCGAGAGTTTTGCCCTTAATAGGCTTAATCTTTCTGGCCAAACACTAAACATTTCATGCAATTTTGCCGTCAAAGAGTTTTCATGTCAGAAAAATCATGACTTTTACCTAAGTTGGTTCATGCCCCCATCGCCCAGCTCCTTAGGGTTAACTCTAACTCTAACCCAGCTGCAGGGAGTATGTATTTGTGGGCCAGTGGTGTTTGTTTTGGGGGATAACAGGCTGTCAGAGAAATGGGCTTTTGGCCCAATGGAACAGTTTTTGGACTGTAATAATTAGTAATAATAATAACAATAATAATAATTTTATTTACAGAGCACTTTTCAAGCAATAAGCAGAAACTGCTTTCCGAGGTCAGAAAATTAAAGACATAATCATCAATTTGAAACATTTACTATTGGGGTTTTTGAAAACTGGGCAGAGTTTGAAAGTCATGGACATTTATTTTCCAGGGAGAGCCCAGTGATAGATGCTGTCAAGTTGCATGATGGGAAGTATAGGTCAAGCCTTCCTGAGCATAACTCATATTAATTGCTAAAGGTCTGTCTCCTGGGTGGCATGCCAATGTTAAGATAGTCCATTATTCCCAAACCCCAAAAGTCCAAAAAGTCCCACTGGACCGAAAACCCATTTGTCCGACAGCCTGTTATCCAGAAGGGCAAAACCCAGCTGATTCAGCACCATGGACAGGGCTGGAAGTCCCTCAACTAACAAGAAGAGGGTGTTTGATTTGGGCTCTCGGACAAATGGGCTTTCAGTACAATTGGACATCTTTCAAACTATTGGGGTTTTGGAATATTGGGCTGTTGGAACGATGGGAAATCTCTGCTTGTGTCTTTCTAAGTCTTTCTAAAGTTCAGACTGAAAAAAAAGCCTTCCTGTTCACGCCTCAATCAGAAAAAAAACAGGCTCGTTCTGAAAAAAGTGCATTTTGAAACAGCTTTAGGAACCATCCAACGCCTGAAAATGTGTCATGTCATCCGTCTTCTTTGTATTTCTCTGAATATCAGTCCTCCTGAGTTCACCCTCCTGAGTTCAGTTACAGATGTTCCCTTCTGGAAGGCTTACCACTCTGTCTGTTTCTGTTTGTCACTTATACGAGCTCTCTGACACTTGTCAGAGTGGAGCGTCTTTCTCAGGGGAGCCATCTTTGAACAGGTGATGTTTACAAGTATAAGAGGAGATAAACAGAAAGCTCACCTTCTGTTCAATCATTCCTGCGTGGCAACTGTTGCTTGTATTACAACTGGTCTGCTTTACACCTATATGTATATATTTGTGTATTTAATGTGAATGTATGAACACAAACTGGCTGTATGAGAGAACTCTGTAAGTGCTGGAAAAAATCCTCAAAATGCACTTGACATATGAGTCAATATTTTAACAATAACTAATTAAAAACACATAAAATATGGGCCAATCAGAGTGTGACCCTGTGCTCAGGCCCTCAGCACAGCGATCTGTTGCCCTAATCACAGGATTTAGCGCTGGGCTGGTGGGGGTCGTGTTTGTCCTAATTAAGCACAAGAACTAATTGGCTCTGGTTTGAGATGGAGCTAATTGGCGAGCATGACGGGAGGAAGAGTTTGGGCGGTTAGAGTGGGTTGTTGTGGCTAAGATGTAAGATCAATAACGGTTTTGGCTAATAAGGCCTTCATCTGGTGGTGGACACGAGCGGACTGCTGCCGCCGCCGCTCCTGCCTTCAGCCCAGATCATCATCAAAGGAGATCCGAAGGCTGATCAGATGCTGATGAAACATGCTGACAAAGCAGTGTTTACAGCTGCTCACTCTCATTAGTGACTGAAGCACAAACATCACCATCATCTGAGAACTTTGTCACCTCAAGAATAAACATGCAAACAACAGACAATTAATACAGACTTTGATTTTTAAGTGTTCTCTAATTTACCGTACTGTGATTATTTGCTGCATTTTTGCCTTATTTATTTATTGGGCTGTTACAAACTATCAACTCTATTGTTTCTTAAAGACCAGTGATGGCAACATTAGTCTCTCCATCAGCATTTTGTTCCAGAATGAGATACCTCATCAACACCTGGCCAGGTTAACATGAATTCTGCTGCAAATATTCAAAGGATGCTGGTATTTGTCCTTTCCCCCCTGCACTGCTGGGGCCCCACAAGCTGCTCTTTGGCTCCAGATTGTGTCCCACACCTCTAACCACTGCTCATTTCTTGTTTTGCCACAAAAAGTAGCTCCGTGACCACCAGATATGCCTGCGTATGTGGTTCCCTGTAAAGTTTTATCCTCAAACTGCAAGCCTTCACCAACACAATGGTACAGTTTCACCAACATCCCAGTTCCTTTACGCTTCTTAGTTAAACATTCTACAAACAACACAGTACTCATTGCTAGCTACCGATATCTGACAGCTGCTGAAGTCAAACTGCGAACACGAGGGCCAGATGTATCTGCCAGTGCAAATAAAACATGAGCTCACAGATTCATCTGGTTTCCAGGCTATAAATGCAACCCAGCATCCAGTGAAGTTAAATTAAAATCTGTATGAAAATATATATTAACATGACTCATATAATTAGCAAAAATAAATTGGCCTATTCATTAATAAAATGAATTACCTACACATTATCGAAACATTTAGCTGTATTATTTAAGTGTACACTCACCAAAATGGATTGTTTGGTAACTTCATAAGCAAGAGAAAAATGCAGAGTGTGAAGTCAACACTAGCCATCACACAACTGCTGCAGACCTAGCAGCTACAGATAAGCACAAACAAGAAAAATATTCAGTGCAGTACTTGCAGTAGGGGGTCCCTGCTCTGCCTCTCGATCAGCTCAGCCAGGGGTCTGCAACCTGCGGCTTCAGAGATGCATGTGGCTCTTTTGCCCCTCTCCAGTGGCTTCATGTGGCTTTTGACCAAAAATTATTTGGAAATAAGTAACGGTTATTTAACATTTTCATTTTAATTTATCATTGTTGTGGGCCTGAATTGATTCTTATGTTTTACAGTTGTAAAAATATGTAGTCTATATACCAAATTTTCAGAAATATTTTGATATTTTGTCAATCCTACATCTGTGGCTCTGCCTTTTACTGTTAAGTCTTAAGTCTCCCTACACTAGCTGTGGATGGCAAATCAAAAAAAAACAAAAAAAAAACAAAAAAAAAAAGTCTCTGAGAATTTAATAGTTGCCAAAAATGTCTCTTTTGTGACTGAAGGTTGCTGACCCCTGAGCTAAGGGGTCCATGGCCTGAAAAATGCTGTAGCTGCCATGTGTACATGTTGCAGGAAACATTAGCACTGGACGTAAAAAAAGCATGATGTTGTCCATGTGTTGGGTTAGATGATGATGGCTGCATTCCTGCAGAACTCTGCCTCTTCTTTTGGCTGCTTCCTGTTGGGGGGTCTCCACAGGGGATCATCTGTTCCCCACTGGAAAACCAGGCAGGCTCTGCCCAAGCCGGCATGGAACCGATTGCATGATCCGCATATTTGATTTGGCGAAGGCTTTTTACACTGAACACCTTCTTGATGCAGCTTACCCCAGTGGCTGTGGAGCAACCTGGGATTCAGTGTCTTGCCCATGGACACTTTGACATGTGGACAAGAAGAGTTGGGCATCATATGGTCAACCCTGTAATCAGTAGACAGCCATCTTTAGCCCCTTAGCCACAGGAGTATGTTCAGGCTGGATGCTTCACACTGGTGGGTGTGATGAACACCATAGCCTCACGGGGACGCTGCGAGGGCTTTAAACTGTTAACGTTCCATTAACCACAGGGAGTCACATGACAGATGTGGCAGCCACAGCATCGGTCGGTGATTTCAGCTTTCTCATGAGTACTTAAGGGAAGTTTGAAAAGTTCTGAGGTAACCCCTGGAGGAGGAAGCGCTATCTCTCCTGCTCTCTGTACTGTACCCTCGGCGAAGCTCGGCGGCGGCGCTGTCAGAGGGCCGTAACGCTGAATTCAAGGTTGCCTCTATTAGTCAAGGCTATTTAAAATGGAGTAGCCCTCCTGAGTTTTTCCCCCTGTAGCCCTTATCTGCACTCCTGAGTTCCAGTTAACCCCAGGGACCCTCGCTCGCCCTGACGGCCTCTCTCTCTGCATAATACACTCCGCTACCTTGGTCACCATTTTCCGGTCAAACTAATTAGATTTCAGAGTCCCCGCTTGGGAAGATGTCAGTGGTATGAAATGAAAATAATTTCCAGATGAGTATCTGACATTTTACGCTGTCGACTAGAGTAAAGAGCCCAGGCGGATTGGCTCCCTCTTTTCCCTTTTTTTCCCTCCTCCTCCTCTTCTTCTTCTTCTTCCTCTTCTTTTCCGCTCCATCACTTTAGTCGCAGAGATATGCTAAATCCTCGTGCTTCCCCTCTCTCTGCTCAGTCCTGGGTGATAAATGGAAGCGAATGTACACAAAAGAGAGCTTCTATTTTTTCTGCTTCTGCTTGAAGTGTTAATGTGTTTAATTACTTTGAAGCTGGGGTCTGTGTGTGTGTGTGCGTGCGTGTGTGTGTCTGTGTTGCAGTTAAAGCTGCAGCAGGAAAACCTTCAATTAATGCCTTTTCTCTGTCGATGACAATGGCTCCAATTTATCTTATAGGAACAATAGAGGAGCGAGAGGAGGTGCAACTGCTCTGAACGCTCAAAGACGCCCAGGAGAAAGCGAACGACATGCTGCTGCTTCCCCCGCTGCAATCAGTGATGACGCCAACAGCCCACACACACACGAGGATACCTAAGTTTTAGAGACATGTCGCTGAGTTAGACTCATTCCCCGGAGGCCATAACCACAATGCGGGGATCAGTCTATACAACATTTATGTCCGTTTCATGTGTTTGGGTGGTCATAGTGTCGGATCAGGTGATTATGGCATCTTATATTTCTATCTCGTCTTGAGTGAAATACATGTCAGATGATACTATAGCATTTGCACCAATGTGACAGTCTGGAAACACCATGCATCTGGTTGCTGACCAGATACTGGGATGTAAACAACAGAACATGCAAAATATTTAATTTAAGCCGACTCTAAGATGTCTAACAGTTAGGGAGAACACATGGAAGCTGCTAAAACTTAAAGAAGGATTTGGTCGGCAGTACATGGTGCGACACTTTGAGGGACTAAGGTTAACAGGTGGCAAAGATCTGTACAAACTTGCTCCTTTGTCTTGAAATGACTTGATAATTTTGCCTTCTGTTTCCTCTGTTCTTTTCTATCAGCAGCAGAAATAGCAGAAGAAATGTAGAACAGTCTTCAGTGTGTTTAGTTTTTGTGTCCAAAATTGTTGCAGTGAGACATCAACCACACACACTTGACCTTCTCCACCTTCTCCAGTCACCTCAGCTGGCAGATCTTCATCAGCTCCACGTTCAGATTGTTCCAGAAATATCAAAGTCCATAAATAAAGCCAGTGACCGCTCGCACACAATCGTCACTCTCCATATTCTCATGATCAGTCCTAATCGGCAAAGCAAAGTTCACCATAACAAAAGTTAAATGAATAAATCATGTTTACATGTTAAAACTTCCATCTTCAAACCACTGTCCCAATCATTTTGGTGAGGTGTGAAGCTGTCCTATTGCTGTGAACATAAATACTGCGGTGACACTCGTGCATAATGCTGCATGCATGATGGCAGCATTAGACAGACAAACCAGACAGAACGGCGCCAAACACAAGTTGTGATCACGCTGTGGTTTCTGGCAATCAGCTGTTACCAGCAGGAGATAACGACAGGTGTGTGTCTGATATGACTTCCATCTCAATTCCTTTTCTTGGTTTCCGGTTTTTGCCATGAATCGCTGCAAGAACCATCAGTCAGCTGATTACTGTGCATCAGCCTTCATGAGGTGCTTTGCATTAACCATTAATGGTTGAATGTGGGCATGTAAAGGGCTGATCCGTGTGGGTACATTTCCAGGTGGACTGACTTCTAAAGGGAACATTGACTGCAGGGGTGCACAGCATGGCTTTAAAAGTCTGATTATTTTTTGGCGTATGTCTCTTTCAGCTCTCATGTGGATGTACATTACACTGATACAACACATGATACATACACATATGAACCACTATTTTGTCAAATTCCATCCCTTGGTTAGCATTTCTCAGCTACTGTTGGGTTCAAATTACACTTGATGCTGTTCCTGACTGTCCCACATCAACGAAACCCTGAACTTAGAGGGTCAATCCACCTCATCTGGAGTATCATGACCTCAGACTCTGATAATGTTCCCACCAGATCTTACTGACTGTATCTATAGTTCAGATTTTACTCTGAAATAACAACAGTGTGGTTGTTTTTACTGAGCAGTGATGCAAACACACCCGCTGTAAACCTGCATCTGTATTCATGGTCACACACCACGTCAGTACAAATCCTCAGTTCAGTAATGACCACACACACACAACACACACACACACACACACACACTCACTCCTGTCTTATGTGTACTTTCCATCAGAGGTTCAGTGTGATCCTGGTTTGTCGGTGTGACTGCGCTCGATGTTCCCATAAAGATTTTACAAGCTGTCCCAGAACTATTACATAACCTTACTTTAAAATGTAATATATCTGTAACAATAAAATACTGTAATTAAAGCTGAACTTCACAAGATAATGAAAGAGATAATGGTGACTGAAGAAAATCATTAAAAACACTAATATATCTTGTTTTTTAGTATACAGTGTTTCACAAACTGATTGTTCTGATTTTAGGTTTCGCTGTTCCTGCTCATCCTGTGCTCTTTCTGTTGCTTTCTGTAAAAAAAAAAAAAATCCAGACAAACATTTGATGGATTGTCATGACATTTGGTACAGATATTTATGATCCACAAAGGATAAATATCAGGACTTTGTTGATCCTGTGACTTTTCAGCACCACTGGCAGGTCAAACTTGAAATGTGACCAATATTTTGGAGATTAAAGTTGATACTTTTATGTTAACTTTTCAAATCTATGCTGTCATGTAAAGGTGCAGAATTCCTGAAGTATAAACAAAGTGTCCACACAGCTTCAATAAAGTTATTAATTCACACCACAAAGGAGTGTCAATGAGCCTTACAGCCAATCAGAATCAAGCATCCACCAGGATCATGTTTGGACATATCTGGGGCTTAAAAGGAAGTGGAAGTTGGTAATACAAATATAAAAATTTTCTAAAAAATAAAGTATTTTGGGAAACGTGCTTTCATTCTAGGAGTAAGATTAGAGAGTCAGGATGTTGTTAGCCTAGCTTAGCATAAATACTGGAAGAAGGGGAAAAGTTCAAAAACACACATGCAAAAGCCTCTATAGACCAGTTCAGAGGAAAGAGTCACAATGAAAGAAGTGGAAAATTTCCGTGAAAATTTTTCAGATTCATTCATTTAAATTGTAAAGACATAAAAAAGGCTTCATAGTTCAATAATATCTCATTCACAAATCACCCATTAATGGTGGTAACCTGCTCTCTCTACATGGGTATCCTGTGTTGACATGGTGCAGTGTTTTTAAATACGTCTATATGTCTAATATCTTTCTAATCCATTTTTCTTGTGTTGTTCTTTTACATAACTAAGTAGAACGGATGTCACAGTGATGTCACAGTGATGTAACTGGTCTTAATGAAGAACTACAGGCGTTTGCAGCTTGGATTTCCACTCTCCTCCTCTGGGTAGCCAGCGGGCTAGATGAGTATTCTTGTCAGCTAATGCTATATTTTGACTAACAGCCTAAAAGCTACAGGCTGGGGTGGTTATAACACAGTTATGACATGGCTGCGGACACCAGAAGCTCGCACACAATGCATCCTTTTACATGGCAGCAGTGTTCAAATGGCTCCACAAGCAGGAGAACTCAGCTTTCTTGGTAAATATAGCAGCACTGAGACATTTGTTGCATTTTCCATCAACACTGACTGGACCTCTACATAAAATGTGAAGACTTTTCCCTTTAACACACAGACATGAGGTTTATATTGATCTTCTAAGGAAAAAAAGTGTCCCAAAATGCTGAACTATTAGCACTATTATACTTTTTTTTATTGCCAGAAAGATTTTGTGCACTCTGCCCTTAAATGAAGAGCATGTTGACTGTGAACTGCACTTGTTGGTGTCTTTTCATAGCAACTTTTTTTAAGCACAAAGACATAAATTCAGGTTAAAATCATTTTTCACTGTGTGCTACTTTCAAGAAATCTTGGTATTTTTCTTCTGTCTATAATTTTTTCCTTTGTTTCTCGCTTCCATCCCTCTTTTCTTTGTTTCCTCTCCCTCCATCAGTCTTTTTCTCCCTCTGTCTGTGGTTTTGTATCTCTCTCTTTCTCTCTGACCCCCCAGTCTGTCTCTGTGTGGAAACCTTGCCGGCTCTAATTAAACTTTGGGCAGATTAGAACTTTGCCTTGTCAGTCTTTATTCATGCTTAAACAAGTTATTACTTTTTGAGAAATTAAATTAGCCGGCAATTAATTAATCGACACAGAGCTGGGAAAGAGGACGGAGGGGAGGAGGGACGGAGGGAGGCAGGGACGGGAGGCGAGGGGAGGGGAGGGAGGTGAGGGGGGAGATGAAAGTGGAGGAAAAGAAGACAGGAAAAAGGGGGGGAAAGAAGTCGGTTTGGCAGAAAATGAAGGAAAAGGAAGACATAGATTTATCTCAAAGATGGAAGGAAAGCAAAAAAAAAAGAGAATTATAGATATTTAAATGTCATCTGTTCTTTCACTAATTAGCAGGAGAGAGTGATGAAGATGAAAATATTGTTTTCTTCTTTCAAACATCAAAATTTGATGCTTTCAGAAGTCAAAACTAACCCTTCCTCCTCCTCCTCCTCCTCCTCTCCTCCTCCTGTCTCCTGCAGAAGGGTTATCAGACAGACAACCACTCCTTCCATCCTCCTGGTTTTCCAAATCCAAAATTAATTCACCCTCTGACTCCTTCTGAAAGCAGAACAAACACCAAACAGGCTGATAAAGAGAGAAATAAAAGAGTCTCTACTGTGTTTTTCCTTCTGCTTCTCGCTCTGATGGGTTTTCTCTCTTTTTTCTCGTTTGTTTAACAGCGGCGGTGTCTCCTCCTGCTCCTGCTCCTGCCGGTGACATCGACGTATTGACTGACATGTTTAAAATTAGCCCCCCCTTCCTCCCCTCAACCTCCCCTCTGTTTCCTGTGAGGTATAAATCCATTTCCTGCTTTAAAACCCCCGGTGTCCAACCAACCAAACGACAGAGCAGCCGAGGCGAGGAGGCGACAGTCGATGTGAAATAACGGCGGTGTTAACGGCAGCGCACCGCAGCATGCGAAGGTTTATGTGACCTCGACGTGGAGCGATGGAGAAAAGAAAGAGTGAAAAAACAACAGGAGAGGGAGAAGAAAATGTTTGTCCTCCATCCTCTCTTGACGGACTGCTGGTCAGTCATGCTGTTACACTCGCTGTGACGGGCGTGTGCTGTCCTCCTTCCTTTCTTTTTTCCATCCAACAATTTCAATTGATTTTTGTTCAAATTCTCAACACAAGTCCGTCCTTCGTTCATTCTCCCACTCTCCCAACATTTTCTGCGGGACACAAACTCTGATACTGATATTCTGAAAAGCTCCTCTAGAATCATCGTCAACTCATCTTCCTCT
This sequence comes from Lutjanus argentimaculatus, assembly GCA_034769285.1. Lineage (NCBI taxonomy): Eukaryota > Metazoa > Chordata > Actinopteri > Lutjaniformes > Lutjanidae > Lutjanus > Lutjanus argentimaculatus. The sequence continues at coordinate 1,911,626 of JAWZSL010000040.1, read as the reverse complement.
CCAAATTCAAGAGGCCATCTCGGGTGACTCATTTATAAATAAACTCAGTGGTTCACAAGCATGGATGAGGTGAGGTTCACCACTTTATAAAAACTGTAAATAGTCCAACAGTTTAAAAACGTTTCTCAACACAAAACTGCAGGAATTTATAGATTTCACCATCTACAATCCATAATATCATGAAAAGATTCAGAGAATCCAGAGAAATCTCTGCACGTAAGGAGCAAAGCTGAAAACCAACACTGAATGTCTGTGACCTTTGACCCCTCAGGCAGCACTGCATTAAAAACTGCATTAAAAACCCACATCATTGTATAAAGGATACTACATGGGCTCAGGAACACTTTGGAAAACCGTTGTCAGTAAACACAGTTTGTCTCTGCAGCTACAAATACAAGTTAAGACTCGACCATGCAAAGAGAAAGACATATATCAACAACATCCAGAAACACTGCAGACTTCTCTGGGCCCGAGCTCATCTGAGATGGACTGACGCAAAGTGGAAAAGTGTGCTGTGGTCTGACGAGTCCACGTTTCAGATTGTTTTCACAAATCATGGACGTCGTGTCCTCCGGGCTAAAGAGGAAAAGGACCATCCAGATTGTTACCAGCACTAACTTCAAAAGACAGCAGCTGTGATGGTTTGGGGGTGTGTTAGTGCCCATGGCATCATGGGTAACTGTCACATCTGTGAAGGCCCCATTAATGCTGAAAGGTACGTCTTTTTCAGAGACGTCCCTGCTTATTTCAGTGAGACGATGCCAAGACACATTGTACTCGTGTTCCAACAGCACGTCTTCATAGTAAAAGAGTTCAGGTACTAGACTGACCTGCCTGCAGTCCAGACCTGTCTCCCACTGAAAATGTGTGGTGCATTATGAAGCACAAAATACAACAACAGAGACCAAACAGGACTGTTGAGCAGCTGAAGTCGTATGTTAAGCAAGAGTGAAAAAGAATTTCACTTTCAAAACTTCAACAACTAGCATCCTTAGTTCCCAAACACTTACTGAGTGTTGCTAAAAGAAATGGTGATGTAATAGTGTTAAACATGCTTTTGGAACGTAGAATGAGTGCACATTTACAAAAAAAAAAAGTTTGGTAGTCTGAACATTAACACCTTTTCTTTGTATTGGATTCAATTTAATATAGGTTTTTAAAAAATGCAAATCATTGCATTCTGTTTTTATTTAATGTTTTACAAAATGTTCCAAAATTTTGAAATTGGTGTTCTGCACAAAAACACTTCTGTATCTACATAAGAAAACTAATTAAAAACTTAGCAAATCTCTGCTGGTTGCATCTGGCAGTTGTGGTGGCACTGACCTAAACTCTACTGAGTGTGATGCAACGCCACAATGCTGCCGGTGCCGGCCTGACCCGTATGTTTACAAAGATGTCTTGCACCTCATTCAGCCAGCCTATGTGTTTCCTGTTCTGCATCTGTCCAGCAGGTCAGAAGTCAGGAGGAAAACTGTTCCTGGCTATGATTAATTAACTGTGCATGCAGCACTAAACTGGACAGATTTATAGAAATGTTTTGGTTGAACCTCCGAGGCATCCGATTGGTGTTGCGGTTCGAGAGCAGAGAGAGCAAACCAAAGTTTTTATTTGTAGCGTTTTGTATTTGAGAGCGGCGGCTGAGTGCAATAGAAACAGCCTGAAGCTATATCAAGTACAATAACACAGCAGCGTCTCCTGACCATAAATATTTGACCACGGTGCCCTGGCATGTGTGTGTTAGTGTGTGAGAAAGAGAGAATATGTGAGAGAGAGAGTGCGTGAAAAGAGAGAGAGGTCATTAGGATGCTGAGGAACATGGTTTGTGTTTGCTTTGAATGCACAAACTGACCTGAATACACAAATTCTGGCTGGGCTCGGAGCTGGCAGCCGCAGCACATCTGCATCTCTTTAAAGGGAGATTCACTCCCTCATCTTTTCACAGATGAGGTCTCACTTTGCTAATTTTATGCAGAAGGTGCTCCTACTGTAAACCAGCCACTGCAGGGCCCACATGTCTGATTGGTTAAGGATTGGTCTCATTTACGGAGACAAATGACCAACTAGTCAGCCAACGATTGTATTAGATTCTCATTTCCAGACACATTTATGTTTATGTATAGAGACTCTTGTTGCCAGATTTAACTACACGCTACATTTACTCTGTTCCAGCTCAGCAGAGAAGTCTTACTGAGTCCAAACAGACAGTCTGGGGTTGGTGGATTTTCTTGAATGAATAAGGATTGTCAAAGGTGAGGCTCGACTCACTACCGTAAAAATATGGGGTTTGGGAACAGACTTTTCTAAATGGCCGCCTTCTGCAACATCAAACTTTTTGTCAACGTTTTCTTCTGTGATATAAATGAAAAGGTGTCCTCATACAAGAGTCTATCAGCTTCTCATATGTAGACAACTGAGACCTGTATCCATTTTTGTCTCTGTGTGGCCATGTGATTTTGTTTTTGTCTCCCAAATGGTCACTGTGAACGATTTCTAAAATATAGATTTTTTTGTCTTTCTAAAACTCAAAGATTGAAGTTCATCTAAAGAAGAAATGTCAATTATCTTAACAAATGATTTTAAATTGGCAAACTTTTTTTTCAATTTATTTGAAAACTTTTTTTTTCCAGTGCACCTTTTCATCTCTATGTGGACACCTACAGTTAGATTTTTTTGTCCACACTGACATCTGAAACTGCCACTAATTGGAAGTGAACAAGCAAATTTGTGCAAAATAAATGTCCAGATATAGGCTACTACTGTATGTGTGATGTCACAGTGGCACGCTTGTGTTTCTTCCTCTGCAGATAAGTAAGTTAAGTGTTTAAGTTATTTATTTAAGCTTCAGCAAAGTCTCGCAGAGAGAGAGAGCGATTCTCGTGAGAGCGGACAGTGGAGGTGAGATCGAACATGACACATTTTTGTTTCTCTCCCGCATCACACATGGAACAGATCAGCCCCACTGTGGAGGATTTACTGGAGAAACATTTATCGACCACTACTACTACCAACAGGACAACATGAATGGCAGCTCCTCCACCAAATCCACCAAAAGAAGGAAAACAGATTCATCCACGGACACAGATGACCGACAAACTACAGAGGTCGAGGTCAGTATTCTGTGTCTTTAATATAGCAGTCATAGTTACTTGTTTTCATAGTAATGAAAACACTGCAAACTTAATTTAATAAATTTAATAAATTTCGTTGGGCACAGTTTCACTGTTGGAAAAAAGTGGCTCAAACAGGAGCAACTGAAACTGTAAATTCTTGGTGGGAAATGAAGAACTGACTCTTCAAACTAAGAAAGTGTAAAGAAAAATCAAATTAATTTATTGATCAGTGTAATGTCACACAGCGCTCAGCACTGGAGAAAGGTCTGGCTCCATGCATACACATTCTGCAGAGGAAAAAACTTTGTTATGCATTTGCACCATTAGTGTCCTAGGCACTAATTTGCCATTTCCAACATGTAGTTAGAGTCAGAGGTTTTCTGTTCCGGAGTTGAAGCCCATGGCAGGATTAACAGCAATGTCTCCGGTGATCAACTATCATCAGTGTGGATTAATCCAAGTGTGCTCTTCCACAACAACAGAAGGTCGGTCTTTGAAGGGTTTATTGCTGGGCAATCTGCTGCATCCTCTCATGCCATCACACTTACGCCGTGAGAACTAATTCGTAAATAAACACATGCAAATATCTAAGAGTTCAGGCACTGACAGAATAAGGTAACTACAATGCGTCAGCCCACATGAAATAAGACATTACATTAAGTAATACCTCGTGCGTGTTGTAAGAGAGTTAGCCAGAAATCCTTTAGTTTTAAGTTCCTTAGGTTCTTTACGTACTTAGCTTCAGACTTAACTACTGCAAAACGCAGGCTACGAACGTCGCTCGGTATACAGTCCACATGAACTGCCCGTAGTGCCCACAAGCAGAGATATGGTTCGGCAAGAAACTACGATTTAACAATAAGCTTGTGCTTACAATTTTAGTAATTAAATTATTTACCTACACAACAATTTATACATCAATTTACATTACTTCAAATTATTATTATTTATATTATTTATGCAGAATCCTGACCTTTATATTATTATCGTGTATCTAGACACAATTATGTAACAACACTTCCAAGTTTTGACGAAAAGTTTATTTGTTGAATTATACAAATTACCCAAACTTCGAATTCAGTCAATGTAAAATTTAAGGCGCTCAACTATTTTTGAGTTAACAACTGTCATTTACAGTGTAGTGGATAATGTATGTCTCACTTTGAAATCAAAAACCCAACTCAGAACTTCCATTTGTGTCCATGAAGCTGTGAAATGTGATCAGATCTGATGGGAGTGATGGATAAAACAACTGTAATAAGCCCCAGATTGTGTAAAAGAAAACAGATTTTCTGCTTTAATGTTCCCGCTGAGACGGAGAGACGTGCCTCGCGTGTGAATATGACTGTCAGACTGGACTTTCAGGCCTGTCAATGTTGTTTTCCATGCATCAAACAATCACTAATGTTGTAGGTTTAAAGTGTTCCTGTTTACGCCTGTCTCTTGAAGTTAACTCACATGCTCGCACATCAAACGTGGAGCTGAAGACAGTAAACCAAACTCAGTGACCCTCCCCCGTAACAGAAGCATCCGCGCTCGTCCCGACTGTAAATAACTTCAACCGACCGGGAAATAAAAAAAATAAAAAGAATCTGAGAAACCTGCAGATCAGATCTGAAAAAGGACAGAATTAGCGGCGAGGTGAAATGAATCTGCACAGTGAAAGAAACGCCAACCAGTCAATTATTAATAGTGCCGAGGAAAAAAAGGAGTCCACACACACACAACACACACACACACTCGTACTTACACCCCTGTGGAATCAGCCTACTATGAAGGAAAAATTCAATTATCCTACAAAAGTGAATAAATTTGCAGCATCGCAGCCCGTGGCTGTAGCTGCTGCTGCCATCTCCCAGGATGCATTTGGGAATCATATGGAAGAGAAGAGGGGGGTGCACGGGGGGGTTGAGGCATATTAATGGGACGTTGCAATCTTTTAACTCTGTCACAGTGAGAACACACTTAGAGCTGCTCCTTTACATTCAGCACAGTGTGTGTGTGTGTTATAACCCTTGGCAATGAAAGGGAAACGAGCTCTTTGGCACTGCGAGCTGCTGATGTTCCAGTTAAAACATCGGACTGTTTCTGTTTAATAACAAAGAAAAATAGGACACTCGACAGCAGAAACACTAAAAACTGAATTGGACTCAGTTTTGTTTCATTAAGCGAAATTAAAGTGAGTTAATCACAATTAGACCAACTAAATATCAAACAGACAAATCAAATGTCAGGAAAACAGCAGGTTTAATCAGCAAAATCACTTTCTTCTGATAAATAAGAAAGTAATTGGAGTAAATACACTGAAGATGCACCACACGTGTTACCTTAATCTGTTGATCATTTTCTTGATCAATCGATTGGCTGCTTGGTTGATAAAATGTCAGAAAATGGTAAAAAATGTTAATCAGTGTTTCCCAAAGCCCTCAAATGTCCACAACCCAAAGATATTCAGTGCAATTCCTACGAAATATATTCACATTTGAGGAGCTGGATCAGAGGTTCACAAACTTTTTCATATCAAGGACTCCCACATTAGGCCATGGACCCCCAATTCAAGAGGATTTTTATCTTACAATCAATCAAAACAGGCCTCTCTATTTCTTCCCTTGTTGTTCCAACTTTTAGAAAGTGTGATCCAAGTTAAAATATTCTTCCTCTTGTTGGAGACCTACAATCCATTCAAGGACCTCTGTTGGTCCCTGGACCCCAGTTTGAAAACCACTGTTCAAGATTCAAGATTTACTTTATTATTCCCAACTGTGGGAAACTTGTAACAGGCTTCAACCCATGCTGCATCCATCCAAGACTAAGAACATAATAAAAAAAAGATAAAGAACAATATACATTGATGTTAAATAAAAACCTACAGTACAAAGTACAGAAAGGCTCTGCTTTCATCTGCCGCCATTTAAATGTGTGTAGAAGTCGGGATAAAAGAGTTTTTAAATCTTTCCACGCTGCATCATGGTACTCTGAACCTCCTCCCGGATGGCAGTGGCTGGTGCTCACTGTGCAGCACATGGGACGGGTCAGTTATTATCTTGTTGGCTGGTTTAAGAACAGCCTGTTCGTGGGTAGACTGCAGGGATGGATGCTGTCTTGCATCTATTATCTTCCATCACTTCCCTCATGCAGAGAAGTTACAGAACCGAGCTGTGACGCCGTCACTAATCAGGCTCACAAAGATAAAGAGCTAGATATAGAGCAGATGTATATGTAATAGATACACAATAATTGGGGAAGTACAACTTGAACTATATGCACTACAACACGCAGTACATATTATTGGATATGCACTAAAATATCTAATGTACCACATCTACAATAGAAAAACCAGGAGATGTGACTCAGATGTACAAATTCATTAAGTACAGGTATTTCCAACATATATTCTAAATATATCATGTGTTTATTGGTACGACTACACCAACAAGGATTCATTCACAAGATACTTAAACCTCTCTTTATCATAAGTTTTTACTGTATGGCTAAATTGAATTTATTTCTTTGATAAACATGACAAATGTTTTATTATTTGCTCTTAGCTGTAGATTATCAGCAGATATCAACCTCAGTGTTGACTGAAAAAGACAAAACAGACAAAACAGAAAACCACTCACATGATTATAATGAAATAAATAGATTGTAATAGATAAATAAAGCCTCAAGCAGCAATAATTTGAGTCCAAGCAGACTGCAAAAAACTGCTAAATCTGACATTTTAAGAGCATAAGACCAGACGCAACCAACAGACTTCTGAAGTAACCATAGGTTGCAGTGAAACGAACTGATTGTCACAATTCAGTTTGGATTGTGAAAGGTTTAGAAATTTAGATTCATTACAAAAAGTCACTCCTACTTAATGGATCATTACCAAATTTCATGCCTCAACAGAGTCATGAGCCTATATTGTGCAATTTTGTGCAAATCCATGCAGCCGATTATGTCCTAACTGTAGATAATTATGACTGTGTTTTGGGATGATTGACCCAACGTTTCAGATGAGTCGTCAAAAATAGGATTTTGGAAAAATTGAGAAAAGTGAGTCCCAAACTTTGACATTTTTGGGGCAGAGGACCAATGGGGCAAAGATGAAGATGATTGCAAATGTCAAACATTGTCATGCTTCCAATACAACAGCATTCATGCCACATTGAAGCATCTGTCTAAGTAGGATGTGTCTTTTCTGTGCATTTCAAAGTGTACAGCAGTGAGCAGCCAGACTTTCTGTGCAGTGTGCAGTTTTCCTTTGATTTGCGTGAACATTCCTGATTTATTTTTCCATCAAGACAATGAATATGACTGTGGTATAAAAATGGTAGTGTGTGTCTGTGTGTGTGTGTGTGTGTGTGTGTGTGTGTGCACAGTGGGTGTGGACGAGCATAAAAAACAAGGGAAAAAGAGAGCACCAGTGGCGGCGCTCAGAGCAGAAGGATTGAAGTTTAGCAGTGAAGTTGTCTAGTGGCAATAAATGTACAGTTTGCCAAAAAATAAACACTGTCTTGTTTCCCAACTGCTGGAAGGGAGTCTGTGGCAGCACACGTTTACATGCATATTGTCCAGAAAATAGAAGTAAAGTCTAAAAAAATAGTAGTAGTAGTATAGTCAACGTAGCTGGGCGGTGAGACACATGGAGCTGGTGCAAACAGCTACATGTGAAAAACAAGTTTGACTCGCTTGTGGTCAAAACAGAGGGTAAACCAAGCCACCGTCAGGTCATTGAGTGTCATGTAGTGCCAAAGCAGTGTGTGGAATTCGTAATCCACTTGTCCTAAAGATGTCCTAAACTAAATTGGCCACCATACAGAGATTAAACCTTTTGATTTATGTAACTTCGTAGCCTTTCAAGCACAACCCACTCGACAAACTTTACTTTTTTGCATCACAAAGTGACAGAAGTATTAGAGAAGTTAAATTAATTTTTACTCCAGGTAACACGTGACTAGACTTTCTGTCTCCATCAGCGTATCCATCAGTTATCAGAGCGTATATTTCTGTTTGTCAGCAGCAGGTTTTCATGTTTCCTCACTGATCATTTCTATCTTTTCACGACTCTAAACTGATCGTATGCTCGGCGTGACGACTGTCAGCGTCTCTGCTCCGAGCCACTTCCCGTTTGATCCGACAGTAACAGCCTACCTGCGGCTGATTGATGTGTTCTCATATTCCTGCTCACATGGCAGAGTGATGCTGCAGACAGATTGATGCCGACACATATGACCAGCCACAGAAAACAACATGTGACAGGCGTGTTGAGGAGCAGCAGCTCGATGACAAGCCGCACAGGTAACGTTTTGTTGTGTTTAGTGTTTGTTCTGCCTTGCATGATCTCAGGGGAAATTTAGTCCTGTTTATACAAGAAATGCCAGCATCGTTTTGTCGATATATGAGCAGAAAAGTTGAGGACTGAGGGCTTCAGCAGGCTGGTTCTTTTGTTAAATTTGATAAAAGAAAACCTTGGACAAAAACTACATTTAACTTATGGGAAAAAAAGGACAGAAAAATTATTTTTTAATCTCCTTTCTGTCCTTCAAGCATCTTAAAATTAGATGAGCTCTTCTTTTTTAGCCTTATTCGTGTCCATATTTTACCCTTTGACAAATATTAGACAAAGCATGAAAAGAAAAAAAGATCCCAAATCAGAAAAACTGGAACGCGAGAGGAGAAGACTCACACACTCTCGAGCAAAACGAGTAACATAATAAATTATAACTATCCACCGTTTTATGTTTACTCATAAATTCAGGCGACACCAGAGATTTACATCAAAACGCATCCTTATTTCAACAGTGATATTTCCCCATTCCTCATACTGAAAGAAACCGGCTCTAAGGACTCTCAAATCGTCTTGAAAAGGGACCGAAACTGTGCAGAGAGATAATTTGACTGAGAAGAAAAAAGAACATCAGGAAGGCTGCAGATAAACTTCCCTGTCAGACTTTGTGTCATTTTCTACACTGAGATGAAGTTTGCAGAAGTTTTTTTTTCCTTTTTTTAATGGAGGAAATAAAGTGTGACAGTCTTTTTTTTCCCTCCCTGCTGGAAATCTAAAAGTCCTCAAACACAAGTCGAGTCCGTCACTGTGCATCCAGGCTGGAGCTCGGCGATGCTGCTCTCTGGAGGAAAACTGCTTCACCAACTAAACTTCATGTGGAAAAACTGGTTCAGTGCAACTGCAGCTGGTGAGAGAGAGAGAGAGAGAGCTGTGCTGCAGCTGCATAATACACAAGTAAGTAAGGAAGTAAAGTTTGTTTTCTGCATATGACACCTTTCTAGAACAGATACCACAAGACCTTAAAGACATAAAGACATAATATAAAAGTTTTACAGGGATAGTTCACCTGAAAATAAAAATTCAGTCATTATCTCCTCCCCTCATGCTGATTGAAGGTCAGGTTTATTTTGTTAGTCCACAAAACACTGCTGGAGTTTCACAGCAATGTTTTTTTACATTTGAAAACTGGTCACCATTCACTCCCATTGTTTGGGAGATTCTGCAACACTGTTTTCCTGTGAAACTCCAGCAGTGTTTGTGGACTAAAAAACTAAACCTGACCGTCAATTGGCATGAGGGTGAGTAGATAATGACTGAATTTTAAATAATTTTATTTTGAATGATCCCTTTAAAGAGAATACAAATAATTAAAAAGGGTTTGTCTAAAGTGGCTCTTGAGCTCCTCTTTAAAGTCTAAAGAGCTCCAACTTGTAGGAACCACAGCCTTAAAGATGCAGATTCCTTAAGTATGAAGTCTGGATGGCCTAAAGGACTGATCAGAAAAAAACTCAAATTTGTGCAAAAATCTTCTCAAACAGAATGAATAAAACTTCCACACCTTAAATCTGTGAAAAAAAATCTAATCAAATTGGTTGAAACAAGTGTTTTCACACTCGAATCTGTGCAGAAAATATTTTCAAACTGAATAAAACAAGCATGTCCAAGTCAAATCTGTGCAAAAATCTTGTCAAACTGAAGACTAAAACTTCCACACACTTAAATCTGAAAAATTGGTCAAACTGGTTGAAACAAGTGTTTGCACACTCGAATCTGTGCAAAAACCTGGTCAAACAGAATGGAAAAACCATCCACGCACTCACTTAGGACACACTTGGACCTAAAAACTAAAAACCCTGTGACAGGGACACAGACATCTTGCTAAGGCAGGTGAAAAGATAATGATGACAGAAGTTTCAGACACAATTCACCTGAAGTTAGAAAATGTTTCTCAGCTGAAACTAACAGGAATGAATGAACACTTTACGTGCTGGTTAAAAGTGACACCAACATTTCACACCAACTATCACACCATTTATGTTAATACTGGAAGTTTCTGCAGGTCACAAAGTCCAAAGTCAACATTCACTGTCAACACAGGAGGCAGTTTGCTCTTTATGTGGTGAAGACAAAGGTGTGGAGTTCAGCGTGGTGCACAGCCATGTAGTGCTTCTAACTTAACCTTTTGTCACGATCCAACAGCCCGACCTCACCCAAATGTTTCAGCTGCTAACCTAAAACTGGAGCTGAAAAAATGTTGACACTGATGAGAAAGCAGTCTCATCACAAAGTACATTTAGAAGCTGTTCTGGAGCTTTCAGTTATATCAAACGATCTTCAGCAGCACATGGAGGTCGCTTTTAACCCAACAAGTACAAGAAGTCCACATTTTAGCATTTACAAATCTGACAAACTTCATTTGCTGATGAATTTCATGTGATATGATCAAGTGCTGTACTGAGGCTCTGCTCAGGCTGCAGACAGAACAGATGTTTCTCAGATCAGATTTTTGGGACAGACAGTTTGCACTGGTATTTGCAAGTGACAGGGTTCTTACGGAAACACTTGAATTTGAATGTTTTCAAGGCTTCAAAAGTGCTTGGATTTTGGATAAAGTTTCTGAAACCACTTGAAATTGTTATTGCATTACTTTCATAAGAAACTGTTCTCTGACTTAATAATTTGCTTTTTAGATAAATAAATAAAAGAGAGAACCAAACTGCTTTCGCACAAAATAAATAAAGATGAGTCCACTTGAGTCCCTTGCACGTGCATGTGGACACACACATTTTGGCTCAGCCAAACTGAAACATGAAACTGTTGTTTTCCTTTAGTTTGTCACTCTTCTGTAGAATGCTATCACAAAACATGTTTTTTAGGTTGTTTATGGCACAATAACATCTGATTTAATGTGATGAACAAATGAAACAGGACCTCATCAGTTTGAGGGTATAAAGCATGTATAAATATGTCATTTGCCACAGATGTAAGGTGCTGGAAAAGCTTAAAAATGCACTTTGATGATGTTTAAAAAGTGCTTGAATTTATGTTTTGAAAAGTTTTAGGATCCCTGAAGTGATCAGATCAGATTTGTGTGTCCAGACCTCACCAGCCTATCTTCCAGGGTAACAACATAGGCATCAGTAGTGTGCACTATGTATGATTATCTTTTGATAAATTGTCTTGCTCCGGTTGAAACCTTACAACTTTTCCTGTACAGAAGCCGCATCCCAAAGTTCCAGCAGACAGTTTCCTTTAGCGTCTATCCAAGGACTGTTGTTCTCAGTGTTGTCTGCCCAGCTGCTCTGATGCGCCTCCGTCACTCTGGATTTCATGTTGTTGTTTTGAGTTATGCAAAAACCACTTTGAAATCCAATTTGAGCGTCCAGGCTGAGACGCATCTGTGGAAATCCCATTGGAATCACATTTCAGACTACCTTCAAATGTGGTTTGGATTTGATTTGAAAGAAATCACGTGTGGTTCATGTGGTTCTTTTCTGTCCAAAAGATCAATCTGGATACAATCTGGATATTTATGCCAAAAACCGATTTGGCTGGCAGTTATAACAAGGCCTAAATAGACTTTGTGGTGACATTGTTTTCTAAACTCCTGTTTTTAAGGTCAAGAATGAACTTTCAAGCTCAAATTTTGAGGTGTATTGAGGGTAAAAAGTGATATCGTCTGCATGATGGTGATTAAATATGCAGGTATAGAACACGAACAAAAGAGGACCCAGGACAAAACACAGGGCCTCATCATGAGACAGAGTTAGAGATGAGGATACATAGTTACCACCAACTGTCTACGCTTTCTCAGTCTCACTGGTGTCAAAAACTAGATGTCCAACAGCACTGAATCAGAAAAAAACTCCCTGCATCAAGACCACAAAAAGGAAGTTCTCCATGGGCATCTTTTTGAAAGAGTGTTTTGGCAGAAATTAAACTAAAATCCAAACTCCACTTTCATTTCTCCACAGTGTTCAGGGTCTTTGAGTGTCTGGCAGGTGCAACCTTGGAAACTGAAGAAGTAAATAATCAAACCCATCATGTTTTTCCCTGAATTAAAACAGTCTGACAGTCGGATCCACTCTGACTTCCCTCTTGGATGTACTAATTCATTAAATAACAGAAAATTATATAAAAAAAAAACAACCTAAAAAGCCTTTCAATTTCACCTCCAAATGACTCCAGAGCTGCACATGTCATGACTGCAAACCGAAATGACAACCAGGAGCGTCCTTTTCTGTCCTTCTGTCCTTTCTTTATCTTTTCCTTAATTCTACCTTTCTTTTATCTGCTAATTTCTGTTTTCCACATTTACTTTGTTTCCACATTCCTTCCTTCTCTTGTCCAGTCTTTTATTTTTATTCTTCCTCCTTTCGTTGCCCGCTCACTTCTTTTCTCCATCTTTCTAAAACTTTGTTTCTACCTGCATCTCTTTCTCTCTCTCGGCCCTGATGTCCCATCAGCCTTTGTTCTTCCTCTCTGCAGCATCTACAGCCAGCGGGGAGGAAGAGGGACCAGACCTGCTGAGATCAAAGTTTACTCATTCTTTATGTGTGTGTGTGTTTAAAAAAAACAATACATACTGGTAGAGAAAGGCAGATATTCCAGGTAAAGTTTGGGGGGAAAAAAGTGCTCGATTCATCTGTGTTGCAGTAAAAAAAAAAGCTGCAAACAGCATAAAAAGAAATCAAATGATCGTGGGATGTAAAATGAATATCAAAAAAGTTGCAGATATGTGAAGAAATCAAATTAAGAGTTTAAAAAATGCAATGTTGCCAGATTTTATTATAACTGGAAACAGAATTCTAAAACTACTTGTCTGTTCGTACAAAAAGGAAATTGGAGAGACCTGAGCCTTGAATTATAGACGAGTCTGACCAGGACCACCAACTCAGAGCCTTGGCGAGACCTTTTTTGGAAGGACATAACCTGCTATTTTGTGGCTTCATAATTGAAATTTATACAAATCAGTTCTCGAGGACAAAACCGAGGCTGGAGGCAGTGTGGGAAAAAATGAGGGCTAACAATTTTCATATTTTCTGTGCTTGTCTTTTAAAGAGATAATTATATATTTTGCAATAAAAGTTGATTGCTCTTTTATCACATAATAACTGGGAAAAATCCTGGACGTATTCATGATGCAGGATGAATATCACTTTAAAATACTTCTGGCTGCCATCACATGGAAATGGATGCAGGAAAACTATCCAACCATGCAATGAAATAAACAGTATGAAGAAATGCATGTTAACCTTCAGACTACAATATGAATAATATGTAAAATATGGTGAAAATTTGACTATATGATGAAACCTATTACATATCTTATTTATTTAAACCCACTCATTTAGCCTAAAAATATCAAAGTTGCAAAAAGAGAGGAGAAAGAAAAGACAGACAAAACTATAAAAATTAAAAGAAAAACAAATCTACTCACTAATAATTCATGTCCAGACTTCAAACATGTTAAAATGTGCACATTGAAAGTTTCCAAAGTGTCCCTGAGCTTCACCTTTCTCCTGTCCAGAAATACAAACAGACTAATTAGCCATCAAATCTGTCCTCTGACGATCATCTAATGATTAAACAATCAATAACTCTCAGTAAAACATCTGATATTAGGAGTAAAACACATAGGAATCAGACTTAAGTAAATCAAAATCTTTAGGTTTTATGCTACTGCAACTAAATTGAAACTGCATTCCACAAACTTTAACAGCAACATGAGATCTTATTCTTACTTGGGTACAAACTATTTTGCCAAATGTAAAACTAGAACCTGGAGGGATGGAGACTGATGACAGAACAATGCAAAGAAACAAACAAGTAAAAATGATGAAAGAAACAAGGATGGAAGGAAAGATGAGAGGAAGGAAGGACCAAACTAATGAAAGAGAGTTTGTGGCAAAGGAAGAGACAAATAAAGACTCTAGAGAGGTGACTGTGATTCTCTGCTTCAGGCTACAGCTACACACACACACACACACACACACACACAGAGTATGTCCCACTATACGTCTCTGAGCGACCATGCTGGGGTCAAAGGTCGGCAGAACGCCTGGAGCTAAACCTGAACTAAAACCTACAGCTCTGTGTAAACAGGTAAGTCTCACAGGACTGCAGTGACTCCAACTTGCACTGATGTGTGACTGAGTCACAGAATAGTAAGCATAGAAAAATACTGTCATTGAAGTTTTTGTTTACTGTATTGGGTTTGAATTGGGCATGCTTGTGTTCAGACATTTATTACAAAAATTACCTCATTAATTTCACGAAACAATCAGAAAAACTCATGTCAGTTGCTGAGCTGTCCCACTGAAACGGGTGTAACAAAACTCCTCTGAAGCCTCAGCCTGTCTCAGTCTGAGCCAACTCAACAACAGGGAGCTGAAGCCGTTTTATCGCTCCAGACTCCTTTAACACAAACAGAAATTTCACCTTGCAAGAATCAATATTAGCGTACACTATATTTAGAGCAGGGAACTGGAGCCACCATGCTGCTCTCCTCACAACCACCAGACCCCTCTGACAAAAACAATAATTTTACCTCGCAGAACACAGGAGTTACTGGTCTACCACTGCCTCGTTCTGCGGCAGGTAATGTTAGTTTGGTTCTGAACCAACGTGTTAAAACACCAAAGTCCCACAACAACAGGAACAAATGAACAGATTGAGGCAGCTCAGAACTTGGTTAAAAAGCTGTAAAGCAGACCTTGATTCAATATTATTTTGTAAAACTGTATTTTATGATACTTAAAAATATAAAGAGAGGTCAAACATTAAAAAAAAATAAAGATAACCCACCAATATTTTTGCAGCATTTTGTTGGTATGAGCAGGATAATGACCTCCTGTCTCTTATATAAAATCCTGCAGGACTGTTGTAGGAACATTTTAGCAACATCAAACAAACGAATGGAGAGCTCTGAAGTTTGATCAGATCAGACCCCTAATGAGGGCTTTGTGTGTGTTTTAGTGTGTGTAGCAGACATATGGTCTCCCTCTAAACAAGATGCTGACCGGCTCCGCACGCTGCATCCAAATGAGCTATGACACACACTCTCACACACACACACACACAGGTAATATATGGCTTTATGTGTGCCCTCTGACCCCTCTGCAGTAGTTTAAGTGTAAACACACTATAAATAGAAAGATGTACGTGTCTGTGTGTGTGTGTGTGTCTGCTGGTGTGTGTGTGTGTGTGTTATCAGGGCGACCAGCAGTTCTGTAGCGCTGATCTATCCCATAAGTCACTGGGGCTCCTGCTGCCTATTGATCTGGCAACCCTCCATGACACACACACACACACACACACACACACACACACACACACACACACACACACACACCATCTCATCGCCTGCCAACTTGTTCACAGACACAACGTCCATACAGATGGTCTGAACCGATGAAGAAAGAGACAGAGAGATAGAACTAAAGCAGACTCATCAGCACCAACAATACCACCGTCCAAACTCCTCCTCCTCCTCCTCCTCCTCGTTTTCTGCTCCTGTTTGAATTGTGCCTGAATTACACATATGATGTTTGTTCATTAAGAAGATTATTTTGCAAATCGAGAAAGTTACCATTTGTTCTTCCTGTGGTTCACTGCAGGATTCACATTTGAAATACCAACACCACAGAACCTGCAGTATTTTGGGAAAAGGTCACTATTTATGTGTAACTGTTTATTAGTTTATTATTATTTATTTCTTTAAGAAAATATTGTCTTCTTTCAGAAAAAAAGATTATTTATCAATTATTATGTATTTATCTCATTGGGTTAAAATTTAGTGAAAGTGTCCCTACAATATTGTCACATTATCAAGATGCTGGTCAAAAATATTGTAATATAAATATATTTTTTACTGATTTTACCACATTAGCCACTTAGAATACACATATATTGCTCAGGCTGACTACAGCAGTCAGCAAGCTTTAACACCAACACACACCCAGGAGGTGAAGAGTTAGAGACAGCACCAGGACATCATGATGCAGCTTTTATAGCCTCTACAACACAAATCTGTGTGTTCGTTACTGTTAACAGAGACTCCAGTCTGCAGTGTAGCTCACACTTCACTGATAAACCACAGAACTGTACAGTAACATCAGGCTTCATAACCAAAAGTTTTTATATCACACCAACACGTCCATATTCACTCCCTCAACTCCAATCATACTTTTTTTTCATACCTGGCTTCTCGTGTCCATACCTTTTTTAAAAATTACTTTTAGCTCTTTCCAAACTGCAACTACAGAAAAAAAAAAAGCTTTGGTCTTCATTTGATGCTCCAAAATCAAAACAAGGTCAGAGTTTGGGTGTCAATGCAGTTTAATACCCCTCTTAAAACTTTTTGTGCATGTTCAGCCATTTAAAACAAAATGTTGCTTCAGACATGTTTGACCTTAAGACTGTAAAAATATGTAATTAGAAAGACTACAAAGTCAAAAGTCACATAAATTACATCATAACCTTGCAGAGTCGGTCCTGTGTCTTTGCTCTTACAGAACTGATTATACTCTCCTTTTGTGTTGCTGCAGTAGACCCAGACCTTTTCCCTCATTTTGGAAGAACCAGGTGAAATGTTGAAATGCCATGTTTGTGTTGGAGACGTATACTGTGCGAGACGAGAGACGTAGTTTCACTGAGAAAGTTCCAACTTTATAGGACAAACTGCAGCTTGAAATGAGAACTGAACTTCCACACTCATCATGAAATGCAGTTCTTGTTCTTCAAGTCCAGGGACACAATGAAGTTAAAAAAAATTCTGCTGAAAAAAAAAATGAAAAAATGAATTGAGCAAAAGACAAATTACAGCTGGTAATAACAATAGCATCACAAAAACTACAAATGCAGTGTAAACATACTTAAAAGCATTTTAATTCCCTTTAGATAAATACAGAAGCCCTGAGAGCAAAGTGAGAAAAATACAAGTGATCCATTTTCTTTGTCTTCAGCTAAATTGTTTTCCCTCCTGTGTTTATGACTTTAAGAACAGGTGAAGAAAGTTTTTACAGGATAAAGAATGGATCACCAGGATTTTTTTTACATAATTACAAAAAGATAAATGTTTTTGTTCTTTACTGTATTACTTTTTAAACAATGTTCAGTTCCCATGTGTTAGAACAAACTATAAATTATACAAATACATAACGATGAATAATACTATTATATATATATAGATCAGAGGACCTTCTTTCAGCCTTGAGTATGTTCTGCAGTTGTTCTTTGCAGGCAGCAAGTAAGGGTATCCTGTATGTGGCCTGAGAGGCAAAATAAAGGGCATTCCCCACATTTTAAACTTTTTCTTGTCTCGCTGTGCTTCATCATCAAGTCAAATTCCTGTGGACTTTGTACATTTGGCGAATAAAGTGATTCTGACAACATCGTTGGAGGAAGTACCACCTGAGGTTCAAGTATCCCTGACAGGGATTCACTGGTTTGAGGACGTCGTCAGACGTCAAGTCTGCCAAGAGATCACTGTCTAATGCAGGCAAAAAATTCCTAAAAGGAAAGTCAAATTTCACTCATGAAGCCTGTACAACATTTTTATCGTTCCAGCAGAGATTCACATCATCTATCAGGGAACTTTATAGGACTTAAATATTCTGATAAAGTTCAATTAAGTGCTTGACAAAGCTGAACAAAGATATACGTGTCAATAAATATGTTCAAATGTTTAAATTAACTTCCCAGAGGGATGTGTCTAATCTCTGAAACGCCTGGTTGGTGGATTAAAACCACCACACTGAGACTGTAGTCGTGTTTATCAACATCTTCGTCTCCGCCTGATGAATTTTAAAGTTAATTCCTGACTTTAGTATCACTTCTGAGGCAGGCTCGTGTGCATCTGAGGCGCTGCTGCGAAAATGATCCTCTTCACACTTCAACTCATGCAATTTACATGTATTAATGCATTTAATGATTTAACGCTTTAATAAATGGACTGTGAAGTGTCTGAAAGATCTTCATCAGTGTGGATTCGACTGGAAGACTCTCATCGAAGTTAACGCAGAGTCTAGCACCCTAAACTGCTTTAGAAAGTGTTCAGCACTGATGCAAAGTACGTGTGATTTGTCAAAAAAAAAAAGTGGGAAAAAGTGGTTCTTATTTTTTTTCTTTCTTTTTGTTTCCTAATGAATTTATAATTTAAATCGTTAGTTTGAAGTCCTCCTCTATACAGCATGATGTTCAGTTTCTGAATTATGGTCCCATTTAGAGTAAAACAGACCATAATTCTTAGTGAATCCATCCAGTGCAACTCAGAGCTCAACAAACTCTGATCAAAGTGGACATTATTGATAAAATATGGATCAATATTCTGTTACTTTATTGTCTATTTTTCACTTAAAATGTTTTAGAAATATAATTTACTTAATGTTTAGCTGTAACACAAGAACAATGGAGACCATTTAGCCAGATTGTGTATTTTTACAAATAAAGATGCCAACTACAACCATAAAGGGTTAGGTGGCTTGTCCACATAAGAGAACCCTTTATAAAAGGTTTAACCTGGAACCCTTTCAGAGGATTAGAACCCGACATAAAGGGTTTTAGCTGGAACCATTTGTGAAAGCTTCCACCCAAAAAATCCTATGAGAAGTTCTCCAGAGAACCCCTCTATGGTGTCATGGTTCCACCCAGATCCTTCTCTGGGGGTTTTATCCAGAATCTTTCCAACTTCTGAGGGTGCTAACAAGAACCCACCCAGGCAGGAAAGGCTAATGTTGTTAAGCTAATGCTACACTAGCGTTAGTGCTACACTAGCGTTAGTGCTACACTAGCGATGTTGTACCTTTACAACATCGGCTCTGGAGCGATCGTATCAATTTCAGAAGCTCTGTAATCCAGACCTGCACTGCAGCGTTTGATGTGGTAAAATAAATCCATCATGATAAATCCAACAGTAAATGTTTTCTGTGATTATTTTTCCTTTTTCTGTCTTGAAAAGAACTGTTGTTGTTGTTGTTGTTGTTGTTAGCATGTTGTTGGACACAAAGAGGCAATCCTAAGATGCCTTGGGTTGAGTCTATCTACCAATCAGAGGTTGTGTTCCTGACTTTGGTGTGACAGGGCTGATCCATAGCTGTATTGATAGATCCATGTCCTGACCTTTCAAAATCCAAAAAATTTGCAACTTTGAAAGTTTTGAAATAAACTTAATAATAACAAAGTTTTACCAAACTATAATCTTTGACTGAGATAATTTACTTTTCTTCTGTAGATAAAATTGAACTTTGTGGGTTTTAGAAACCATCCCCAAAAAAAGCATTTTAAAAAATGTTCACAGTGAACTACAAACAAACTACAAAAAAAAAAAAGATAATTAAAAATTATCTCAACAAAACAATATTAGTTGGTAAAACTTTTTCAGAACTTGAGTTGGACTCAAAACTCAAATCTACTGAGTTAAGTTGCCTTGTTTTTACAGTGTGTTAACTTGTTGCAATGAGAGGTGTAAATGAAAATTCTGAGTTGCATGTAGTGAAAATATTTGAGTTGGCTTAATCAAATATTTTAATTGAACTGTAATCAAGAATACATGTAACACTGTAACACATGTAACTGCATTTAAGCTCTGATAGTCGGTGGGACTCTGTACTTTACACATGACCTGGACAGAAAGAGTCTGTTTCTGTTTTTCAGAATTTAACTAGCGTCATATTCTGATTTCACACTCCGTGAAGACACCCTGAAGGCTCGTTTTAGATTCTAAACTCATATTTAAGTTTTCAGCAACAGTCTGACGGTGACTCTGGAACATCGTCTGCAAACAGATCTGAAGCAGCAGCAGCAGAGGGAAGAAGAAAAAACAAAAAACACCTCAACTACGTGTGACTCTCAGAGGTCAGATGTTGGTTTGGGCGATGGACCGTCGTCCACGCTCTCCTGGTCAAACATTTGGCCTGGTGAACGTCAGCGCACATCATCCACCTTTCCCATCCCACCACACACGCACACGCGCTCAAACATATACACACACATACACACACACCTCTCTGAACGGGTGAAGTGATGCAGAAAATGGGATTCAGGTTTGTCCCTCCGTAACCTTCCCTTTCGCTCATTTAGATGCGCTAACTTATTCGGACTGAACGCTTTTTACACTCAAATGATGCTGCTGTACCTCTCTATCTCACTCTCACACACACACACACACACACACACACACACACACACCCACACAAACAGACAGACACACTTTCCTCTCACACTGAGTTGGGAGAATTTCACGCTCTATATAGGCCATCATTATTGGAAATGAAGAAACACCTCCTCGTTTAAAGATGCGCTTTGTTGCCACATCTCATTTCCACTCGGCCTCTGAGTGTATTTTATCTTCTGCAAGATAAGCAGGATAAAGAACGCTCTTATCTGCTGAGTGCTAAGTGGATGAGGAGCAGCACTGTACACCGTGTACGGGCTGTGTACTCGACTGGGTAAAGTGAACAAATAAGGCTGATACCGGCTAAATCTAATACTGCCCCGGGGCACATTATACCCAGAATGCAATGTGGCAGACGATTCCTTCGGCGGAGGAGATACGACGCACTCTGGGCTCAAATGAAGCAGAAAGTTTGGACCAACAGAGGAGAGGGTGAGGGATGGTGCGGATTCATTTGAACATTTTGTTTTGTATTGTGTGTGTGTGCATGCATGTGTGTGTGTGCAGGGGTTTTTCCTGATGAAAGCCTGAACAGTAAATCACAGTGATGACCTGTCGACGCAGCAGCAGCCTCATTACAGCTCTGTTTAGAAGAAAAGACTCAAAGAAGAGATTCGCATATTTACATGATAAAAGTCTGCAGGTTTATTGCATGTTTTCAGATCCTGTTTATTTCACAGAAGCTCAACTGAAGGCAGGCCCAAATCTCACACTAATCGTGAACAAAATAACCTAAATATGCAGCTGCAAAAGCAGCACAGCAAAGACCCCAAAAAGCAAAAGTTTACAGACACTCACGGAGCTGCTTCTCTGCAACAAGACGCCCTGAATTAAAGTGCAACAACAAAAAGTACACGCATTAGCAAGTCTTCTTCTGCTTAAGGAAGCAGAAAAGTGAGCTACTTTCAAGCCTTAACACCTGACCCACCTGATCTACAACCTAAATTCTCACTGCTAAAATGAAAAAAGAACTCAAAACAACACATAAAACGACAACAAAGTGGAATTTTAAAGCCTCACTTAAATGATCTTTACACAAAAACAAAACCCTTATTTTGTCCATTACTTTACAAAACTAAAGACATTCCCATGAGCCTCAGGTGTACTTTGTATTTAGGCCAGGCAGATTTATCTATACAGCACAATTCATACCTAAAGGCAACACAAAGTGCATTACAGAGTTCACAGGAAAATGCACAAAATAGCAAATTATATAAACAATAAAAGCAAGCAAGCAAAAGCAAACAGAGTAAAAACAATAAAACAAACCCTTGAAACGAATAGATGTGATTCAAAAGAAAATTAAAAGCAGTGGTAAACAGGTAGATCTTTAGTTTTTAGGATTTGAAAGTAGTTAGTGGTGTCTCAAGTCTCAGCTCTTCTGACAGTTTGCTCCACATTTGAGCAGCAGAGAAGCTAAAATCAGCTTCACCGTGTTTAGTTTTGACTGCAAGAGGAACCAGTAATCCAGAACCAGCCGGCCTGAGAAGTCTGCAAGATTCTTACTGCAGGAAAAAAAAATTCTGCACTGTACCAAAATACATTTTTCGTCACAGGCCGCCATTATGAAAGAGAGGTCTGCAAAAGTGGTGACAGGACACCTCACACTGCAAACCAGGTCAGTTATGACTCTATATGATGAATTTTTGATCCATTTAGGTTTTATATATTTTTTTAAATTTTCACTAGAGCTGTAAAAAGTGATTAAATGATGTGTAAAGTCTTGTAAAGTCTATAGGCTGAGTGGGAAAAACACGACTGTGCATATTTAGTGGGTCGTATATCCAGGAAGTAAACCCGGAAGCTAGAAAACTTTGTTGGCATATGCTCCAGGTGAGCAACTCTCACTGGACTGAATCGGTGCCATGCATCTTTGCATCCTGTATCTAATTCATAATAATACATCTAATGGCAGGGCTTGCCTCACCATGTGCAAATGCTCCAGCAAAACAGCAACCCCGCCCCCCTTTACCAACATAGCACTTTTTTTTTTCATCATTCATGAACCCCTCACACTGCTTGTCAGCACCATCTGCCAAAAGCTAAGAACCCAGTTCACCAAGAACCAATCTGAAGCCATGCATGTATCTTGATTGTGTAATAAACTTCCACATTATATGTTGAAAATTACATCTTAAGGTTTTAAAGAAGATTTAAAGCTGAAAAGGATTCTGACTTTTGAGACAGATTTCAACACAGTCAGCATTTAAAACAGTTTCTAATGACATGTATCGTATCCTGCCTCTGCACATCTTTTCTCTCCAGCAGTGTTTAACAGCTCGCCCTCTGCATGGCAGCCATGTTTGAAGTCTGCGTTCCTCATCAGCAGCAGCTGATCGAGTCCCCGAACACGAATCTGCCGGCATTCACGGTTAGTTCAGGTTCTGTCTGATCGGTTTGGATGGCTGCTTTGGGAGCGCCTGTGTACCTGCTGCTGCCGTGTCATCTCCTGTATCAGCTCAAACACACACACGCTCACACACACACACACACGGCGCTCCTAATAGACCCGTCAGCACGGTCAACATTACAGCAGGCGGACACAGATTCAAACCAGATGTTCAGATGGAGGACACAGAGAGAGTGCTCGTCTTCCTCGGACGCTCTAATTGGCTGGCGCTCACCGTGGCCAGGTCGTTAGAGTCACCTCCACGCTCGTTAGATATGGAGATTTACAGGAAGGAGGAAGAACGGGAGGGAGGGGAATTATTTTTATTTCATTTTGTGTTTTTTATTTGACCTTTAAATTAATCAGGATGGTCTCTTGAGGAATGGTTCTGTGGAGAGAGTCCCGACCACAAGCACAATTAAAGAAAAACGAGCCAGCACAAAAAAGAGGAAGAAATAAAAGGAGGAAATTCATATTTAAAAAAACTTTAAAAAACTAATTCTCTGGCATATTTTAGCTCTGATTGTCCCCTGGTATGTTGTGAGCCAGTCACCAAATCTGAAGTTTCCAAGTTGAATCAGATATTCAAAAAACAAGGAAGTGAATTTTATTTTGTCAAACTACAACCCCAATGGCAAAAAAAAGCTGGGAAAAGTTCACTTTGATTCACTTTTTTGGTTTTTGTAAATATACACTCATTCTGAATTTGGTTTATGTTCCAAAAAAGTTCAGACAGGATGAACAAAAGACTGTGAGAGTTGTGGAACGCTCCAAAAAACACCTGTTTGGAACATTCAACAGGTAAACAGGTGAGTTGGTAACAGATGGCAGGATCATGACTGGGTATTAAAGGGGCATCCTGGAAAGGCTCAGTGGTTCACAAGCATGGATGAGGTGAGGTTCAACACTTTGTGAAAAACTGCAAACAGTCCAACAGTTTAAAAATGTTTGTCAACACAAAACTGCAGGAATTTATAGATTTCACCATCTACAATCCATAATATCATGAAAAGATTCAGAGAATTCAGAGAAATCTCTGCACGTAAGGAGCAAAGCTGAAAACCAACACTGAATGTCTGTGACCTTTGACCCCTCAGGCAGCACTGCATTAAACTGCATTAAAAACCCACATCATTGTATAAAGGATACTACATGGGCTCAGGAACACTTTGGAAAACGTTGTCAGTAAACACAGTTTGTCTCTGCAGCTACAAATACAAGTTAAGACTCGACCATGCAAAGAGAAAGACGTATATCAACAACATCCAGAAACACTGCAGACTTCTCTGGGCCCGAGCTCATCTGAGATGGACTGACACAAAGTGGAAAAGTGTGCTGTGGTCTGACGAGTCCACATTTCAGATTGTTTTCACAAATCATGGCACGTCGTGTCCTCCGGGCTAAAGAGGAAAAGGACCATCCAGATTGTTACCAGAGCTAACTTCAGAAGTCAGCAGCTGTGATGGTATGGGGGTGTGTTAGTGCCCATGGCATCATGGGTAACTGTCACATCTGTGAAGGCCCCATTAATACTGAATACAGGTTTTGGAGCAACATATGCTGCCATCTAGACGATGTGTTTCTCAGAGACGTCCCTGCTTATTTCAGCGAGAGGATGCAAAGATACATTGTGCATGTGCTCTAACAGTGTGGCTTTGCAGTAAAAGAGTTCAGGTACTAGACTGACCTCTATTGAAAATGTCTGGTGCATTATGAAGCACAGAATATCACAACAGAGACCCGGACTGTGGTGGTAAAATTTCCTCACTGTGTCATCTCTGTTACATAGAATTTAATAAATACCCTAACGTTCATGGCCTTCACTCATTTAAACTGCAAGTGCAGAGCAGCATTAAATTTAATCAATAAGGGCCGGTCAAGTCTCATAATTGAGTTTTATTACTTGTATTTAACATGATCTGTGATGTTACAAAAATCACAAAATATTACAAGTGGGAATCTAATCATATGGTGGTTTTAAAAAGACAAATTCTTCGATTAAAACTGAGCCTCCTCGACTGAAGATTTGGATCCTTGACTTAAAGGGGACAGCCCTACTAATTTAACGTTTAAAATCATTTAAACTAACCACTATCTTTAATACTAGACTTTTTCTTCTCTATGAGAGACTGGCAGCCTCTCACCCAGTGCATGCTGGGAGAGGAACTACCCTGCGACCCTGAAAAGCATAAAGAGGATACAGAAAGTAGCTGGATGGATGATTTAAATGCAAATTGAATTAATCGCTTTATAAAATGTTTCTAAATTCATCAATTAGGTAATCGATTATGATAAAGAGCTGAGAAGTCTATAATTACCTCCAGCCTCTGTCCTCCTGCCCACATTAACGCTGCTTTATGGAGCTCTGCATGGAGTCAGGAGGCACTTTGTAATTTGACATCACTGACGTGAGTAAATGTGAAGAAAGACATGATGGAGGCTGTTAAAGAAAAACCCTGGCTGTCATGTGAGGGAAATGATGGGGGCGGGATAATGAGGGGACTTTTATGCAAAGCGGCGGGTGTCACGGCGAAAGGCTCGTGCGCTCGCTCGTCTCCGTGAAGTTATAATGATGCATGAAGGGCCCCTTCATGTTTATGACATGATTGTGAGTGATTTATTGGCACCCCGTGGTAATTAACATCAGATTATCTTCTCCGGGAAGCTGTGAAGTCTCACGTCCCTGCTGCCGCTGCCATGGCTGGAAGTTCACTGCTGGCACTTAACAATACAGACAGGAGCGTCTGGAGGGCTCCATTAGCACCTAGCCATATGTTAAACAGCAGCAGCTTTAGGTGCCACTGCATCAGCTCTTACCTCCTCCAACCGTTATCAACCATTATTCAACCAGGCAGCACCATTAAGTTCTCAGTTTTTCACTGAAAATCGCCCGCGGAGCCTCTGAGCGTGCTGCGAAGACACATCTGTCTGAACGAGGCATTTAGGCTCCTACTCGACCTGCCAGATTTATTTATATTAACCTTAAACTCATCACCGGCTTAAAGTCACATTCATGCTCACACAACTTTATTTTATCTTTCTGCTCTGGACCAGAAGCTGCAGCCATGTGGCTTAACATATCCTGGTGGGACCACTGACCGCTGAATGTGAAATCTATTTCTGTGTAAAAATGCACATAACTGATCTGGAGCATATTTGCTTTTGAAATAAAATACATTTCCTTCACGGTTGTAACTTTTAAGTGCAATACATGGTTGTAATTTTACATAGAAAAAAAGTCACTCATCATAGAGAGTACAACTACTAAACTACTAGTATCACAGTGATGTCCAAGTTGTCAATATAAATAGATTTTTGACATTGAGTCTGCATGGAAATAAAGATGTGGGTGTTTACCAGGCAGAGAGGATACAGTGAAAGACTCTATTCAGTTGCATTATGGGAAACGTGGGATCCAGGATTTTGAAGATGTGACCAATAATAGGGACTAAAAAGTCAAGATATCTCAGCCTCTGCTGCTCTGATCTTTACCACTCTTTTTAAGCTGTCTCTGACAAGTAGGTAGGTAGCAAATGTACTTGTACTGTAGCCAGCTGCATTGTTGGCACATTGCTATGTTGAGGCAGCAGAAAGCAATCAGACCATTGACCAACAAAAACCTGGTCCTGTTATTTAAAGGGCCCATCATTCATATAGTAAGATGTGCCTACGTAGGCTGGTTAATAGTGTGCTCACACTCTGCGTACTACACACAAAGGGATGCCCTCATCCTCAGTTGCTATGGCAATGGCTGCTTGTTTAGATGCAGATGAGAGTAACTCCATCACACTTCGCAACTTTTTCTCTTTAATACCGAAACACACATCACCTATGATTCCTTAAATATTTGTGCATTTGCTCATAGGCAGTCAAATGGAGTTGTTGATGGGACAGAAGATTTGGAGATGGCAGAGGCAGAGGGTCCACTGGCCGAGGACCACATATCTGTCCCTCAGTGAGGACAAATGCCGCCAGGCTGTAACAAACATCTGTAATCTCTTGTCAGATGATTTGGAGACTAAGGCCGGAGATATACGTGCTATTTAATCATGTGTGTATATTATCGTATATGTATTGTTAATTTTTAAGGAGATGCACCACCATGGCTCAAACAAGTGCAGGATACACAAGGCAGCCATGAATGCACAGTTAAAAGCAAGTGTATCTTCTGCCTGTCCATATGCAGCCCTGCTGTGCGGCATCTCTTTGCAAGTGGGTCATTCCAGCATCCACTGAGTTTGTGCACAACAGCTTTTGAAGGAAATGACACTGATTGATTTAATTGATGTTTTGGCCAAAACACAACAATGAATTATTAAGGGACTAGAGACTAGAAGGTTTTGGTGTGCAATAAGCATTATGAGTTGCCAAAATCAGACGTGCAAACAGCACATATCTGTGAGTATCAGCAAAACTGAAGCATTGTTTCCAGCAGAGAGCAGAAGGTTTCTAAATCAGGCTGAATTTGTGCTGAATGTGTCTAAATATATTTCAGTGCCAGCCAGTGGTGCTGTACATCTACAGCAAATCCAGTTACCCAAAAGCACTTGGAGACACTCTTCAAAGTTGTTGAAAATGTCTTCCACATGATGACAAGGTGAAACCATAGAAACATGGAGTGTTGGCTTGAACATTTCACCCAGTGTGAACATTGTTGGACTGTCATGTAGAAATCTGTTTGTTTATAACTGTAGAACAGGCCTGGCGCTTGCTGTGCTTCCTCAGTGTGAGCTCAGCTTCTCTCACCATCTTTATCTGCAGTCAAAGCAACATCAGCAGCAGTGTACTACAAGAATCTTGCCCCTGAGCATACGCAGCCTTTTAATCCATCCAGTATCACACACATATACATATTAATAATCTTCTTCATCACACACTCCTGCTCACTGTCTGCTACAAAGACAGATGCCAAACTTGATTAAGTTCACACTTTTTACAAACTCCTCCTGACGTCTCCACCCTGAGCTGGAGCAGCTCTCCGCGCCGATCCATCAACCGGCTCTCGCCCCCCCGCTGCGGCTTCCCAGCATTCATCACGAGCCGTCCAGCTGCTTAGATCATCCTCAGTCGGCAGTCGCTCGGTCCACATTATGCAAAATGTCAGCAGGCGAGCAGGGTGTAAAAACTGCAAAACAACATCAGTCAGAGTCCCGGGGAAAGAAAGAAACAAACGGAGGATGGAGCGATCCTCTCTCCGCCCTTCATGCACCCGATTCTTGAAAGTTTCCACTTTTGTGTTTGCCTGAAAGGAGCAGTGGGCTGGGAAGTAGGCCTCTCAATATTTAAGGTGAAGTATAGGAAATGTATAAGGCTTTGGAGTGTGTTTGATTCATTATTCAGCCCTCGCCTATTCTCTCCCTCTCTCTGTCTTATGCTGCGTGCAAGAGATAACAGCTCGGCTCCATGCTTTAATTCTTTTGCATCGCAGATTAGAAAAGGCAAAAAAAAAAAAAAAAAAAACAATCCTGGAGAATATAAGATGCCTCTATTTCTTATTCTTTCACTCCTCTTTTGCTTCTTAGTCCTGTTTGATAAAAAAAAAAAAAAACGACTGTTGGCGACGCCAAATAATAGTCGGCGTCTTGCACATCTTGCACGCCGTTGTCCTGATGTGAAGTCATTCTGCTCCCTCTCTAGTTTTCAGCAAGTTTTCTCCTTTTTATTTTCTTGACATTTACAGTGAAAGCGAGGGGAAGATGGTTAGTTTTCACCCCAAAGCTCCTCTCAGAGAAACAGGCCGCGAGCTGAGCACGAGAAAAGGAAGATGCAGATGAAAGGCTGCTGCTTTGATTGCAACAAAAATAAGACATAAAGACGGAGTGATGATGATGGAATCGCCCTAACCTCCTCCTCATCATCCTCATCTTCAGTTCAGTTCGACTCAACTCATCAGACGCTCTCTTTCTGCCTTTTTTGTGGGGACGTACAGAAGCAGCTGAAAAGACAAAATAAAATTAAAAGAAATCTCTCTCTCACACTCGCAATCCAACGCATAATTGGCTTCCTGGATTGACTTCAACTGCTGGGGGAAATCTTTGACAAAACCATACATAAATAAATCCATTTTCCTGTGTTTTCTGTTTCCCTGGCTGCCTGCAGAAAAGGCCTCGTTATATATGGAAATGAGATTCTCCTCCTCTCCCTCTCCCTCTCAGGCGTCCCCCCAGCCAAACGCCTTATTGGCTCCCGCCCATGCAAATGCAGGCCAGGGCCGAGGATCCATTTACAAAGGAGATACTATGAGAGAAAGATAAGGTGGGATGGAAGCCAAAGACAGAGAGAGATAGAAAGTGATTGAAGGAAAGAAATCGGAATCAAATCTCCGTGAAGATGTGTGTGTTTGTGTGTGTGGAGATGCTTTGAGTGACAGAAGAGGGCGAGAGGAGGCAGAGCAGCAGTGACAGAGGCGGATGTCACGTAAGTAAACACGCAGACTAGTTGTATTACTCAGATATGTACATGTACAGAACATGCTGACCTCTTTTCCACCTCGTATTTACATGCAAATATCTTATCCAGAGAAGGAAACACTGCTGGTAATGCAGATGTAAATATATGCAGAACACATCACATCAGCCAGGCCACATATGGAGGCTCACAATGTGATCGAATCTCTGCCAGATGGAAATGACATACATACAGTGTGACCACTTTCTTTAAAGAGAGTTGCACTTATTTATCATCATACTGCGATCACACTGTCAGACGCCTGATGGACAGTTTTAAAAAAGACCCAGAAATAACATCCTTTTTATTCCACATGTTCTTTTTCCTGGACAAAAGCGACCTAAAATTGCTGGAGCTCTCATTTAAGAAGAAAATTAGCCCATCAAGATGAAAAGGTAAGCCTGAGGATGCCTTTTTATCTAAAGATGGCTGCAGCCACTGACTACTTCCAATCCGACTAACAACCACCTGCCACAGGCTGCTGTTATCCACCAAGCATAACATCATCATGTCACCAAACAGAGCAGGATATAGCTGGAAATTAGAGATGCTCCTAGTGACTAACTTCCCTGTAGATGAAACAGAAATTTAAATTTAGTCCAGGCGACTACACTAAATGTAAGTAAAAAGTCAGAAAATGATCATATTGGTTTGCCAAGTGAAAATAATGTTAGCAGAAGCCTGCTCTCCTTGCAGATCAACATCCACATGTCTGTTCTAAATGTGGTTACACATTGTTGCAGATGTCATATTTACTTTCTACCTCATTGGTTTACACCTTGGCATTTCTACGGCAGCTGTCTAACTTAGACACAACAGTTAACCAGCATTGCACATTAATAAAATATTAATTAATAGTATAGTTTACTAGTGAGGGTAGTAACATCTGTAGAAAACTGTTTTGAAGCCTTGGTTCATCGTGGTTGTCACCATCTTTATTTATTTTTTTAAATTATATTTGGCAAAGCTGGAGGTTTGATTGAATCTATCTGAGTACCTAAATAATGAGGTGTTGATCAAACGGTAACCCTGATCTAAAACATAACCTGTTATCTGGTCTATTCTAAAATCATTCTGTATTGAAGAAGACTTGAAAGTAGTGACTGAGATGATAAACTCATTAGCAAACTGTTAAATAAAGTAAAATAGATAAAGTAAAAAGTACAGTGAATTTCTCATAAACTTACGTGCAGTCCGACTTCTTTTTTAAACCAGTGCAGTTGCCTCCTGCTGGCCATTAGAAAGAATGCAGGTTTAGTGCTGTTTGTCCATCTAGAGAGTTTTGGTGTGAGTTGCAGAGTTTTGGAGATACCAGCTGTCAAGATGTCTGCCTTTTATCCAATATAATGGGCCTAAATGGCACTCGGCTTGTGGTGCCAACAAATTTGACAAATTCAACACCAGTGTGTCTTTCCAGAAATGATGACCTATGACTCAAGAAAATTCACAAACCTTGTTGTGATGTAGGAACTACTTTCTTTCTAATAGAAAATAAGTTGATCTGATAGATTCTACTGCAGAAAGAAAGTATAAATATATCTATTTTTGATTTGGGGTGAAGTGTCGCTTTAAAATAGAAGACTGCTTAAAAATTTGACATGATTAATCAAGAAAGTTTGGTATTTGTTGTTCTTTCTTTGGCTGCCAATCAAAGAGCTATGGATGAGCTCTTCCTCTGTAGAGGAAAAACGATATTTTTCAGCCCATATTGTAAAACCCAAACAATCCGTACAGCAGCATCGCTGCCACTGAGCTGTACACACACAGTACAATGTGAAGGCCTGCAGAAGAAGAGATTTTATTCTTCTATAAACATCTACAATACATCAGTCTAACCGAACCATTGTGTCTCCGTACCTTCCAACACACAGGTGACATCACAAATAAAAGTCATATGAACACTTTTTGATCCATCACCTACAGTTTAAGATAACTTGAGCAGGTTAATTGAGGCCTTAACACAGCCAGATTCCGCTATTTAATTTCCACTGAAATTCGACAAAAGGTTCTCAATGAGTCATTTAATCTCATATTCATGCTTATGATTTTCATAAAATGTCTTTCAAGTTAACACCATGACCTTTTACACAAGAAAAAAGTACATAAAATTGAAAAAAAAAGTCAATTCAAACAAATACAGGTGGAGGAAACAACATAAAAAAGAGAAATTAGATCCAACACAAAGGCAGATGTGAGACTTTAAAGTCACCAGTTTGATTTTCAGATAAGCATGAAAAATATAAGTTAGTAAATGAACAAAGTTGCCCTTTTCTTTACAAACTGAGCTGCCCTTAAGCCAGACATGTCATCTTTTTTCTATCAGTAAACTCGCAGAGATGTTGAGCAGCTGAAGTCCAGCTCAGACTGAACTGTCTGTGAGTGAGTCGAACAGCAGAAGGACGGCCCTCACACACAGCGAACGGGTCGACGCCACTTCCCTAATTAGCAGCGACACGGGCTGGGGCGTCAGCGGCGTCCTCCCCGCCGTGCCGAGGGAAGCGTCCTGGTGGTTTCGACTGTGAGATGAGGACGCCACGCGGCGGCCCTCAGAGACCCCGCTGCCGAGCACGGGGACGGGCGGACACACAGTCCTCGTTAAGGTTACCGACTCTGCTGGTGACATGCGGATGACAAGGACAATTTACTGCATGGCTGCGTCTCCTTGTCTGTGAGCAGACTGAAACACACACGCACACACACCCCAACACACACTGTGCAAATTAAGTTTAATAAGAGAAGATGAAACTTTGTGATCCCTGCGGGGAAATTAGGGGGTCGCAGTGGCAGAAAGGAAGAGGATACACAAAAGAAGAAGAAAATTAAGAACAGAGCAACTGGGAATATTAAAGACTGCTGGGACACTGTACACTGTGTACTAATACTGTATGTATTTTAGACAAAAAAGTGGGTGGAAAAGAGCAAATTCATGAAAATGAAGTCCAAAGTTCTGTCTGGTTCTTTCATTTTAAAGGGATAGTTCAGACTTTTTGAAGTGTGGTTGTTGGTACTTATCCATAGTCAGTATATTACCTATAGTAGATGGCAGTCAACACACTCCAAGTTTGGATAAGCAGCAGGAGTACCGGTGCAGGAAGCTAAGCAAAGTATCAATGTCAGTTTAAAGGGTAACTCTGCTATTTTTCAACCTGGACTCTATTTTGAGGACAAGAGTTTTTAAAATTGGTCCAGTAATGAGGCGGAACGCTGCAACCCTTATGGGCAACTGAGCCCTAATGGTGCTTTTTTTTTTTTCCCACTGACAGGTTCAGATTGTTATTTTAAGTCTCTGACAACATTATGGAAAGGATCCCTACAGCCATACAGCTTCTTTCAAAGAGTAAGATGCAATTTGTTTAAC
Organism: Lutjanus argentimaculatus; assembly: GCA_034769285.1. Lineage (NCBI taxonomy): Eukaryota > Metazoa > Chordata > Actinopteri > Lutjaniformes > Lutjanidae > Lutjanus > Lutjanus argentimaculatus. The sequence continues at coordinate 1,878,866 of JAWZSL010000040.1, read as the reverse complement.
CAGAAACAGTTGTTTCATTGCACTCACAAAACCAACCAGAATCCTTTTGAAAAACAATCATTTTAACATCATAAAACACACTTCATTCAAATTTGACAGAAACTAAATAAAACTCATCAAAAATGTCTTGGCTCCTCTTTCCGCTGTTCCAACAATCCCAAACTCTGGATTCACAGAGTTAGATGTGAAAATATTCTCGGTTTCTCGCTGCACCTTCTGATATTTTCACCTCTAACTCTGTGGATTAAGGGTTTATTTCAATCAAGCCAGATTTGGTGTTTCTTACAAAAGTGGAAGGACAAGTAAAGACATTTTTGATGAGTAAAATTTGTCTTTGTCAAGTTTAAATGAAGATAACTATGATAAAATTATAGTTTTTCAAATGGAGCTTGGCGAGAGCAATAAAAAAATGTATCTGACAAAACATATCTTACTGTATAAATGATGGGATGGGAAACCGCCATAATATAAGCCAAATTTCGCTCTCTCCAAAACAACCAGACTCCATTGAGAAAAAAGTAATTTCAGCTCTCAGAACGTGGAAGTTGTTGCTCTACCTCGATCAGTTTGATTGTGTTATTTTGTGACTTCGGCGTTGTTAAAAGTTTGTTCAGACTCAAAAAAGTCTGACAATAACAGATAAAAAACTAACTAACCAAGGCAGCCGTAGATTAGCAACTCCCATGTTCTCTGAGGTGAGGCCAAAGGAGCCTGGTTGCTTTAGACAGAGCATTATTCGGCTCATAAAATGGTGGTTTCCATTTTCATTCCAAAATCCAAACTATCCCTTTAAAATTCATAAAGTTGTGGAATTAACTCAAACATTTTTTCACCTCCAGTCTGATTTCTAAACTTGTACTTCTTTAATTTACTCACAAGTAGTTTCCCAAGGTATTTGTGCCTTCAGTGTTTGAAAATAACAAATAATCCGCTGGTTATTTTCCCTGTTTCATCTATTAAAATGTCACAGTATTGCCAACACATCCTCCCAGAGTCCAAGGTGACATATTCAAATACCTCGTTTTGTCTGATTTACACTCCAAAACCCAGAAAGATTCAATTTTCAATGACAGAAAATAAAAGACTCAAAAGCAACAAACCCTCACCTTTAAGAAGCTGGAAACAGCAGATGCCTGGCATTTCTATTTGAGAAAAGATTAATGGATCATCAAAATAGCTCCTGATATTTTGCTGACACACAAATCAACTAATAAAAGATCTACAACAAAGACCAGACACACTGAATCACTGTGTCCTAAGTTTTCTCGACTCAAGAATCAGAAAGGAGCACAACTAGAACAACTCCAAAAATCCTGCAAAAACACAAACTTGTGCTACTGTATCAAACTGACATCCATCCCAAAGAGTTTGTCTCTGTAGTCTATGCTGCAATTTGAGTGAGAGGAGCAAAGGAACAGGATTAGCACTAATGAAGAGACGAGAGCAACAAGGTCTGCAAACTCTGCAGAGCTGGAGGTGAGTCATCCTCATCAAAGTGATCTGAGCCGTGGCCCTGATCTGAAACCGCCACAAAACGATGACTACACATTCATCTGTACACATAAATACCTCACCGCCGTTTAGGTTTGACTGACCCCGTGACCGTACAGGAGAAACTTCTAAAGCTCCGCTGGTGAAGCTCTAAGAACAGGAACATGTGAATCTGCAGAGAGAGAGAGTTCACTTCAGCTGCTCAGATGGACAGTTTTTAGTGCTGATTCACACTTTTCCTGACACTCGGCTGTCTTCTAACCTAATGAACTCCCTCTGACTCTCACTGCATCACACAGAACGTCAGACCAACTCAAGAAGCCCTTTGATAAGGAGGGTGTCATGTTTTTCTTTTTGTGGGAAAATCCAATGAAAGGACCCAAAACAACAATGTGTTCGTCTGTTTCTCAGTATTTTCTGACTTCCTGTCGGAGGCTCTCAGCTCCACGCAAATTAGTTCCTACTGAAGATACAAATCTTTAAAAACACTTCACAAATATAGTTATAATTTTCACATTAAAAAGGTTCAGTCATTTCCCAAAAGTAGATAACAGGGAGAGAGAGCATTTGTTTGGGATTACGTTCCAGGCAGATTAAACCTTATTTGGTGCACTGGTGCAGCGGTTCTCAACCTGGTCTTGAGATCATTTTTGGGGTTACTGGATGGTTGTGGAGAATAAAATAAAATACTGTAGAAAGCAACACAGAATTGAGAGCCAGGAGGCAGCTTTAAGCGACGTCAGCCCATCGGGTTTGGGTTAGGTCGAGCCGTATTTCTCACATATTTCATGGGCTTACATTGGGATTGGGCTATATTATTATTATTATCGAGCCGCAGGGCCTTTCTGTGTGGAGTTTGCATGTTCTCCTCGTGTCCGCGTGGGTTCTCTCCGGGTACTCCGGCTTCCTCCCACAGTCCAAAGACATGCAGCAGGTTAATTGGTGACTCTAAATTGCCCGTAGGTGTGAATGTGAGTGTGAGTGGTTGTTTGTCTCTGTGTGTCAGCCCTGGATGAACTGGCGACTTGTCCAGGGTGTACCCCGCCTCTCGCCCAAAGTCAGCTGGGATAGGCTCCAGCTCCCCGCGACCCTCACGGATAAGCGGTTACAGAAAATGGATGGAATTATTATTATTATTATTATTATTATTAATAGCCAATAATAAAAATAATTCAAATCATTTTAATGCCACTGGCTTCACTACATTTTTAAGTTTTAAGTCAAACTCAAACTGTTTTGAAATGAACTAAAACAAGTTTTCCCAACATATATTTTTTTGTTGAGATCATTTTTTTTTTATCTGTTTTAGATAAACTTGAATATGTAACTTTTAGAAACCCCAAAAAATCTGTTTCAAAACTTCTTCACAGTGAGCTGTGAGCCCAGTTTGTTATTATTTATTTATTTATTTTCCCATTATTAACCATTATTCACTTTCCCTTTAATTAATTTACAAAACAATTTATGAAATGTTATTCTTTTTTTGTTTCCAAAACTCTAAGATTCAAGTTTTTTTCTTTTAAGAAGAAAACCAAAGCATCTCAACAAAAGATCAGACTGAAGGCTGGAAAACTTTACTTTAGTTTCTTTCAAAGCTTAAGAGTTTGATATTCAGAAATCAAAAACTTAGTGAAGACAGTTGCCTTGAAATGATGACTTTTCTCAACTTTGTTTTGTTTACTGTGTGTCGGCATTTCCAACATAGACCCTGTGCTACCATGCAGCTTCGGAAATAACACTGTTGACTTTCTGCAATATATATATATTTTTGCAGGGGTTGCAAACACCAACCTGATTATTCTTGGGGACGTCTTGGATGAAACTGCTCTAGTGAGTATTTGGGGCAGCAGAATGGTGTATGTGGCACTGAGTCAAAACAAACTGCAGTGTATTATGAATATAAAATTTAAAATAATACCAAACTTCTCTTTTAATCAGATGACAACAGCTCCTGTCTGATAGGATTTCATTTATGGACAAATAATCTTTTAAGGGACTTTATATTATATTGTGTATTTTCCCTGTTAAGTATTGTTAGTTGCATTTTCATTAATAAATATGTAACATAAATTTACATTTTATGGTCTAAACTAATTGATTTATGTATTTTATGTAAGTATAAGTCAACAGAGAGGGAAAAATAATTCAGTCGTCCTCTGTTTTCGCTTCATTTATTTCGGGTTTTTGCCTCTGAGCTCTACAGGGGGAACACCCCCTCTCTCTCTCTCTCACACACACACACACACCATCCAAACCCTCAGGACCTCCACTCAGCCAGCAGGGGTCAGAGGTCAACAGGAAATGGACAGGAAGTGGACCGTGGAGGACTGTGCTGGTGTCTGACCGCTATAACTGGAGCAGAAGAAGATCTCGCCCCTGGACAGCACTTCCCTCACTGCAACACACACACACACACACACACACACACACACACACACACACACACACAAAACCACTCACACAGCAGCCACACAGTCATGTCCCCGAACCCTTTCCTCTCTTAGTTACACAACAAATACAGATTCGAATGCACATACAATTGTTGCCACATGCATGCACACACTCGTGCACATGTCCCCGAACCACCCCAAACACACACTCTCTCTCTCACACACGCACACACACACACACACACACTCTGGAGTGATGTGATGTGATGTGAAAGCGGGCCTGTCTGCGTGCCGTTTGCAGTCCGTCGCTGACTTTCTCTCCCTCAGCTTTGCCTTGTAGGCGCAGCCACACACCCCCACCCCCCGCCCCCCGCTCCAAAAACAAGCTCCACCATTCAAACGCTGCAGGTTACTGGAAGTTTACCCAGAAGCACCACACACACACACACACACACACTACGTCTGACTGTCCTCTATACGGCAAACGTAAATCACACACTGACAGAAAAATAAGTCAAAGGATTCTGATTCTCTGGAAGTTCTTCTTCTGTTACTTTTTTTTTGTTTGCACCAACATGGCTTATCTGCAGCTGAATGTCCAGTGTGTGTGTGTGTGTGTGTGTGGTGTGTGTGCTGTATCGTAGATATTATTCTCTGTGTGTGTTCGGCGTTAAACCAAGCCTGTGTTCAGCATTACAAACATCATAAGTGATGCTTTGCCCTCAAACTGTATGTGTATGTGTGTATATGAGCGTGTGCGAACGTGTGTAAGTGTGTATATGAGTGTGTGTAAGCGTGTGTGTGCGCTCTGCATTAGAAGCACCGGCAGCAGCACTGACCCGTGTTCGCCTCGGTGTGTTTTTATCTCTGCCTGTGTGACCCGAATTGTAAATACAGCATCCTCCGCTAAGCTGTGTGTTTTACTGTGTGTGTGTGAGTGTTGGTGTGTGTGTTGGCTTGTGTGCTATGAATTATGAGCAGCAGCCTCAACCTGACCCGATCTGTGTATGGGCTGTATGACTTTGTATCTTGCATATCAATGTGCGAGTTATCTCTACAATACGCGTATGTGTGTGTGTGTGTGTGTGTGTTTTTTTTTCTGCGTGTGTGTGTGTGAGAGAGAGCCATGCCAAGAGGTTAATTGAGGGGAGGGCCTCTAAACCGTTGCCCAGGGAAACGCTCTTCCATCCATCACCTCATTGGCTATTCAGCACCACACGTTGAACAAACAAACTAATGCCCAATCCTTGCTCAGCTCCAGGAGCTCCAGGACGGAGGTGGTGGTGGGGGCCCACGGTGGGTCCCTGTGCCCGCCGTCGGAGGCTCCTGGCCGGGCCGCCGGGCAGGCATGGCCCCCTGCTCCCCGACCTGCTGGAGCTCAGACAACAGGCTAATCCTTACAGCACACAGAGGAGCCGCTAATAGGAGAGGATTAACCCGACAAATACACCCACTCCCTCTGCTGCTCCTCCTGCTCCTCAGCTCCCCTTTCTGCTCCTGCTCCTCCTCTGATCCTCTTCATCTTTGTTGCTTTAACACCTTCTTTTCAGCTGCTCCTCTTCCTCAACTCTGCTTCCGCCTGCCCTCTGCTGCCACTTGACGTGACTCTGCTCCTCCTTCCTCACTACTGTTCATCTGGTCATCTACTCTCACTCCCCCTCTGATCCTCTTTATCACTTTTAGACCACTTTTTCTGCTCCTCATCCTCACCTCAGCTTCTGCTCTGCCACTTGACTGCACTTCCCCATTTCTATCTCAATTCTGCTTCTTTCCATTTCTTCATCATAATTATCCTTGATTCTGCTCTTCTCCCTCACTCCTCCTCCTCTTCCTCTGATGCTCCTCATCTTTTTCACTTTTAGACCTGTTTTTCTGCTCCTCCTCTTCAACAACTCTGCTCTTGTCTCCTTCTCTGCTCCTTTACATCTCCATTTCTCTGTTATATTGATCCTTAATGCCGCTCTTCTTCACCACTACTTGTCTGGTCCTCCTCTTCTTCGTCATTTTTCATCTCTTTTTCCACTCCTCCTCTTCTTCTACTTTGCTTTTGCCTCCTACTCTGCTGCCACTTAACTGCTCCTCCTTTTCTGTCTCAATTCTGTTCCTCTTCCTCTCTCCTTCTTGTTGGGCCATCTTCATGTTTGTCACTTTTAGACCTGGTTTTCTGCTACTCCTCTTCCTCAATGCTGCTTCTGTCTCCTTCTCTGCTCCTCCTTTACTTCTCTATTTCTTTATTATATTCATCCTTGACTTCTGCACCTTTTCCTCACTACTCCTCTTTTGGTCCTCTACTCCTGCTCCTCCTCCTCTGCTCCTCTTCCTCTTCATAACATTTAGACCCGTTATTATGGTCCTCCCTTTTCCTCCTCCACGTCTTCTGCCTCCTTTTCTCCTCCTCCTTTACATCTCCATTTTCTTTATGTATTCTTCCTTGATTCTACTCCTCCTCTTCCTCACTACTGCTCATCTTGTCCTCTACTCTTGCTCTCCTCCTCTGCCTTGATTTGTGAAGTCGATTGCGTTTCCTTCCTCCCTACCTCATCTTCTATGTCTCCACTTTATTATTTGCCTCTTCGCTCCTCCTCTTCCTCCACTCGGCTGCTCCTTTTCCTTACTGTGTTCTCCCCATCATCTCTTTTCCTGCCCCTCCTCATCCTCATTATTGTTGTGTACCTGTCTCAGCTTCCTCCATCCTTGCTCCACACTTTCCCTTTTCTTCACTCCTCTTCTCCTCCATCTGTCCTCCTCCTCATCTTCTTTTACCCCTCAATCTGAAACACTGCAAATCCTGTGTTTACACCACCCTTTCCCATGTTCCTCCCTCCTCCATACCTCCCCCCTTTTTCCTAATCTTCCTCTCCTTCATCCTTCTTTTTCTTATCTCTCCTTTTCCTGCTTCTTTCTCCATCTTTTTTATTTTTTTTCTCTCTCAGGTGACCGTTGAGTTGATACAAGGGCTGTAAGTCAGCAGGCTGGAAAGAGCTTTATTGTGTGTGCATGAGTGTGTGTGTTCCTCTGTGTGTGTGTGTGTGTGTGTGTGTGTGTGTGGTGGTGTGTGTGTGTGTGGGAGAGAGTGGATTATCCAGGTTCCAGGACTCGGCGCTCGCCGGCAACCGAGCGGAAAGCTTTAATGAGAAGTCGCTGTTTACTGAGGACAGAGTGGGACAACACACACACACACACACACACACAACACACACACCAAACATAGAGACTTTTATAGACTCACAGAGACAAAAAATACACAATAATACACAGTTGCACACACACACGCACACACAATGAAACACACTTTTTCTCGTAAACACACACACACACACACACACACACACACACACACACACACACTAACCAGTGCAGTAATGGGATTTGGAAGGTTTTCTCTATAAACCAGTCTGTCCTCTGTCTCCTCATTAAGGAGGACTGTCCAGACCTGAACACACACACAGACTCACAAACACACACACTAACACACTGCTGGCTCTACAGTGCTGCAGACTTCTGGGCTCACTAATTATTTGGAAGCTCTGTATCTTTGTCTTTTTCTGTTTGTGTGTCTGTTTGTGTGAGTGTATATATAGGTGTGTGTGTGTGTGTGTGTGTGTGTGTGTGTGTGCTGGCTCGCTGCTAACAGTAACAGTCTGGCTGAATTCTGGATGAGGGCAGCAGAAGACACTTTGCAGCCCAAACGGCTGTTGATCCAAAAATATCTGGTGGTATTTTCCTCTGATTATGATCTGATATCATCTTGTTATTTCAACTTCAATTCAGTTCACACTCATTCACTCAGTCCTTTGCTGGCATTACTGTAGCACAGAGACGTTATTGCCAAGGCGACAGGATTTATTGTCGCAATGCAATTAACAAGGACACAGAGGATCACTGAGGAACATGAAGCGAGACCCAGCAGAGCTGCAGGCAAGAACAGCAGTTTACACCTACACATGTAGTTTAGTCATAGCGTGGAGCCAGGGGACGGCAGCGATGCAAAGTAACTAAGTACAGTGAATTTAGTACTGTATTTAAAGTTAAGATGAAATGATCACATCACTAGTCATATTAAGCACTTTCCCTGTGACCACAGATTCAGTGAATGACATTTTACAGTGGACTGCCTCAGCAGCTAGCTAACGTTAGCTTCATGGACGATATGTTGTGCTGGGCCTCACTGATAAACATGAATATGCAAAAACAGAATTTAATGACTCTGTTCACTGATTTTGGGTAAAACTGGATCATATTTTATGGAAAAAAATACTTTCTGGTTTTCCCTCTGATGTCCTCCAGTTGCTCAGCTTCAACTCTGGCTCAGAGTTTCAGCTAACTTAGCTGCTGTTAGCGGGGAACAGAACTGAGCTCAGCAGCCTCCAAGTGAAAACAACCAGGTCAGGACCAAACACTGCCTCAGAGATGGACAGGAAATATAGTACAGAGGTCATTAACAGAGCGTCCGAATGGAAAGAAAGATTTATGTGTTTTTAAAGTAGCTAACTTCTAACTGCTGTTAGCTTGGTTAGCTGTGCAGCTAAGTTAGCTGACTCAGCCTCAGAGTGTCAGGAGATAACTCAGCAAGAAAACCAGTGTTGTACCGTATACCCTGTCGTCAAATCTCTGTCAGTATTGGAAGTGGTGTTAATTGTTAATTGATTTGTTGTGTTCACTGAGAGTCCACTGCTTAATGGACAGGTGTGTCTGCAGCTGTATGGCTCGAGGGGACATTTCATTAACGCATACTCAACGTTGTTGGCTACTGCGACATGTCTCTCCCTACCTGCCTGTTTTGACTGGAAATGTGTCAAAATGCAGAAGCAAATATCCCTCTGATTTCTGTTTTATGTGGACTTTAACTACAATTTTGATGTACTTGTACTTCCCTTTTTAAGCTGGTTTTTACGTTTTACTCTGCTACATTTTTCTGACAGCTTTAGTTACTTTTCAGATTAAAATTTTATACATTTCTATATTTACATAATTATGTATATTGTTAAAGGTTTAAAAACCAATTACTAACATGCATAAAGTAGATAAAATGAGCTCCATCTTGACCAGCTGGAACATTAAGGGTATTAATATTACTAATGAGTACTAATGAGTACTTTTAATTTAGATACTTTAAGTACTTTTTGTTGCTCATACTTTTATACTTGCTGGGCATACACTGAACCATTTTAGAAATGTTGTTCTTTAATTCCAGCTGCTACTTTACAAGTTAATCATCTGTGATGTAAGCCAAAGCTCACGATTTATGTGTTCACTCTGCCCGGACTGTCAAGCCACGACCAGAGTGCTCACACTGTGATAATAATTAGTCTTAATTTATAGAGCGCTTTTCAAAATATGCATTACAAAGTGCAAAGTTGTAAATCATCAAGTTTTAAAAGACAGCAAATAAAAACAATTTTCAATGCAAAAGGCAAAAATAATAAAATAAAAGAACATGCCATTTCTGTCATATTCTGATAATAAGTGACTCTAAATCTTACACACTGGCCCTTTAAATAAAAGTTTGAGTGCTGGACTGATGTTTACTTTAGTAAAAGATGTGAGTATTTCTTCCACCGCTGGCGAACAGGACACACAGGCTGTCAGGTTATTGAGCTAAATGAAAATTAAATCTGTAGTTTAGTTTTGGCCGATAAACTTCTTCATCACTGAAATGTGGAAATGAGAGAAAAACTGCTTCCTGCCAGGAGGAATATTTGTCTCGGCGGAGCAGGAAGTACACGTGTGTGTATCCCACTCAAACACACAGTGCTCTCTGGGCGGCCATGTCTCTTTATATGGTCCATTTTCTACAGCCAGTTTGAGCTCAGTGAACCCGTGTGTGCTTAATAAACTCTCTGTTCTGGGTTATTTTCACATTCACAGCCTGAAAACAGCAGACCAGAGATTCACGCAACAGTCAGTGTTTATTTCTCCACACCCTTCATTATATTTGATTTAAATAGCGGCAGTCACCTCATATTCCACACAGGCCGATCTTTAAAGTGTTTGTGGAAGTTTTAGCTAAATAAAATATCACTGAAACATTTCCCCATGATCCTCAGAAATTTGTTGACCTTGTGACCTTTCCTCTAGCATCACCCACAGGAGAAACTTTACTCTTTTAGCTCAATTTCTGATAAGAAAAACAGTTGATATTCTGGGTTGTAATGAACACTTCAGCTCAGTCATTCCCAAAGACTGGGTCGGGACCCACAGGTGGGACACAGGAGATTTTATTTGATTCCCCTGATAAATTAAAGACTCTCTTTGTTAAGAACTGGTTCACCATGATTTGTCATTTTTAAAAGAAGTGGATCCCCAAAAATCACATAAATAGTTTTCATTTCAGAATATCTTTTCAAATATTTACATGCAAACCAGTGCACTTTGCAGTGTATTTGTATTTTTTGTGTGCATAATTACTTCAGCAATTTTACAGATTAAAGGATAATTCCAGATTATTACAATTTGTGTTTCATTTTTGTACACTGTGTACTATTGTACTATAGTGGCAGAAGGAACCAGGTTGGAAACAAAGTGTGGACATAAATTGTGAGCTTCTCAACTAAAGTTTGCTTTTTTTAATTTGAAAATTATAAACAACATTATTTAATTCAAAGGATTTGTAGTAACAAATAGAAAGGAGCGATTTCTCAGAAATGGCTTCCTGTCAAAGATAACTCCAAACAAATTGGCATATCGCCATAGTAACTGCTAACTACCCCTGATTATTCTCTCTGCTGGAACTATCTTTGGCTGTAGCTGGTCGATTAGCCGTCGTTAGCTCAGTTAGTGACCCTTAGCTGACCTAAGTCTGGACAGACCTGCAGCTCAGAGCCTCAAGACAGTGTTTGTGTTTACGCTGTGGGCAAGGAAGCAAACTCACTGCTCACACACATCTCAGATACAAAGTGAAGTGGAATGACTTGACAACGTGGGTTGGGGCTTGTTGGTTAGCATGCTAACTTCAGTAGATATCGCTGCAGCACAATACATAGATGTCTCTTACACAACATCACAACTATTGGTTCTTCACATTCTAATGATGTAAGTTTGTGTTTTGAATGTTTTAAAATGCCATATCTTAGACATTGCACCTTTAGGAGGTAAAAATCAGGGCGCCTTGTTTGCTCAGTTGAGCGTGCACTGCATGTACAGACGCTGAGTCTTCTGCAGTGGCCATGCATTCGATTCCAGCCTGCAGCCCTTTGCTGTGTATCTTTCTCCCACTCTCACTGCCATTTCTTGTTTGTCTAAAGCTGTCCTATTGATTAAAGGCTGAAAAGGCTAAAAATCATCTATAAGGGTAAGAACATCCAGAAACTGACAAGTAACAAGAAAGAAATAGAGAAAAAAAGGAAAAAAATGAACGTTGTTTTGTAACTGAAATATAATTTGCTCTTGAGACCCCTCAGATTTATCTTGACACACCTCTGAGGGTACCATGCTTGGGAAACACTGATCTAACACACTTTATTTGAATGTTAAACTCGTGTGTGTGTGAGCACATGTGAAATGTCAGGAGAACTGTGTGCAGTTTTGCACGTAGCATCGCTGCACCTTCATGAACCAAAAACACCAGGTGCTACGTGCAAAAGTGCAGTCTGGATCAGAATTTAATGGTTGTTGTTTTGCTTTCGTTTTCTCTTTCAAATAAGTTTGTTTAACCTGGAGGTTTGTTTCCAACTTGCACGACTGTCGGACTGCTTGTGTTTCTTGTTTTCGAAGAAAAGATGGAAAACTATAAGACCCAAGTTGGAGTAAACTGTGAATTATTCATATATATTGAGTAAAACATTCATAATCATTGTGGGAATTGACTTGTTTGAAATATTAAATGTCTAAATATGGCTCGTGGACACACAGAAACATATGCAAACATGCAGAACACACTGCACACGCACACACACACACACTGCAAACACACACGGCTAAACACACACACAGCTAAACACACGCAGTCACAGTTGGTGCCACATGGTTCAGAACTTCACACTCTTTGTGTGTGTTTCGTGTTTGTGTTGTTTCTGCACCAATGACCGCTGCGGGTCACACACTGCAACACACACACACTCTCTCACACACACACACGCTCACAATAACAAGCGTAAATACAAACAGACACAAATAGATGGATGACTGCTCCACCACATACTCACTTTTTATCTGTTTCTGCATGTACAGACATGAATGTGCTCGTGTGTCGTGGTCTCTAAAAAAACTCTTCCTCCCTCCCTCCCTCCCTCTGTCTCCCCCTCTGTCTCTCCCTCCCTCCGTCTCTCTCGTCCAGAGAGTTGGATGGTGATTAGCGTTGGGATTCTGGGACTCTGGCCTCAGTTTTCATTAACAGCCATAAACACAGTTCTGCTGCACCGCCGAGACCGACCGCAGGCTCTGTGTGCGTGTGTGTATGTGTGTGTGTGTGTGTGTGTGTGTGTGTGTGTGTGTGTGTGTGTGTCTACATCTGGGCGAGCTTTGTCGGTGCTTTGATGACAAGAGTGGAGAGAGAAAGAGAGAGAGAGAGGTGTTGTTTATCATGGCAGTAATTAAGCCCGCAGTTCGGCTTTAATTAAAATATAACAGCAGCACTAAGTATGGACCGGCTCTCTCACACGCACACACACACACACACTGAAAAACACACACGACATCTTTAGCTCTCTATTTACCACAGAAGATAAGGTAAAAAAGACCACAATTTGAAACTCGTCCAGCTCTTTAACGGCCAGAAATATTTGAACTGAAGCCAAAAAACACTCGTGATCGTCTCTCCCTGATCTGCAGACTTGAACCTGAACGCACCCCGAGCGCCAGCGTCTCATTGGCTGGTTTCACTTCATCATTACAGCTGTGTGTCAGTTTTTCTCTTCTGTGTGATCAGTGGCACTGATTGATCATGGACAAAACAGACTTAAAGGAGCAGGCACCATCTGTAACATGTCTCCACCTGCTGTTAAGGTTGATGTAGAATGCTGCTATGTGCAAAAGTGGCATATAATGTAAAACTCCTTTAACACTGGACAAAGACCCCACTAACATCTGGCTTTTGTCTTCAGTTTGAAACGGTACAATCAGCATTCAGTCCCAGGTCACATGACTCTATTGTAGTCACGGGTATTTATCATCTCCAACTCCAATCGACAGTGATGGAAACATGACACCCGGGTGGACATGCTATTTTCACCCCTTTGGCAGAAGCAGTGAAGGCTTGTTGCCTCTGTTGGCAAATTCTGCAGCTCTTTTGCTCTCTTTTCATCTACATGTGCTGCTCGGCTTCACTCAGTTTGACTCAGCCCAGCGCAGAGCAGAGTTTGCACCCGCTTGAAGGTGTGCATTCAACTGATAAAGCACTCATGTTTTGTAGTGCATCTGTAAAATGATGAATAAACCTTTTCTTTAAATTTAAATGCCTCACAATAAAAGTGCCACATTATTTTGTTATCTAAAAGCTTTTATTATGAAGCAACCAAATCAGGAAATGTTGTGTTTTCACCAACAGGAACTTAACAACACTCCTATCAGCTGAAAGTGAACATGAAACAGTAAAATAAAGCAAATACCTCAAAGTACAAACAGCGATGCCAAAATACTTGCATATCAAGTAAGATTTTGGATGCTTCTTCCACCACTGATAAAGACAACCAATAATTAATTTGTTGTATTTTGATTGGCTGACCAAAGACACAGATCGTGTTTCCAGCTCTTGTTCAATCAAACGGTGCTGTTACTACTATAACGTGGTGACCAGAGACCACGAATCTGCTCAAAGGCTAACACAAATCCACAAACACAAAAGTAGGACTGCAACTAACGATTAGTTTTAACTGTGATTATTTTCTCAATTAAATGATTAGTTGTTTGGTCTATTATATGTCAGAAAATGGTGAAAAATGTCAGTCAGTGTTTCACCACATCCAAGAAGATGTCCTCAAATAAAATGACTCAAACCGGTGGATCGATAATCAAATAGTTGGTGATTAATTTCTTTATCAATTAATCGTTGCAGCTCTGCACAAACGTGTGTCTGGATTAAGAAATTTAGTCACATAGTCAAAATGACAGCAGCTCACATATATAGCCTCAGAGGTGTGTGTGTGTGTGTGTGTGTGTGTGTGTGTCCAGGTGTGCAGTTGTCAGTGAAGGAGAAAATTAGTCAGAAAATGACAGCAACGTACCTGAGTGAGCCAACACACACACACACACACCACACACACACACACACCTTCAGCTATTTTCCCTGCAGTGCAGCCTCAGTGACTGCATCATATATAATTATATAGAGACTAAAATATCCTGAACGTTCCTACTTTCTGTCTCTCTCTGCGTGTCTCCGTCATTAGCTCACTCTCAGCTCTCATGACCGCCAGTCACCTTTGACCTTTGACTTCCTGACCACTTCACGTCACGGCTTAGGACAAATCCAAACATGAGTCAAGGCCGTGTCTTAAAGGAGATCAAGACCGAGACAAAATCAAGTTGTATAGAAGTGCATCTTGGATTTTTGTTGTTGATGATAACACAACCTTAATCATGTCTCACATTGTGTAACAGTGTCATGTGACTGTCTGGAGGATTTTAACAGTATGAAGGACATCAAACAATGAGACACTGAGCTGAAAAATATCTGCTTTACTGAAAATAAACACCCACAAAAGATGCAAGACTGCAACCACAGAAGGCTAGAGACACCATCTGAATCTTTACCAAATGTGTGCATATTATACACAACACTGCAGAACAGTGCTTAATACAAAATACTATAGAAAACCCCTAAAATTAATGGGAGGTGCAGATTAAAACAGTGTTCTGCTACCAAACATATTCAAGTTATTGTAATAATTTCAATGTTTCAGTGTTTTCTGTTTAAATATTCACTGTGCTGCTGTATTATACAAGCACAATTCAACATACCTAATTAAATTATTTAACTTTCCAAACAGAAACTTGACTGTTTCAGATTCTTTTGCGCTGCATCTAATGGGATGAAACCACAGAATAAACTCTGAGGCCTTTTTTTGGAGACATTTTGACTTTTTTTTAGATTTTAGACACATTTTGGATCAGTTCAGCAGCTACGTGGCAGTGTTTTGTTTCGCAATGCAGCGACTAAGAATCATGAACATAATAAAACGCTACTTTGACAGTTTCCTGTCTCTTATTCAGTCATAGCAATGATTTTAAAAATTGTATCTGACCCTTAACATTAATTTAAATAATGTGCATCAATGCGCTTTTTAGAAGGTCGCCTGCTTGTCAGAAGTCAAAAGTTTAATCTTCTGAATAATTATAAAACCCTCAATAATCTTTATGTCTGTTATTGACTAAATTAACATGGAAATCAATGTTTATACAGCAAATAATGAAACACCTTGGAACATCATGTTGGTAGGATGCATCTGGGGATTTGTAGATTTGTAGAGTCATCAGTTTTTTAGTATTAAATACACACACACACACATGCTCATATATACATACATACCAGTCTCAATTTTTTACTCAAACATACTAATTTAATTTTGTAATATATGTATTATGTTTGCCATTTGTGCTGACTGTAATATTTAATGGATGTTGTCACCCCGGGAGGACTCGCTTTGCTTCAGGGCACAACTAACAAATAAACAAAGTATGACGAGGTGTCAGAAGTGAGTACCCAAGTCTTATTTTAGATTCTCAAAAATGGCAACCAAGGTTGGAAAAGCAAACGTACAAAATGTAGACTCAAAAATGAGATGATGCTGCTACACTTTTATGCTTTCTATGATCAATAATCAAGTTGCATAGATAATGTACAGTACAACTCATGCATAAACAGCCAATAAGGTCTCACTGCTGCCATGTTCTCAATAAATATGTTAAGCTTTGATTATAAATGAGGTGCTTTGATGACATAAAGAATCCTCTCAATCCATTTAATAATAAAATAACAAATATCGAAATTAAAATATTTATATAAAAAACATTCTATTTTACTCTAATTCTTATCTTATTTCCATTTCCATCTGTTTTTTGTAAACTCTTATATAATTATTTTTTTTCTTTTTTCTTTTGTCTCTTTTCCATTATTCAAAATTCTTCCCTCTATTTCCTGTAATAAATAATAAACAACCACGATGTATCATCACAGCCCAAAGAAACATGTTCCGGACCATGTCGGCTTCACATTAATTAGAATTCTAATAAATGTTGAATGTTCACTGAATGAGTCAGTGTCTATTTATGAGTCATAAGAAATCTTTAATTATCTTGTAGAAGGTGTAGATTAAACGTTTAAAATGTTAAAAAAAAGAACACAAAACAAACACAAAATGTCTCCATCCTGCTTGTGTGGTGTAATCCAAGTGTCCGCAAGCCGCGACATTAAAATTTAACCACAAAAGACGCCATTTACACCATGTTTTTAGCCGAAATGTCAACTGTAGCATGTAGCAGGTAGCATGTAAACATGGCATCCATTAAGAGATATACAAAGTCTCACGAGATCGACGCCATGTTTACATGCTACCTTTACCTTTACATTTTATCCGTGGTCGCCATTCACTGCCATTGTACTGGATTTGGCTGCAACCCTGTTTTCTGCTGAAACTCCAGGATTGTTTAGTGAACTGAAGATCTTCACCCATCTTCACATCGGCATAGGGGTGAGTAGATACTGATTGGATTATCATGTAAAGGTGGAATATCCTTTTAACTAATGTTATTATCATTGCTCTCTCTTGGTTTTGATTATTACTTCTTGGGGTGGTGGGATTTTGGGGTGGGAAGGAGATACAGTAGCTATTAAGGTGTTTGATGCCTCCGTGTCTAAACTTTTATCAAGTCAGGGACCACAGACTGATAAATAAAGTGGAATAAAAAAAAGATTCCTCTCAGAGGTCTCTCAGAGTTTTTGTGGTATTGTTATTGTGTAATTGTTTGTGTTGTGTATTGTTCTGGCACAACTAAGAACAGCTGCTACCAACTAGCCTATAACTGCTTTCATATATAGCACTGGTCCGTCTGTTATACATGTGTCCCGATAAAAATAAACACATGAATGAATTAGAAACACATTTCTTCAGCGAGCCCTAAAATTTGGCTTCACACATGCATGAACCAGACAAAAGAAGTGAAATGCAGAAACTAAAAGCGCAGCAGCAGTATGATATCAGCACTTGTTTATTGTAATAAAAACCTCTGAATACAAAGTACATTCACAGGTACAGCAGCGGGTCACTGAGCTGCTCTGTTTGATTCCTACAGCAAACCAGTGGTGACTACAAATATTCAAACTCATACACCATTTTTACAACTTTATATCCCATAAACATACTGTTATATTTCAGAATAAACACACTGTTGTACTTACATACAAATAGTCCAGGCTTTAGATCAATGGTTACTCATCTGTTACTAAGCTGTCGTACTAACCAACCAGCTGAGTCCTACAACGGCTTTATTTACTGGAAAATACAAGAAAGTAGAGATCTGACTGACAGGTCAGAGACAGTTTCAGCTTTTGGAGATCTGACTGACAGGTCGATGGAGATTTTAACTGCCCAGATAACTGGCAGCGAAACCACTTACACCATGAACTCCATGAAAAACAAATGTGTTTCTTTGTTGGAGAGAAGCAGAGGAGGAGGAGGAGGAGGAGGGGTGATAAAGATGGAGCGTGGATTTGGTTCCAATATGCAGTAGCAGCAGAGAGCTAGCAGGTTAGCTAGCAGATAGATAGATAGATAGATGGATAGATAGATAGATAGATGGATAGATAGATAGATGTGTATGTCAATTCTTCCTCCTTAATGGATCTGAACATTCAATGCAATATAATAATAATAATCATAATAATAATAATAACAATAACAATATAGACCTGTGACAGTTTTTAGGGGCGTAACACAAAGACTGGAAGGGAAACTGCCAGCACAGCTGAGACATTGGACAGGAGAGTTTAGGACATGGATGTCAAACTGAATTTCATCCCGGGCCATATCAGCATTTTGATTGCCCTCAAAGTGCTGGGTGTAAATGTAAGACTACATAAATGCATTGATTATATTAAATAATCGCTCATTATTATTATTTATTGAATAATTCATTCATTACAGAGCTGGGGAGGGGGGTAATATTTGGAGAAAAACTGAATTTTTGAGATTTAAGTCATAAATTTACTAGAGCAAAACTCAGAAATGACTGAGTCACAAATTCATCAGAAAAATATGGAAAGATATTGCATGTCATGCAGATATGTTCTTTGCAATCTCTCGTGGGCCACATTCGGCCCGTGGGCCTTAGGTTTGACACATGTGGGGTGGGACATTGAGCTGAATTTAACTGTGTTTGTGTTGTACCATCTATGGGCCAAATGCAACCTAATTTTTAGGAATTGCTGGGAGTTGATGTTGTTTTCAGCATGAATTCATTCATTCAAGTTTATGTAAATTAGACCACGTCTACAAGAAATTGCGCTTTAATGTTAATTAATGATATGAAATATCAAACAAAAAGAATACATTTTCACAGTAAAATACCAAATGTGGTGATGAATGGATGATATTTGTGCAGGAAATGAAGGCTGAGGCAATAAAATCTAGAGTTATTGGAAAGGGGCATTTCGAGTCTGACTGATGCTGCATTTGTGTGTCTGATACCAAAATTAAGATTGTGTCTAGACAGGAACAGGAAGCATTTTTTTTTGTCCTTAAACTTAAGCAAATGTTAACCACAGTGTTGTCACATTGAAAACAAAATTAGTTTGTACAGTTTGCACAATGAAGAAACAATGTGTACAAATCCTGCAAATCTAGGGTTCCCATCTAGACTCTAGATTCAAAATCGATAAAATATCTGCTAAAAGTATATCAGCCTGTAAATATTTAATATAGACCCATAACATAAAGATCCCTTAAATTTGGTTATGAAACAATTTTGACCAACATATGCACTGGTTGGGACACTTGACAGTTGAAAAATGAACAAATCAGTGCCCTCTAGTGGACGAGCAAGGTACTGAAGATACTGTAAACATATCTTTGGCATTTCTGGCATTTTTCACTGCTTCCATTGTACCTTTACACACATATATGTGATAAACTAGAAGTGGCAGCTCTTGTATTTACTCAGTTCTGATGAAGCTAAGCTAACAGTTTCCACTTGTTTCTAGTCTTTGTGCTAAGCTAGGCTAAACACATGCTGGACCTGTCTTTGTACTGGACCCACAGAGATGAAACTGAAATGCATCTATAATGTCTATAAATGTTAGACTGTTCCTTTAACTGTGACTTGATCGAGTAGGGAGGAATGACTGAGTGGACACGATGGGGACCAAAAAGATTTTCCACGACAGTTCCTGTCAGTTCCTACCGGAGTTTCTACTGGCCGGTGAGAGGAGGTGGGTCAGCTGATTATCTGCCGTTCACCCTGTCCTCCGAACCCTGACTGTCAACCATCAACTACAGGCACCAGGGCTACCAAAAAATGACAAAAAAAGGTCAGAAAAGAGATTGATTCGCCCATAAAATGTGACCCTGGGAAAACAAAGTGGAACTACAGTTCTCACACTGCAAAAAACAGCTGAAAAAAGAGCAACAAGAGCAAAAACCCATGAAAGGTGGAGAGCCGATAATCCACTGCGAACGGACGAGTCCACTTAGGCTTCAGTTAAATCCACACAGAGAACAGCGCAGCGTCGACAGAAAAGTACAAATCCACCTCCCGAAAAATGGCCTACCGAGGATGTGGAGTGGAAAAAAAGACCCCAGAAGAATCAAACACGATTAATTCCTTGTTATTCAGGACGTTTTCCAGCCAAAAAAAAAATGTGTTTCTTTCATGTTTTTTTGTCATTTGATTCTCCTCGACGGAAACTTGTACCAAGAATGTGCAACATGAAGCAAAAAAAGCAGTTCACGACCACAGGCAAGGAGGGAAGGGAAGAGAAAAAATCCTCAGAACTGCATCAGAGAGGAAAAAAAAAGCTTGAGGACTTAATCTGTTTTCTTTTTGTAAATTGAAGGAGGAAAAAAAAAGAAGCTTTAGATGCTCTTTGTGTCTTTAGTTTTGTCTTAAGGCAGTCTTTTTTGTCCGGCCCCCCTCTCTGGCTCGGTGCTCGACGACGCTCCACCTACAAGAGGATAGATACGAACGTCTTACACCTCAGGAAACGCAACGCAGAAAACACATTCCATGCAAAATGTCTCATCAATGAGGAAAAAAAATGTCATTTAAAAAAAGGAGTAATTGAAAGCTGGCTGAAGAAAAAAATAATGTTGAAAAAAGAAGCTGATTAAAAAAAGGAGGAGCGGTTTGCAGAGCCACAATAACGCAAAATGAACTCTTAGATCAGATAAAAAAAATGTGACAGCTGGACTGCGTTTAAATTAACACAGTCACAGTTAAATGCAGGGCTTATAAGATTAATTGTATTTTACTTGGAAAATAGAAAAAAAAGATACTGTAGTTACTTGACAGAAAAATGTGAAATGGTCAAACTAGATGCAACACTCAAAAAAATGTCTGATATGAGCACAAACTCTGAAACACAGATTCTAAAACTAATTATTTTACTCCACTACGATTTGGAACACAAAGCACAACAAAGCCTGGGCTCATGAGAAATACTACTTACTTTATGTAAGAAATAATAATAATAATAATGTACAGTGAGCAGGTCATAACTGGTCATAACTGGGAAATAAACCTCCACAGGGTGGTGTTCGCAGAAGGGTCTCGAATCATCCTTAAATTATCATCATCTGCTTATTACATGGCTACTTACTTTTTTAAAAAAAGCAATAATTCAACACAATGTATTCATTTAAAAATGATTTTATTGCTCCTCCAGAGTCTATTGTCGTTGCTCTGTGAAAACCACTTATCTCCAAATTTGGTGATTTTGAATTTTTCAGTAAAACTTGAGACTATCCTACTGTTCCTTAGGCCAGTGATTCCCAAACTTTTTCCAGTATGCCCCCCTTTCGGAAGCCAACAAAAGTTCGAGCCCCCCACCACAAAATTTTCAATCAATTGTTAACAATAATTGGGGATGGAACTGATAAAAAAAAAAAGAATTCAAAAGTTAAATTTTAGCAAAATAAAGGTCAGCTGGATAGAAACAGCAAACTCATTTGTTTATTCCCCCTACATAGATCATATTTATTCAGCTTTGTTTCACTCTTTTTTTCTCCCCTGGTCTTTCGTGCCCCCCTTGCAGTGGCTCTGTGCTCCCCCAGGGGGGCCCACCCCCCAGTTTGGGGACCACTGCCTTAGGCCACCAAACCATTTAGAAAGCTACTGGATAATCTGAAAAATGCGTCACCACAACGCTGAAAACATGGCTGATTTTCTGAGCTCCCAAAAAGTGACATTTGGAGATAAGTGGTTTTCATTGGACAGTGATGCTATGATCAGAGCTGTGTTCATAGCAACCTTAGCTTACTGTTATTTGTAATCCGAATTGAGTATTAAAAAAAGCTGTGTAATATAAAGCTGATTTTTTTCTGTGTGAATTCAGTGAGAGCATCATCACATTAAAGATACTCTGTTTTAAAAGAAGATAGTTATTCACTACAAACTTCAACTTCAAAAGAAAAATGATAGAAATGAATTTTTTTTTTTTATCCAAAGACATATTTTTTTTTCATGTTAACGTCAGTTTTGTTTTTTTTCTTTGAAAAAAATAAATAGTTTTTCTAAGCTATGTACTTTCTTTTCATTTGTTGTGTCCAAAGCAGATAAGAGTTCGGTTGTTACGTTCAAAGAAGCTAATTGGTCAGTTATGCAGTAGTAACTGAAAGCATCTCGTGCGTGCATTTTGAAGTGCGTCTATTATTTTAAATGGCCAAATGTGCCTTGATGCCTGTAATCTGACCTTGTTTTGATTTTGGAGCATCAAATTAGGACTAAAGCTTTAATCTGCATTCACAGCACCTGTGTGGTGAGAGCAGGAAGGCGTGTGTCGACGTGATATAAAAAACTCTTTTTGATCATGAATCCTGATGTTACTGCACAGTTCTGTGGTTTGTCAGTGAAGTGAACAACACTGCAGACTGGAGTCTCTGTTTCACAGTGACAGACATGTTTTATATACTCTTGTCTTCTCAATTAGACGTCTGTCACTGTGCTGAATTATTACAAACTACAATAAACTGTCCAGACATTGTCTCTCCTTCTTCATCTTCATATTTGTTAGTTCAAGTTTGCTGTAGTCTAAAATGTTCTTAAATTGTTGAAGAGTGACCTGAAAAAAGGTAAAAGACTGGAGGAGCAATACAGTCTTTTTTTTTTTTTTTATCAATAAACTCATTCAATCAATTAATATTTTGTGTCAAATTATTGATCTTTTTTTGTAAGTAGCTGTGTTATAAGCAGGATAATGCACAGCGTGCAGGGTGATTCTAGACGCCTTCACCATCTGGGTTTATTTTGCAATAATGACCTGCTCACTGTACATTATCCTTTACTTGGATCCCTACTTGTATTGTGGATTTGAAGTTCAAATTTTTGAGTTGTGTTTTATTTTAATATCTTCAGTTAAACTGCATCAACATAATAAAAGTCTTGTATATTGTTCTCTGATGACCTGGGATTGTATACTATAACTGAAAGAACTATTATGAATATTTCTAAAAGTGTGTTCAGACTGAATTTTGCAGAGCGAGTGAATAAAGTCTGAGCTGTCACACAATCACAGATCCCTGCAGCTAACACAGTGAACACCTGCACAGTCTGTACTTTGGCTGTTTGGGGTGAATAAACCAAAAAATGAACAAAGT
This sequence comes from Lutjanus argentimaculatus, assembly GCA_034769285.1. Lineage (NCBI taxonomy): Eukaryota > Metazoa > Chordata > Actinopteri > Lutjaniformes > Lutjanidae > Lutjanus > Lutjanus argentimaculatus. The sequence continues at coordinate 1,856,242 of JAWZSL010000040.1, read as the reverse complement.
GTCCAACAGTCAAATTCATACAATAACACAAAAATTGACTCCTCAATCAGTCTATTATTACTCATACTGTACCAGAAGAACAAAGACTCTGTGTATGTGCGAGTGTGTGTGTGTGAGTGAGTGTGTGGGCATTGTGAAGTGATACAGTGGGTCTGCTGATACACACAGTGACTTTAGTTTCAGCTGGTTGGCTGCAGTGGTTCATGACTCATGACCTTGCATTAGTTCATATGTGTGTGAGGCTGCATTTTAACTCCAGTAAAGAGGAACGTTTAATGCACCACAAAACACACACACACACACACACACACACACCACACATACACACACACACACACAGTCAGAGGTGCTGCTGCAGTTGTCAGGGATTACAGTCCTCGTCTAATCCTTTCCTCCTCTTCCTTCTTTTGCTCTCTTCTCTTCCTTCGTTCCTCCTGCCTTACCTCCTCCCCTCCTCTTTCCTCCTCAGCTCCTTTTATTCCTCATAGTTTCCTTTCCTTGTCTTCTACCTTCCTGTTCTCTCCTTCTAATATCCTAAGATCCTTTACAGCTGCACCTTCACTCTCTTCACTCTTATTTAATAAGAGTTCCTAAAGGGTTCTTCCTGAAGGGCTGAGGTTCTACCAAGAATCATTTACTTCTGAAGAACCTTTTTTTTAAAGTAAGGGCTCACCAAGAGGTCTTTGCAAGACTTTGTAAGGGATGCATTAAGAACCCTTTTCATCATAAAAACTCTTTTTGGAAGAAAGAGTTCTTCAAGGTTTGTTGAAATCCTTAAAGAACCATATTGAGGATTAAAAGAGGGTTTTAGGGTTCTTTTTTACCATATTATAAAAAGGGCTTGTTGGAGAAACCCCTGGGTGGGTTCTAGATAGAAGAATTTGTTCTTAAGGACCTGCCTAGTTAAATAAAAGTAATATCTAAAATATAATACAAATAAAACTCTTGTAATTTAAAAAGTTCTTGGTAGAACCCACTTGGTCGGTCTGGGATTAAACCCTTGGAATATAAAAGGGTTCTCAATAGAACCCCCTCAGTGGAATCAAAGGTTCTAAATAGAATCCCCTTGGTGGGTTCTAGATAAAATCCTTTGAATATAAAAGGGCTCTCAAAATAAACCGCTTGGTGGGTTCTAGATAAAAAAAGGTTCTCTGCAGAACCCCATGGGCAGGTTCTTATTAGCACCATTTATGTTGATTTTAGGTAGAACTCTGAAAGGGTTCCAAGTGGAACATTTATAAAAGGCTTTACCAGGAACCAAAAATGGTTCTCCTGTGATGAGAAGCCAAAGAACACTTTGTGGTTCCAGTTAGCACCTTTTATTTCTATAAGTGTACCTTTTTTGTCTTTCTTGTTTTCCTCCTCACTCTGCTCTTTACATCCCTCCTCTCCTCTCTCCTTTCACTTTCCCTCCTCTTCAATTCAGCCTCCCTCCTCCTCCTCCCCCCTCTCCTCCTCCTCCCTCCTCTCCTCCACCTCCTCCTCCTCCTCCTCCCATCGCGGCAGCATCTGTTCATAATGAAAACACCAGTTGGACGTCGTCCTCGTTTAGCGCCTCCTCCACGCTACCTGCTCCAGAGGTTACCTCCCGCCGGGCGCGTTTGTTAGACATCATCAGCACCTCCCCGCGACCTCCCCTCCCCTCCCTCCTCCTCCCCCTCCCGCCTGCCACCTCTTCCTCCTCCAGATGTCATTGATCTGGAAGTGGGTCACAACAGCGCTGAATCAAAGCCAGGTTACACACGGCTCCGAGGCAGATACTGTATGTAATTTTAGCGTGGGTTAATATTTAAGGGGGAGAGAAAGAAATGCGACGGCTGACGTTTTGGAGCGTTCTCAGGTTCTGATCACAGAGTCTATCGCCTGCAGACCTGACAGATGCTGAAGGTGTGGAGGGTGAAGATCTTGGCCTGAACGCCTCATGAATCTGTAAATACGGCTGCAATTTGAAAGAAGCAAAAATATATATTTGGAGTATTTTCATTTTGTAAGAGAAGAGAGAACTCCCGCACACTGTCCTTTATTTACAATAAACCTAATTAAAGATACAAAGTTTTGGCAGGGGTGAGAAGTAACAAGTACAAATACTTGTTACCATACTTAAGTATTTTAGTTTTAGGTCTCTGTACTTTACTTGAGTTTTTCTCCCTACGTTTAAACACCAGTATCTGTACTTTCTACTCCTCATATTTTGAAAACTCATTACTTAGTTTTAATGTATTTGAGGGGAATTATAGATTATTTTTATTTTGCATCATTGTGCGCCACTTTCCAACATCAAGACTGACTTCAACCTAAATAGATGTGAGAGTAACATAAAAAAGACGATTCACTGGTGTATCCATCAGTGCATATGAACAACAACAGCAGATAGAACCAAACAAAAAGGATGTAACGAGACGGAAAAGACATAACAAAATGTAAAAAACCTAACAACACAAAAGACATAACAAGACAAAAAAGACAATAAGACATAACAAGATGTAAAAAGACAAAAAAGACATAACAAGGCATAACAGGATGTAACAAGATGCAAGATGAAAAATGACATACAGGACAAAATAAGACTAAAACGATGTAAAAGACTAAAAAGATGTAACAAGATAAAAAAAAGATGTAATTATGTAAAAATCTAGTCTTTTTTAATGCAACTATCTGTACTTCTACTTCAGTAAAGAATGTGTGAACTTTTGACACCTCTGCGTTTCAGTTGCAAATGACACGCCAACGTTTATATCAGTGTTTGCATTTAAGTTGATGTATTTTCTGTTTATCACAGACTGTGGATGTGCCTTCTGTTGGACTAAACACACACGGCCAGTGGGACTGATTACCTGACAGCTCAGCTCGGCTCAGGTCCCTGACCGGCCTCACTCGAGTTTTATCTTCCTGAGCTGTTCTTTGTTTCTCTGCTTTACATGATGAAGGTCTAAGCAGCAAAATGTGGCATCTTTAATAAAGTTTATTGCAAATAAAGGACAGTGTGTAGGAGTTCATGGATTTTCCTCCTTCGCACCTGTCTACATGACACTGAAGGTGTGCAAGAGCCTTTAATTCTATTTTTGAGTATTTTCTTTTGTAACCACAGCGGATTAAAAAGAAAAATTCTAATGCACCGCAAGCATGAGAAAAAGCTGATATGTCTTCAAGGAAATCTTGTAATTTGAGATGCTTTTAATAAAATATAGATTTTTAAAGCAGTTTTCTTTACTACTTTTGCAACAGAAACACACAAATCTGAAAAAAGTAGTAATGTTTTCAGCATACATTTGAATACAAAACAGACTTATTTAACTTCCTAACCTCAACCATAAGTTGCTAGTTCCCAATACCACACACTTAAAGGACCAGTGTGTACAATTTAGTGGCACTAATGAAAACATACCTGTCCATTTTCTGCCCTTAAATCTTTGGCATTGCACCTTTGAGCTTCGATCAAACTCACAGTATTTGAAATTGTTGTGGAGATCCACAGCTATCCAAAGACACCAAATATGTGAGGCAGAATTTTGGGGTCTCAAATGAGGCACATAGCATGTACAGTATTTCCATTTAATGCATTAATGAAGCCATAAAAGACTCTGCTTTAAATATTCTACTAAACATTATGTATGTAGCTTCAGTGAAGAGTTGGACAGAGCTGATCCACCCTTCACTACAGTAGATTTAATACTGTCAGACTAACTACCAACAAAGCTGCTTAAGGGTGAATTTAATGTAAAAATCAAGGTTCAGGAGATTAAAATATATTCATAAAAATTGCAGCTGCCTTGAGCTCAGAGGTTCATTCTCGATCTTGATAAAATATTCTCAACTCAAGGCTCAGTTACTGTTTTACTACCATTTGCTGAAGAAGGCCGCGGAAGCTGGATAAAGTTTTGCTCAGTGAGAACATTTTTTATTCATTTATTAATTTATTTAGGGATTGGTTGGGGGTAGGGGAAGATGGCGGTTATGGTTGGTGCTGATGATGTTTAGAGAAGCAGGCTTGTAGCTGGACGGTCGCCGGTTCAAACCCTACAGGCTGGCAGGACAAATCACAGCAGGGAAAGTGACAGAGCAGCACATGTTCTCCCTCATTACCACCTTGGAGAAGCCCTGGAGCAAGACCCTGAACCCCAACAGCGCTCCAGTGGAGCTGCACAGTGGCCATCAGGTCTTACTGGGACCCCCACAGCGCTCCAGTGGAGCTGCACAGTGGCCATCAGGTCTTACTGGGGTTGTACTGGGCAAAATGGATTCCCTACAGCAGGACTGTTCAACTTCATAGAGGGCCAAATGGGAAAATCACCGGAGGTTCATGGAGAACACAAACCTTGTCAATCGGTGGCTGCAAATAACTCTTTCAGTATAATATTAATAGATGTTTTCTTCACTTTCTTCTTCAGTCCACGGTGCAACATGAGGTTTGACTGAGCGAATGGCAGATGTAGATGTAATCCTATTGTAGCCAATCACAGCACACAGCTGCTTTAAAAAGACGTAGCCAACACCATATTGGTTCAGATTTTACAGTCTATGGTTCAGATGTCTCAAAGCTCAGAGAAACGTAGCTCAGGTTTATTTATCACATCACACACATGCCAGCCTGATTTGCATACCTTGCGGCCCATAGAAAAATTCAAAAGGGTCCGTATCCAGCCCACAGGCCGCTGGTTGAATAGGCTACACACACTCACACACACCTACCACCTCGTCCTCCACATATATATCACGACACACTGCTCCCTGCATTACCACTGTGTTACCACATTGTTTATGTGTACACTGTGTGTATATATTGTAGTACACATATTTTTAAACATTTCTATTTTCTCTACGTTTTTTGTATATTGTAGCATAATGCGCAAATTTTTACTTACTTTTCATTTTTATTTTTCTTATAATTTCTCTATATTTCTATTCTCGAATGGTTACTGTAATGTAACCTAATCTCCTCAGCAGGGATCAATGAAGTATTTCTGATTCTGATTCATGATAATCCACAGACCTTGTTGTGAGCAGTTTAATGCAGGAACTACTTTCTCTCTCTCTCTAATCCGGTAGATTTGACTGCAAAGGAAGTAGTTTCCTATGTGAGACTGCTCACAACAAGGATGATAATGTGGATTATCACGAGTATGTGGGTCATGATTTCTGGGAAGAGACATCGCTGTTGAGTTTTTCAAAAGTTTTTTGTTTTTTTTTTAGTTCCATTATATTGGAGAGAAGTCAGACATCTCTATGACCGATATCTTTTAAAACTCTTTAACTCACACGAAAGCTATTTAGATGGATAAATACCCCTACAGTCCAGAGGAAAACTACTGCAAGACATCTTCAAACAAGAAATATTGGAAACATCAGAAGAAAATCTGGAGTAAGCAGTGGTTACTAAGAAGACAACACAGGATGGAAGCTTTTCATCTTTGTAATTAGCTGGAAAATGGTCCCATGAGTTTACTGCTAATACTGGGCATGCTCAGGCTGCATTGGTATGGATATGTGTACTGTAGGCATACAAAGCACAGCAAAACTGACCAAACTTCACCAAACATGGATTGAACATGTCAAATCTTCAGCCACGGCACACCAAACAAACTGAGATTGGAGAATGTCATGGCCTTTAATATCCCCTTTGATTTCAGGTTGTGTTAGATTTGGAGTGGCCTCCGATCAGAAATATATGAGGGGTTGTTGGAAAATAACTCCACGGTACAATAAGATGTCATATGCGACCATTAAACCAAATCAAAGCTGACAGATGACCACATGTAAGACAGAACACTGCTACTTAAAGGGCGCATTACATCATGCATTAGCCATGAACACTGGCATCAGACATAAATATTGGCTGCAGCATTGTCCAATATGAGCGTAAATCCTGGTCCTGTTCATGTCTTATTGAGTTTCAGCAGCCTTGTAAATTCATCTCACGATGAAATATTAACTCTGCAATGGCAGAATATGTGTATCTCAAACAAAAGCAGCAATGTTGCACATGTGTTTAAAAAGTCAGATGGTTGCCCTTGCTGTTTACTGCAAATAAACCGAATCAAAGAGGGAAAACAAACCAGCTCTGCTTATTGAGAGAGGTTATAAAGCCTGAGGATGATCAGTCTGTTCAAAGAGCAGGTTAAAAAACATTAAACACTCCTGAGCATTTAAAAATCTGCCTTCCTCCAAGGACAAAGCTTCAAACGGGAGGTCTGTTCAAACCTCGACGAGAGGTTGTTCAACCTTCTACGAAGAAACCAGCCTGAGATTTTGTTTTTCTCTCTTTGAGTTTGGGTTGTTAACCAGAAGGACAAAGGGCCATCCATTGGAGGGACGAAATAAAATTAGAAAGATTCTTCGTATGACTCGGGGAAATCTAACACCAAGAAAGTTCAAAGGAAAAGCTCAGATGAATAAATGTGCTGGTAGTTTGGCCTTCCCACAGTTGATGAGAAATGAGTTTCTTATCACGGACACACACAACTCCACAAACACCTCTGCAATTCTCTTTTTCTCTTTACTCTGCAAAAGATATTGAACAATATCTAAATACGATGCAACACTGCTCTAATAAACACTGTGAAAATGATAAATATGTGTTTCTCCTTCAAGGACGACTCACAATTATCCTTTGTACCCTGAGCTGCTTTGTATGCAGTCAGAGCATGTCGGTGTTTGTTGTGCTTTTTCTTTGTTTTCTTTCCCAGATTAAGACAAAGTTTCTGACTCTCAGCGGTGGAGGTCGGAGGTCAGCGTGGAGGCAGAGCCGGTGGAGGTTCAGCGCCACGATCCCCGGTGCCGAGACAAGGACTGCTGATGGATGACATTTACTCCATGTGGGGCCTAAAGCCAAATTTATGCCTTTCTTTCAAGGTTTACCACTTCACTGTAAGAAACAAGGGTTCCAAAAGGATTCTTCCCTGTCCGCCAAGGTTCTACCCAGAACCATATACTTTTATAGAACCCTTTTTTTGCAGAATGGGTTTTGTCAAGGATTTGCTGTGAGATTAAGGGTTCCATTAAGAATTATTTTCAACTAAAAGACCCTTTTTTGGCAGAAAGAGCTCCTCAAAGGGTTCTTTATACCATAATATAAAAGGGGTCTTGATAGAAGTTGGTTATCAGCTTGAACCAAAAACCTTGAGGTTTTCCTTGAGAACCGAAGTGGACATGTCATATTCTACGGGTTGTTATGCATTCATCTTTTGATGATAACCAAGGTTCCATGAGTCTCGAATGGAACTGGTCCAAGTACCAGAGATAATTTGGTGGAAAGGGCCTTGAAAGGGTTCTAAGTGGAACCTTTATAAAAGGTGAAAGGGTTCTCCTACGGGGACAAACATTGTTCCACAACCATAGCTTCAAATGGATGAACTGGAAAATAAGCCCTCAGATTTATCCTGTCAGTCCCAAGATCAAACCAGTGACCCTCTTGTCTCAATAGAGCTTTTTTTTTTTTTTTATTAAAAACATTGGTTTTAGTGTTAAAATAAAGATTTCTATGAACATGTAAGCTCAGTATCTTTAGATGAATGTATCCAGAGCACTTTGGGGATTCCTCATTTATGTTTGCTTAACAGTGAAAGGAATATGGGACATTTTGTGAAATACACTTATTTGCTTTCTTTCTGATGGTTAGATGAAAAGATTGGTACCACTCTCATATCTGTCCAGTTAATTTAAGGCCACAGCCGGCGTTTGTTTGGCTTGGCTTAGCACGAAAACTGGACACAGGTGGAAACAGCAACCCTGGCTCTGTCCAACGGGGACAAAATCCACCTACCAGGACCTCTACAGCTCACCAATTAACACATTATGTCTTGTGATCCGTTACTTTGGACTCTCTTCTGGCAGCTTCTTAGAGCCAAGAAATAGTCTGGTACCTGACCCCCACAAACTGCCTAATTGTTGCTTTTACATGTTGGTTTTTGTGGGGATTAAAGAAGCGAGATTTAAAGTGTTAATGACCGTTAGAGGTGCTGAAAGGTGGAGTTGCAGTTCTCCCTGATACTAGTCTTTGTGCTAAGCTAAACTTATTGCCTACTGGCTCTTGTGTCAAATTTAATATATAGATATGAGTGGTATCTTCTCATCAAACCCTTGACAGGAAAGTAAATAAGCTTTTTTTCCCCAAAATGTCAAACTATTCCAATAACCACGAAAGTTTATTCTTGACCTTGGAGATTTAAGTTTCACAAAACAATCCTTTCTTAACGTCCATTTGATTGTTTTGTCCTCAGCAGAGAAGCATAAATCCACCTTAAGTGACCTTTAAACATCATCAAAAGGTAACAGAGGAGCAGAAATCAGGGCCAAAGAAAGTAAAGAAAGACATGTCAACAGGGACAGACACTTCGACTGAAGCAGGAACTAAACCTGAAACCTTCCAGGATGACAGGACTCATGTCAAAACCTGCTGTCAAAAAAGTCTTCTGGAAGAAATGAAAAAAAAAAAAAAAAAAACACACTGACTGTCAGTCAAACAACCAGCTCTGGCTGATGTAGGGCAGAAATGGGCTTTGATAGAGGAAAAAAACACCCTCTTGAGGTATATGTAAAGTGGGGAAACCTCGCCAACCCAGCAACTGTGGGCTTGATCGACTGATATAGTGCTCAGACAGACAGACAGACAGACAGACAGACAGACAGACAGACAGACAGATGATAGATAGTGATTAGTTATACTACCACAAACACACACCAGAATACTAAAATCTCGTTTCTTGACTACAAATTCTGCATTCATATGCAGATATCTGTTAATGGAGATTGCAAAGGATAGACTTGACTGATGCAACACTATATATGTGTATATATATACAGTCTGATGATGCAATTCAGACAAAAATATAAGAGTCAATTTGTTGACATTTTCTGGCATAAATTAGAGATATTAATGAACATCGTCTGCAAAGAGGTTGAGACAAAATACAATTAGGACGTCTTTAAAACTGACAGTAATTATTTCATCAAAATATGGTTATTGCAGCTTCAGTGTCAAGGTATTACCCTCCTGGAGGCTCTTTAATAAGCAGTATATTTAGCCACATTTGAGAAAAAACGATGATGGAGTTTCTATAGATGTTTTTAATATGTTTTCCACCAGTTTTTCTCATTCGCTTTGGCTGGAAGCAAACAGAGATTTATATATAAGATATATTTTCAGGGTTGACTGCAGTGATGAAAAAATATCTAAATATTTTGAGCTGTATGGCTCACAGTGACAAAACAACTTTTCATATTGGTGGCTTTGATTAATTTACTGACATATTTAATAACTGGGTTTTGAAACATGAATGGCCAGAGCAAACAGTTTTTTTTTTTTTATTTAGAGAAGTACAGAAGTTGTTACTAGAGCATCATAGGTTACCTATTGTTTATTTTGTGATAAAATGCCAACATTAGCACATACATAGGTTAAAGGGGCAATATGTAGCAATTGCTTGTGCAAAAACGAGTATAGCCCTCAGCAAGTTGGAGACATAGTGGCATCTTTGTGATTTGACAATAACAAATGATGACGAGTCCTGCACTGTGAGTTGATCAACACCTCCTACAAGATCATTAATGATTTCATACAACTCATAAACAGACATTAACTCTTTCAGCCAACATTCAGCATTAGTTTGAGCTCTAATTAGTGTGAAATTGGCAAACTGAAACAGTCTGGAATAGAAATTTCAAAGGAGGACTCTGTGGCTGTAACGGTCATGTCAAGTGATGCGAGTATTTCAATTGAACATGTTTCCTTGATCTCTGATGACACATCGTGGTCATTTTATGATTTATTACAGTAAATATATCACAGATTTTTCCGCCATTTTTATAAGAAATCTGGATATTGGGCCACTGCAGACTGATGACCAGTGGTTATTGCTGCAAAACACTTTGCCCACCCCGAAGCTGATGTTTCCGTGTTTCCAACACCACAAATATTATTTATGGACTAGTTAAAGTGAAAAAGATGTTTTATTACTATGTAAGGTAACACTAAATGAAAGAAAATGCAACAAAATGGTGAGATTGCCTCTGTTTTATGGTTATTATTTGGATTAAACTGTTGCCTACTGCTGGGACAAATTCAGAACATGATTCTAATATTTGAAAATCTTAATGGAGACGACCATGTCTATAAAAGCAAACATCTCTGAGTGAGATGCTCAGAGTTTTTACAGTCGGTCTTCCAGTGTGCCTGAGGCTTTCTCAGGACTTCAGAAGGAGAGGGAACTGACATAAAGACCCCTTTTAACACAACCTCAACACAGGCTGAGGAGCTCTACATCAGCCTACAGATTCTCCAGACGGCGAGTTTCCGGCAGCTGCACACAATAGAGAATATAAAAAAGGCGTAGAGGCCTCTGTGGCATTTCTACCTGCATGAAAGTGTTGTCTGGCTGCATAAAAGAAAAATTTCAGTGCTAAGTAAAGTGGCACTGTGGCTCGACACCCCTCTCTGTCTGTCAGGCCTGTGATAATGTAATGGTCGCTGTCCAGCAGTGTGCTCTATTCACAGCTCAAGGCTTCCCTTTCACACTGTCCACAATAGAATAAACACAGCACAGCATGCAGGGTCTGCTGACTGGTGGAGTGGATTGTCCTCTCTAAACTGTGCTTTTTGTCCGACACTGGATGTACTGTACTGCCGGGGTTGTCTGGAGTTTAGTAAGTGGTTAAATTTGTAAGAACTACTGATTTTTTTTTCTCTCTCCTGCAGCCAGCATGCTCTGAACTTTCAGAGACTTGGACCTTATAAAACTTTAAAGCATTTTCTAATTTCCGAAATATGAAAAAGTGAAACACAGAGGTCACACACTAAGCTGACATGATCATCATGTGAAGAATCCAACAAGTCCACCGGTAAAGACAGCAAAATACATCGTCTGTCACTGCCTTCCAAAACAGACCATCTTTGAAAACAAAAATGTTTGGATATTTTAAATGTGGTATTTTCCCAAATCAGTTCTTTTTATTTCCTATTTCATGGTCTTGAATTACAAATAACAAAAGGCTGCCCATGCCAAGAATGATAATCATAACAATAACTACAATGGTAATGATGTGTCCATTCATACTGATGAACAATGACATTCTGTAAATAGTGGTGCTGCACACTCCAGCTGCGTGAGCAGCTTAGAAAAATGGATATTGACGAGCTGTTATTGCTTTATGTTGTGGCGATCAGCGTTTTTGAGGATGCAGAAAGATAGATATCTCATTAGAGTCTGAGATAATGAAAGACAGAATTGGATATCATCAGCATAGAGGCTGACATTAAAAAACTTTAAGACATGTCTTCAAAAAGGAGTAGAAATAATTTGACCAAAATATGATTAATGCAGCTTCATTATCAGGCTATTGCCCTCCAGGAAGCTCTTTCATAAGCAGTGTGAAAAAAACAAAGATATTTTGATATTTTTCCACCACATTTAAAGCCTGACGATGTTAAAAAATAGCCAAGTAGATAATCTAAAAAGTGTTTCCCAAGTGCCGTAAAACTAGCTTACATAAAAGAAGGATACAGTTAGAAACCAGTATTATAAGCATTCCACTTTGTGGAAAAATGTCCCGCAAATGAACTGAGCCAACGGATGAACACATGCTTCCCATCCAAGGCACCGATGCAGTAAATTCAGATGGATTTTGATTGGCTGTCAGTCTTTCAGGATTAATGTTTCTGTCGTTCATCAAATTGCTCTGAAAGTGAACCCAATGATATTTGTTCCAGTCTCACCATCTGCTTGAGTTTGTAGGATTTTTTAAAAATTATATATTTACAGTTATTGTTATAGTTATCATTCTTGGTGTAGACGGCCCTTACGAATCTGTGCATAGCAGTCATTTATGAATTATAAACTTTTGGCACTGCAGGGTGTACTTTATTTTTAGCTTACAATTTATATTCACAGTATTTGGTGTATTTTAATATGTTTAGTTATTTAAGGGTTAATGTACAGTGAGAGGGTCATTATGGCAAAATAAAGGTGATGCAGGAGCCTGACACTAAGCGGAACTCACTGTATGTACTCACTGTACATCATCCTAATTATTAGATGCAATTTACTAAAAAAGAAATCAATAATTTGACACAAAATATTAATTAAAAATCATTTGATTGTTCCTCCAGTTAAGATAACAATTGCATCCATAGCAACGGTCTGATCCTCATAGCAACAGTCTGTTATACAGATATAACAGATCTCAGAATGCTGTAACTGACCAATCAGAATCGAGTATTTAACAAAGCCGTGTAAAAGCATCATTTGAACTCACCAAACCACCAAGTTCCTAACTGTTTGTTTTAAAGACAATAAAGTTAACCCCACTTTTTACCTATATTTTGGAAACAAGAAAATATTGATTAATCTGCAGAAAGTTCATATGCATAAATTAAATCTTGTCCATTAGACATTATTACCTAAAGAGAATTTCCCTGTAAAGACCTGAGAACAGCAGTCCATTTATCTCCAAGGTTATTAATTATTATTTTGTTGTATCCAGTTTTGTGGATTTTCTTTTTCAGGAACCATTTTTTTCAGTTTGATTTCTTCTAGCTTTTGTTTTTAATGATCTCAAATGCAATTTTTATGTTTTATTTTAATGTATTTCTAAGTTCTTGTAAAGCACCTTGAATTGCCTTGTGTATGAATGGTGCTATACAACTAAAATTGCCTTGCCTTGCTTTCTACTTTTAATATCCATATGTGTACGTGTTCCTGCTAACATGGCTTATTTTGACCTTATTTTTTACTTTGCCTCTCCTGCCTGTCAGCCTCAGAACTGGGCCAGTTATCAGAGTTTCTTTAGATTTGGGTCCAGCGATGAGCTCTGACTGACTGACTCATCAGATATCAGCTGTCTGTCAGCTTTAAGCCTCTCTTGAAATCGTCCGTACAGTCTGCCTGTCTGTACTACTTCATCAGTTAACATTAGCTTATTGCCTTGCATTAGATAACATTGTCAGTAGTCAGCTGTATTGCCGTCTTTATTAGGTTCTGGCGTGCTTGTTGTGCTGTTTTACGTTGCTCATCCTTTGAATTTATGTCGTTTTTTATGTGCTGCTGTTAAACAGATTTACTGTGGAAGAGGCTGAGGAGAGCGTCTCAAATGTGACAGCCGAGAAAAAAACTGCTCAGACTGACAGAGAGACTCCATTTTGGAGAATTAAATCAGTTAAATGGCTGTGGGAGAGCGGCGAGAGACGCTGGATGTGTCCGCCGGGCTGAAGAGCTCTCAGGAAAACGCCTCAGTTTCTCTTGCCAAGGCTGAATCTTTTTTCTTTCTCTTTGCTTTATTGGTGAAGCTCTGACCCGTCGCTCTCTCTTTCTCATTTTTCAAAGTCGATTTTCTCTCTTAAGTGTTCTGCTCTCTCTCAGTTCCCAGCTTTTTCTTCTTCCCTATGCCTCTTTTTTATTTTTGGTCAAATCACTTTCAGCTCTTCTGCTCCCACTTTGACTTTCATCTCCTTTTTTCTCAATCACTCCACAGACAGACAGACCGACGCTGGACCGAGATATAACGTTCGCTCCAGATCCCACAGTGTGCGAGTCCTCACTTGAGCCTATTAGACTTTTATATTATAGTATGAAGTCACATTTATCCCATTCTCTTTATTGTGAATCACACACAGGGAGTGGGAGTTAGTTATAGCAGATCCCTGCTGTGTGCTCGCTGAAATCAGGCAGAGTCGTGTCAACGTGACTGAAAGGAGCTTCACTACCAGTTAGGGTCGGAGACATTTGTGAAACGAGCGGTCCTCCTGACCGGAGAAATGACTCATCCACCAACTGGGCGACAAACACTTTCATCACCATGTGGTCCACTGATTACCGAGATTTCTGTCAAATCTGAGTCAGACCTCGAGCTATTGAAATAGCACTCGTAGTAATAAAATCAGCAGTATTAGTACTTACAGTTGTGTACTTGTAGTAACTGCAATTATTAATTATTGTACTTAATTAATGATACTTATTAATGTTAATTAATCCTTTATTATGGCCTTATTAACAGTTAACTAATGCATTTTGGGGGTACTGGATCTAAAGTGTGAACAATGCTTATTAAGGTTAATTAATCCTTTATTATGCACCTGTTAAGAGTTAACCATGATCTTTTTTTCCTTCTTTCTTTGGATTTCATTTGACAGTGACACCTGCAGGGGGACAGGAGAGGGGGGAGATTAAGAGGGTATGTTCTGAGCTAAACACGAACCCAGGACACTTAATGACTCAGAATGTGAGACATGCACTGAGCTACCAAGGGACACCATGTAGCCTCAAGCCCAGCTCAACTACAGGCAAAAAGAGATGATGATAATTTAAACACTCATACAGTCTTATTAACCCATATTAATGTTAAAAAGCATCCTTTAAGGACTTTATTACATATAAACCAACACTTATTACAAGCACCTTGATATAAAGTGTTACTGACCGAGCTATACTAACAGCAGTAATAGTGTAGATAGTAGTAGGGTCATAACAGCAGTGGTACCAATAGCCATAGAGGTAGTTGTAGAAACAGGAGCTGTGTTAATAGCAACAGTAAGTTGTAGTAAATAGCAATAGTAGTGAGGAAGTATTAGGAGCAGACAGAGTAGCAGAAACAGGAGCAGTAGTAGAAGTGGGTTGTAGTAGTATCAAAAGTTAGAAACAGCCTGCATGGTGCTGTCCATGGTGCTGAAGTAGAAGATGGATTAGTAATTTCATTTTATTCTATTAGTGGTAGTGTTAGCAGTATCAGTAGTAGATTTACCAGGCCAGTATTGCTAGCAGCATTAGTATTACTGTTAGCAATATTAGTATTTTTGTTAGCAGTATTATAGTATTGTTAGCAGTATTAGCAGTAGTGTTAGCAGCATCAGTAGTAGTTTTAGTCAGCTAGTATTGTTAGCAGTATTAGCAGTAGTGTTAGCAGTATTGGTAGTAGTTTCAGCAGGCTAGTATTGTTAGTAGTATTAGTAGTAGTGTTTGCAGGCTTGGGCAGTATCTAATTTTTCATACTTGCCTGACATTTTTCAGAGGTACACAGTATTATGGCAGAGTTTGTGTAAAATGGCTCAACTCGACTCGAGACTACTGTAAGTAATACAATGTACGCAGAGCAATCACAATAGTCATAGCGAGGCTGCTCCTGCAGTTGGGAAACAACACAAACTTAGGAGCTGTGGTTTCATCTTAAGAAGCTGCAACCTTTATTCATTAACAAACTCAAACCTAAACTGTACATTTACTGCCAGACCCACAACTTCTCTGCTCACTGTTATACTCACTATGCTACTCTACTCTGACCAATCAGTGGTCTGCGGTGTTTGCTGGCTCATCTTTATCATTGGGACTAAACCTAAAATACTTACAAACAGGGGCAGAGATATGTTTCTTTTTTACAAGCTAGCTAGTCCTGTAACTTTATCCCCTCAGACACCGTGTTTCTTGACTTGTCCACTGGTAGAGAGACTGATCTTTGGTAGTTTTTGATGGTATTTAAAATCATATCGTCTTAATACCTTGATACTGCCCAAGCCTAAAGATTAGCAGTAATAGTTGGGTTGACACACACAGAGATCATGATGAGGCCATCAGTCATCAACCACATCATCATCCCACCCAGCCACCTGTTATTTTCACTTTTAGTCGCTATTCAGACGAGCTGCATCAGACTGAAGTGTAGCTGCAAAATACACTCATTTGCAATAAAATATACAACTGATCTCAGGGTTTCTTTTCTACCCCTTGCAGGTCACAGTTAATTTTTTGTACGCTGCTCCACTCTCCCTGCTTTCCTCTCGCTGCCACCTATTCTCATTGTGCTTCTCCTCAGGGTCCTTTTCTCACATTTTAGGTGCATTTTTGCCTTTATATTAGAGTTTATACAGTATAAATGCAGAGAGGGGAGAGGAGTGTGACATGCAACAAAAGCTCCCAGGCAGGACACATTCTCTGTCTGTGTGTTAATGCCCTCAGTATTAAAGGGACAGTTCACCCTAAAATCAAACGTGTTGATTGTGAATGTTTTTTCTTTTACCTGTAGAGCTATTTATTTATCTAGATAGCCAGTAGAAATGTCTGCCTTCTTCCCAGTGTAATAGAGATGAAGATGGCACCTGGCTTGTGGTACTCAAAGTAACTAAGGAGTATATTTGAAAAGTTCAGTACCAGTGTCTCTTTCCAGAAATCATGACCCGCTTACTCAAGATAAAACAGGAACTACTTTCTTTCTTTATTTCTACAAGAAAGAAAACAGCTCCCTACATCAAACTGCTCAAAACCAGTGTGGATTATCTTGAGTAACCGGGCCATGATGTTTGAAAAGAGACATTGCTGCTGAATTTTTGAATGAATTTTTTGCACTTTGAGCATCACAAGCTGAGTGCTATTTAGTTCCATTATACTGGAGAGCAGGCAGACGCCTCTCCAGCCAAAATCTCCAAAAGTCTGCAGCTCCAAGCAAAGCAACACCAGAAAAAAAAGTCTAGGTAGATAAAAAGCACTATAGGTATGAGGAAAAGTATGGATTTTTTATGGTGACCTGTCCCTGTAACATCTGGAGTATTATTATCAGTATTAGTATCAGTGTAGGTGTTCAGTGTCATTCATGCTGCTGCTGCTTCTGACGAACTCTCCCTATTCATCTCCAGGCTCTGTGTGAAATTAGCAGGAACAGGAAACAGGAAGTTCATTGAACAGCTTCCTCTCATGTGTGACCATGACTACAATACACCCCCGCCACACCTCCCCAAAAACGACACACACACACACACACCACCTCATTTACTGCCTGTTGATGTGCACTGAAGCCGAGCTGCACAGCAAAGTGAAATCAGACAATAAGCTGAGCTGTGCGACAGGCACATCGTGACCTCGCCGATGCCATTCACCGACAGACAACAAGAGTCTGTGGGCGGAACTGCAGCTGACCCGGCGGCGGCGGTACGCCTCGTACCTCGCTTTTGTTTGTCTTTCCTCTTTGCTCTGTGATTCCCTCACACACGGCCGCCGTCTGTGCCGCCCCTCTCTATTTCTGATCTCCTCGGTCTTTTTGAGTTCAACCGTCTCGCGCTGCGGTTTGAAAGAGAAAGAGGAAATAAAAAAAGCCTTTTCATGACTGATGAAGGAAAAAAAAATAAAACTTTTGGAGGGCTGCCTTGGCAGAGGTCGCCATGCCAACCTCTGCCAGCCCAATCCTTTTAACGAGAACGCCTCCTCTTCAGCTCCTCTGTTATCTAAAGAGTGTAGGCCAGAGGAGATCCTGCTGTGTGTGTGTGTATGAGTGTGTGTTCGTAGGTTAGCGAGCGCGATGACTCATGCTTCACATTGAACACTTGAGAATCCAAAGAAACAGTGATTGACTCAGAGCATAATGGCTCCGGTCTTATTGATTAATGTGAGTTCATGCAGCCGGAGCAGCATCACAAATATTTGGTTCTAATGTCAGACGACAGGTTAAAGCAGGGCGACTTTATCGATTCTGTTTCTAATAACGTCACACAAAGACGCATTCAGGGAACACAGGCGTATGTAACTTTTTTGCATGGTCATTCTTCGTCTTGATACTTTTCTTACATTTCTTTTTTACCTGGTTCTGCATCATCCAAATGTGAAATTCATGTTTTAACATGTAAAGTGTCCAAAGATCCTGTATTTCTGTATCATGTGATTTTCTTAACATGAATAGCACGAAGAAAAGCACATGTTCCTATTATGTGCATTCATCATACATATTCTACATTTAATGTTTTACTGTACATGTCTTATGTGAAATATCAAAGAAAAATCACACGTCTTGCAATGTCAAGGACAATATAGTGAGCCCACTATATAGTGGAAAAGAAACTCTTTGGACACTACACGCTGTATGACGCTACATCATTACTGTTGCTTTTCATTCACTTCAATGCATGGTGGTATATGTATTGTGGGATATTCTGAGTCCACTATATAGAGTATAATAATTCTCAGTGTACGCTGCATAGTGGACTATATTCTGTCCTACAAAGGAAAAAGGCAGTAACTTCCCAGAGTGCAGAACTGAGAAAATGACTTGAAAGTTTTCCTGTTGTTGAGTCAAAATAGGCAGATAATTGAATATGTGTTGGTTTTATAGCTTTACATCAGGATATCGTTTCTATATATTAAGCCTGACCTCTGATTTGACCTTTGACCTTATTAGGAAGTTCCTGTATTCTGCCTTTGCCAAAAATATAGAATCATACCAAAGCAAAAAGCAGTAACTTCCATTTTATCTGATAACTTTAGCTTTAAAAAGCTGATTTCAAATGAAATTATACCTTTTACTGCTGTTCTTTACATTATTGTTATTATCATTATTTATTTACAACATTTATTCTTATATTACGGTATGCTTCTGATGTTCCGAGTAACTTTTAAAATCAAATTATTTCAATGGCTTTGGGATGTTTCTGAGCATTTGAAGCTGCTAATATTTATACTCTTATAAAATAAAATTTGAACTTTAAATATAAAAGGCAATATGCTGCAACAGAAAAAATATTAAATACCATAAAACCTTTTCTGATAAAATATTAAACTGATTGCTTAATTTTAATACAATGCATTCTCACACCTGTGATCAGAGTCGCTGTAGTGGTGACTCTGTGCTCTTATTTTAATATTTTTCAGTACTGTTGTTATATATAATAGTATAACGCACATAGATGACATATTCCTTAATTTTCTTGCAGATATTTGACATGTTAGAATACAGTAACTGAAGTTATGGTGCTTTGCTGTGGTTCTCTACGGCTTTTTGCAGTTAGTTATTTTGACCCCTTATTTTCTCCAAAATAAAACATATTTGAGAGATAATATTTGTCCACATGTCACAAAAAAGATTATTACTCATTTCTGACAAAAAATGAAGTTCTGCCTTTTTCCTTTGTCAGGCTGTATAGTGAGTAGTGAGCAGGGCTGGGCATCATTTAAAAAATACCATACCAGTACAAAAACCCTTAAAGTGATACCAATACCAATGGAGTATTCTTATAAAGAACGCTTGCAGTAATTGGCTGCGAGCAAAACCCTATATATAGTCATTTATTTTTAGATCTGGGTACCAAAAGTTTCAATACCACTACTACTTGGTTCTGGGTTATAACTAAACACATCACTTCTCAAACCCCTTTTTCATGCACATAGGACACTTATGTCAAACTCAAGGCCTTCGGGCCAAATCTGGCCCAGCACCTCATTTTACGCAGCCCACGAGAGCTTGCAAAGAATACAGATCTATTCTGCCGTCCATAAACTACATGTCCCAGAAGACACTGAAGGCATGCAGCCACTAGATATCAGTGTACATTAGATAGTGTGTCAATATATCATATAGCTGTTTGCAGGAGTGGCACTCTAGATGAGTGGTTGTAGCTTGTAAAGTAGCAGCTCAGCAAAATGTCCAAGAAAAGAAAATCTGATGAAGAGGGAAGACAAAAGTTTAATGAGAGATTGTTTGTCTTCTTTGTCCCATACTAGTTTTATATTTCATTCTTTATATAATAATTTTACACTTGAAAGTCTGCTTGACATTATTTTTCCAAGACTTCTGCTGACAGAGTTTAAGATATTAATTATTAAGTTATTACTAAAACCAATAAGAATCAAATGCAGAGGAAATTAGGTAATATGATAATAAGTAGGTAAAATTATAGTCTTTCATTTACACTCAGCACTTTGAGAGCAGCAGTAATGCTGATGAAATGAAACTGTTTGACGCCTCTGATGTAAGAAAACCTACAGTGGCTGCAAAAAATACTGTTTGGTTTGTCCATTCTGGGCTACTGTAGAAACACAGTGGTGCACTAATGGAAACATAGTTGATGAATATAATATTAATTTTCTGCCACATTCTGCCAATAAATCCCCATAAATCCAACACAGTGGACCTTTAAAGGTGAAGACAGTCATGGGAGAACATTTGTTTCATTTGAGGAAGAGAAGTGGAAAATTGCTAAATTGCTCAAAAAATGAGATTATCTCTCAATATTAAGAGGATTTTTTAAATCCTGGATCCACGCCGAAGCAAAATCACATTTTCTCCTAAATGTCACATAATTTAATTGAAACCTTTGAGTTTTTAATTCAGTTCAATCTGTAGAGCAATAAATTATAATAAAGTTATCTTTGGGTGCTTTTCAAACAGAGCACGTCTAGACAGTACTATTTATAAACCCAATTTTTACACCAAGAGCAAGCACTGTGGTGAGGAAAAACTGCCTTTTAACAGGCATAAACCTGGTGGATCTGTGAGGGCCAAGAAGAGGAAAGACAGCAAGCAGCAGCATGATGCAACTCTCATCTTAAACATTTTCCACTTCATGTATGAAATCTGTATTCCTATATCATGCATTTTAAAGCTTCCTTTATCCTACTGACAAATTCTCCATCACTTTAAAACTTTGCAACGCTCTAACGGCTGCAGTAAGGAGAAGTTAGAACTGAAGCAAAGGGTTAAACAGCAACATGGTCTTTGTTTAAAAAGGCGTGCCAGAAGATTCAAAGAAATTCAGATGTACAGAATGTATGCCAGAGTCATTGATCTTTATGAGTGTGTGTGTGTGTGTGTGTGTGTGTGTGTGTGTGTGTGTGTGTGTGTGTGTGTATGGCGGTCATGTTTTGTGCTTTAATGAGCTCTGTATGGACATTAGCATGAGACTGCGAGCGCAGAACGAAGCGTCCAAACAAACCCAGCGGTCGGTCGAGTGAGCCCACAATTAGGTCAGCCACAGAGGAGAAAATAGCTGCTGTATCGCTGCTGAATTCGTTTCAATTCCAGATAGAGTTGAGCCACTTCACACACACACACACACATACACACACACCCACACACACACACACACAAAGAGAGAAGCAGCAAACTGCATAACAGAATAATACGGCGGCTTCAGAGTGCTCTAATGACAGTGATGAATAGCGAAGGTTGCAGACGCCACAGACGAGGAAAAAGCTCTTTTCTTTCTTTCTTCTCTAGATAGATTTTCACTGTGAGAGGGCACAAGTAATCTCTCTCACACACCCAAAAAAAAGCACACACACACACGTAAGCACACACACAACTATGGTCAACTAATTCAACAAAAATGTGGATTTAAACGTACAAGTGCAGGAAGACGCGCTACCAGTCAGTGATCGAACCCTAACTAGAGGTCAGGCGACTAATCAATCTGTCGTTATGGCAACTTGTGATCTCCGTGTGTTCGCCCAACGGGAGGATCTGATTGGTTCTGATGAAGACAAATCAACTCAGACCAGACCAATCGCTGCCAGAACAAACTGCAAATAGGAAATTGACTTCCTGTCAGAACGGTGAGATATCTGAGGAAACAACTCCACACACACACACACACACACACACACACACACACACAGTCTATACACACACACATAAAAGCAGAGGTACTCACTAACAAACACGAACATGAATCTGAACATGTACGTGCCGGCTCACATGGGTAGATATATATCTGTACGCACACAAAAACAAGTAAAAACACACACACACATACACACTGCGGCATTTCCTTGTGATGTTCTCAGGTGACTCATGACTTCCTTTCCTTGAGGAATGTCACTGCACATACATACACACACACACACACACACACACACAGCACAAATAAAACTACACACAAACATAAAACACGCACACGCGAGGCTGTCAGCTTGAAATTAGAGCCGTTGTTCCTGAACACAGAGCTGCACTTCCTCCATTTCTTTTATTTTCATGTCGGGTTAAAAACAAAATACAGAACAACACAAATCTCAAAAAGTCACATTTTTATGGTCCTGAAGCTCCGTTTATCTGCAGTGGAACATCTAGACTGTCACAGTGAATCTTCAAACATTACTTCAGTTAGAGACAATTATGTAAAATAATATTTTAATGGTTATAGAGTGGAGGAGAGTGCAGGAGGTCTGAGCGAGCTCTCAAAGAATCTGAGCTGCGACAAAGATTCTGCGAGATCTCGACGTCAGAACATATGGAAAAGGCAGAAGGTTGGTCTGGTGGAGAAGCTTCAGATTTTTTTTTTAAGGACAAACATCTAGAGCAGATTTAGGCTCACATAATTCTTACCAGTTCTGTCATTTACAAAACAGCATTTTTTTTAAGTCAATTTATGTTATCAGAATGCCCTTTTTGCATTTTGTGTCATTTCAAGCTATCTAGTCTGTAATGACTCATATTTTTATGCGCAAATGTCATAGAGAAAAACAAAAGTCAGGTGTGTGACTTACTTGTGACTTGCAAAACAATTGATTCCACCTCTGTTGTACGTAACCTAACTAACCCTAACTCCTATCTTAACTATCCCAACCCAAACTTAATCAAGGAGTTTTGGTGCTTAAACCAAAACAAACTGTGACCTCTGTCATGATGACAAAGATCACCTGCTTCACAGAAAAGACTGGTGAATCACCTGCTTGCGAAATTGCACTTTGGGGTATGCATTACACGAAATTTAAGACTGTGAAGTCATACGCAGATTGAAGAAACCTGGCATACTTGCCAAGCCTCCCAGTTTTCCTGGTAGACGCCAGTTTTTCTCTGTTTCCTCCCAGCATCACAATCCTCTATTCACTATTTCTCATGATTTATGAAAATATTTAGGAATTTATGAACTTTTTACATCTTTTCTTCTTATGGAAAGTTTTAAAGGAAAGGAGCACAGGTTTTTTTTTGTCTAGCAGCCTAGTTACTAAACCCTTAGACAAGCACTTGTAAAATATCCATTTTTTGTGTTATTGTAATTAAACTTGAAATTGGACTGGATGTGGCTAGAAGCTGTGGTTCCATTGTGTTTTGTCAGCTATAATTCATCTGCAGGCATCTGTCTGGAAAAAGTGTCTACTCATTATTTTATTATTTCTGTTCCGTAAAAGTCACAAGAATACAGGAAACAAAGTCTAAGAAACAATTGATTTTTACCAGACCCGTCACTTTCAAATCCTATTTTTGAGGTTGCAAAGTTGACAAATTTGAGACCGGGTTGTTACAACAGCCTGTAAAAGCCCTTCATCTTTATTTGATATAATACTGTGCCCATGCAGTTATTATAAAGCAGCAGGTGTGTGCACTGCATGTGCAGCCTCTTATCTAACAGAGACACTGTGCATATTTTACTGAGATACTGTCGACTTTTCTAATTAAGAAATCTCCATTTAGAGAGGGCAGCTTCCCACACACTCTTCCTCCTCTCACTGACTGTTACGATTCATTAAATGACACTGATGCCCACATTGAGTTTCATTCTTACCTGCACTGTCTATATTATTGTACTGTGCACTTATGTATGGATCCAGTACATACTGATCTTTTTTTCTGATTGTGACAAACTGAACAGAAAAGTCTACACTGTTCGTCTGTGATGCAGATAAAACTGTAAAATGTCCTGTAAAATATACTTTACTCAGAAGTATGGACACATGTAAGGAAAGATTTTGGTAAAAGTAAAAATACTGATTCAACTTCTCTGCTCAAGTGATAAAGTAAAGAACTAAAGTAGTAGTAAGTAAGAAGTAAAGAGGACATTTTTCCCAGTCTTGTCTGTTTCATCTTGTGCCTTTTACATCATTTTTTGTCCCGTTACGTGTGTCTAGTGTGACATGTACTGATGAATACATCACTTTTCCATGTGTTCTATGTTGTGAAGGTGGCATGCAATGATGCAAAATAAAAATAATCAATAATTCTCCTTAAATGCATTAAAGCTAAAGTAACAAGCCTGTTTTGAAAATGTAAGGGGGAGAGAGTACAGATATTTGTGTTAAAATGTAGAGAGTAAAAGTAAAAGTTTGTCAGAAAAAGTACAGATATCTGAAAACTGTGACTGACAGCTTTCAGTCTGACCAAAGCTTCTAAAGCACAACACCAGCTGACTCAAGCGGAGGCACATCTGGCAAGACAGCTGTGGTCCACCAACATACTGTGATGTCAGTGAGGCTCGACCGCAGCTAATGAGCTTAACGAGCTTCATCTATGAACAACCAATTAACAACATGGACAGAGACGCGAGGACGGAGGAAAGGAAAGGTTAGAGGAGGAGGAGAGGAGCCGAGGGAAGACGAAGAGGAGGAGAGGAAAGAGGAGGACAGAGGAAGCGAGTGAAGGAAAAGACAAAAGGTTGCTGAGTTCTGACTTTGTCGTCCTCTGGGGGAGGAAACATTGTTCTGCTGCAGGGGAGGTGACCATGACATCAGGGACAGACTCTGTGTGAGTGTGTGTGTCACTATATGTTCATTGTTCATTTGTGTGTGTCATTGTGTGCGTGTGTCATTGCGTGAGTGTGTGTGCAGCCCCTGGCTCTGTCCTTGTCTCCCACAGTGACCCCTGACCTTTGACCTCTGGTCCTCAGTGATGCTGCAGCTGCCAGCAGCATGACGGATGTTCCTGCTGCCAACCACCACTGACACTACAGAGACCGTGTGTGTGTGCACGTGTGTGTGTGTGTGTGTGTGTGTGTGTGTGGTCAGGTGTGTATGAACTTGTGTTTTATGTTATATAGTGGATGTGCAGAAGGTACAAGTATTACATTAGAAGGAAATAAAGCACAAACAGTGATTCATATATGTTACCTATTTTAAATATATATCAAGACAAACTTTACATGAAATTTACTGAATTACTGATAATATTTCTGCTCCCAAGACAACAAACCTTTTTGATTATTAAAGGGCTAGTTCACACTATTTGAAGTGGATTTGCAATCATTGCAACTTTTCTGCAGTTTAATTTAACCAATCATAGTAGCCCCACCCCCACCCCCCCGTGCAAATGTCATACATGTACAATGAACTGATTCATTGTTTTATTATTCACAATTTCTTTGTAATTTTATTATTATTATTTTTATTTTGTCACAGGATTTAAAAAGAACACAGGTTTGTCAGTGTTGTTGACATTTATCAATGCTCTGTGCACTTTTATATTTTGAAATTTTGTGCTGATTTGACAGCTTTTGCTTATTTGTGGAATACTCCTTGAGTCAGGGGTTCCCATTTTTTTTTCTGGCTTGCCCCCCTTCAGAAGCTGAAGAAATGTGTGCATCCCTACCCCCAACCCCAATTATGGCCAGTCATTATAAATAACTGAGGAAGCAACTGACAAAATTCAAGTTGAATTTCAATGAAATAAAGGTCAACATATCATCAGCAAACTCTTGTTTGTTCATTTCCTCTCCATAAATCATATTTTTTCAACTTTATCCCAGAGGGGTCTGCCACCCAGTTTGGGAACCACTGCCTTAGGTGCAGGAGACTTTTTGGTAAGGTTATTTAAAATACTTGGAACAGAGTTGTTTTTTATTCTCCCTGGAACTAGCTGCCTTTGTTTTTAATGAATTAGACAAAAAAAAAAAAACAACACAAAAAAACAAGCACCTTTTTTTCTGTATTCAATTGTTCCTGCAATCTTATTGCAAAAACTGCCTAAATAATAGCAACATGCATCACAAATTCTCAGAAAAGCTGCCATGAAAAAAGGCATTTTATGCCACCCCCCCACACCCCCCCCCCCCCCCCCCCCACCCCCCTCCAAAAAAAAAAAAAAAAAGCCTCTGAAATCCTGGAGGGACTGGTAACCTTCAGTAGATGTGGTCGGCGTGCCCCTAGGTTAAGTGCACACTATATTCAGAATATTTTCACCACTTTACCACTCCTGCTATATATTCCAAATCTCGCTGTCTCCAAAGCAACCAGACTCCACTCACAAAATCACTAAATTTAACTCACAGAACACAGGACTTAACTGGTCTACTGCTGCCTCAGTCTGTTAGTTTTTGTGTTATTGTGTGACTTTCGTGAAAGTGTTTTTATCAATGGAGTCTGGTAGCTCTGGAGACAGCAATATTTGGCTTATATCATGGTGCTTTCTCATCTGAAAAGACTGTCTGACAGCAAGATAAAGAGAGAGACTTTGGCCAGTCACAGGTTGGTTAGACAGCCGATTGTTAAGTCTCATTTCCAGGTCATCAAATCCTGACACTTGTCCAACCTGGAAATGAGACTCAACAAATAACTGTCTCCAGAATCACTGACAGCCCCCTTAAACTGATATTGATTCTTTCAGGTGTCTAAAATACGTTTTGCTGCTGATCCTGTCCACAGCAGGAATTTGCTTAACTTCCTTACTGAACATGTTTTCTCAGTGTTTTCTCAAGTATTATTTAAAAGTCAAAATTATGAGATAAAAGGACTTTTTATTTCATAATTATGACTTATCATGGGCTTATTTCTTGATGGTGTTGGGCTTCCCTAGAACAGCAAGAAAAAACAGATAGTAAAACAATAACATTTTATAAAACTAATTTAATTTAATAAAATTCTTAAGTTTCTTTATGTGTTGTTAAGATATCAACTAAATTATAAATTTCACATAATTCATGTCTGTTAATTACTTCAGTGATGCAGTGAGCTTTATTTGCTTCCTATTGCATAAAATTTACCGCCACTTTCATTTGATCAGCTGATGAATCAGTCCTGTGATGGACTACTGATGTTGGCCACTTCTCACCCAGTGCATGCTGGGAAAAGATCCATCTCCCTGCAACCCTGAACAGGATGAGCTCAGGACGGATGGACGGACGGATGGACGGGTGTCATATGTTCAGCAGATCTGAGCTGATTTCTCTCCACAAATGAACCACAACAGAGACTCCTGTGTGTGTGTGTGTGTGGTGTGTGTGTGTGTGTGTGGTTTCATTTTCAGGGTCAGCAGCCAAATCTCTGACAGATGGTCTGATCCAGGATGAGCCCAGCGCCTCCTGCTGGCAGACGAGCTGCGTGGAGCAAAAACACAAACTCTGGACTCAAATCCGGGAAAACACTCCCCCTCCTCCTCTTCCTCCTCATACCTGTTTGCTTCTTGTTTATTTCCTTGTCACTTTTAACTTCTGTCCTTTTCCTTCTCCTCCACCTCACCTATCATTATCCCCTCCTCCTCCTTCATCCATCGCCATCTCCCCCTCCTCATCTTTTCTTTCTCTTTTTTATCCTCATCATTATCCTCCTCCCCCTCCGTCTGGTCCTTTCCCTTTTCATTACCCCTGTATCCTTTCTCTCCTCCTTCCCCTCCTCCCCTTTACTCTCCTCCACTGGGACCTCCTGTCCTACCACCTGAAGCTCTCTGCTGGTTCGGGGGATTTTCTGGAGCCGAGGCCATGAAAGCAGCGGCCTTCGGCTGGAGGATCACTGAGCGCACTCAGAATCACCAAACACCGCTCTGTTGTTGAGGTGTTAACATGCAGCCTCTGCAGTCTGACTGCTGGAGTCCTGCTGCTGGTCAGGAGTCAAGAGAAGGACGTGAACTCTGCTGGGACTCCTCTCCTGTTTATCAGTCCAACACACACACTCAAAACAACTATGCGGAAGAAAACATCATCTTAAAAGTCACATTTAGAAGAGTGGAGGCTGTTAAAGCGGCAGACAAATGCACAGAGCGTCGGAATAACATGTTTAACTAACATGTACAGGTGTAAAATCCTGGCGTCCACTTACTTTTGGCCATCGGTGTAGCTGAGTCTGGGCTCCTGCTGCTGCTGAGTGTGTCTGCTCCCATTGATTTCTTTCTTTTTATATCCTAAAATCTGAAAACCTCTTTAAACTTCAGTTCACAGGCGGATCTGAGCATGCTCAGAGCAGCGGGAGGAGCCGCAAACAAGCTGTGTCCCAATTACTACAGAAGATAACACCTTAAAGTGTTCACTGCTCGCTGTACTAATGTGTACACTTCAGTATGTGGGCACTCACCATCCAGCTGTGAGCAGCTCCACCTATTCTCTTGAGCCACCCTCAAAAATACAGAAATACGTATTACTTTGTGTATACTTAAAGGTGCACTCTATAGATTTAGCCTGGATCCATCAAAAGAGAAAAAACACCTCCAACCAACATTTCCAAGTCTCTCTGGTTTGGGTTCGCCACAAACACAGGATCCTACATTTCCCATAATGCTTTGATATCATCATGAGAAGACATCAACACCTTTTAAACTGACCCCACGACAGCTAACTAAAGTTGATGTGTAATATCAGTGAAGTCCTTTTAAGCGGTGCTGCAACCAGTGTCTCCATCATGGGGCAGCTCAGGGGGTCCAGTCCCCTGTAACTGGACCGGTGTGGCCCCATCCACAGACTGTAAAATTCCTAGATATTTTTTAAAATACCTGAACCAAATGCTGTTCAAAATACGGGCAAACTGCAACAATATGACGAGGCAGCAGCACACAGTGATCTTGATGTTGTGATGACACTCAGCCACATCTGGACAGTTGTTTCTGTTTCTCCAGTACTGTGAACCTGTTACAGCTGAGGTTCGTGATGCTGTGGTGCCTTTGTGGGTCTGTATTGTGTTGGCAAATGTCCTGTTTATAAATGTGTTATTTTGCTTTTAGATGAATCTGTTGGTTATTTTTGTTAAATGGTTTTGTCTATAAAATGTCTGAAAAATATTGCCCATCACACCGATGCATTTCAGAATTATATTTAAAGGGACAGTTCGCCCCCAAATCAAAAATACTTTTCCTCTGGTCTGTAGTGCTGTTTTTCCATCTAGATAGTTTTGGTGTGAGTCGCAGAGTTTTGGAGATATCAGCTGTCCGTCTGTGAGCAGTTTAATGTAGGAACTACTTTCTTTCTGGTAGAAAGAAAGTAGTTCCTACATGAAACTACTCACAACAAGGTCTGTGGATTATCTTGACAAACCAGATCACTCTGCAACTTACTCCAAAACTATCTAGATGGAAAAACAGCACTACAGGTAAGGGGAAAAATATGTATTTTTGACTTTGGGGTGAACTGTCCCTTTAGGCAGCCTTTCATCAGCGCTTGTATCGATTGTTAAGTGTTACTGGGACACAGAACTAAAGGAGAACTCTTGTGTTTCCGATGATCCAGGCCGTAGCACCACATCAGACTGACCTGATTCACCTGCCTCCTCTCCTCCTCCTCCTCACCCACGTTAATGAAAGACATGTGGTGGAGGCCTAATGCTATTGTCTGTCAAATCTGCTTAGGGATCGTGGGGAGTGGCAGGGATCTGGCTGTTGTTGTGTGGGTGGACGGGCAGATCATCTGCTGCAGATGACGGCTTAATCCAATCATAGCGAGCGGATCACAGGAAGCCGATTCACCGTATAGCCGCGGGCCGGCCGGCCTCGGCGAGCGGACCTGGATCTGTCTGTGTGTCTGTCAGAGCTCCCTGCGGCGGTGAATTCAACAGGACGCCTCATCAGCGGGGCTCATTGTGCCTATTTATGGACGACTGTGATGATGACAGACCGACTCAAAAGCATTTCACACTTTAGCAAACGTCCATTAAAGGACAATTACAGCATTCCACTTTCCATTTAGTACATTTCCCCTCGCTTTAATGTTATTTCTGACAGTCCCCACATGCTCGCAGCATGATTAAAGATATTTTTAAATCAATTTAGCCGAACCTCTCAGGCTCATTCAGTCCGATTCAGCTGCAAACAGCAGAGAAGACAACTGGATGTTTCTAATTCAGTCTGTAAAGCAAATCCTCTCTGTGGAGGAGAAGAAATCAGGTTGCAAAGGAAAAGAAAACTGAAGGTTTTTGTCTCCAAATGTCAGTAAAAACATGAAATATCTGATAATGTGATGAAAATCTAAAATAAATCACTGAAATGATGAAACAAGGAAATGTTTCATTTCACAAGTAATGGTTGGTGTAACCTGCCAGACAGATTTTCTCTCTTACAGGTTCAATTCTGTGGAAAATCAGGAGCCCATTTCACCAAATTTGCAACCTGACATCATTTTGACACCAACCGAAAATGAATGTGAAACAGTGTGTTCTTGTGACCCATGGCACGAGAATGTGAGAACACTTCAGGGCTCAGAAATGGAAAAATGTGTCAATTATTTGTGAAAATGACACTGCCAATGTTTGTGATCTGTTCAACCAAATTGCTTCTGTGTGAAACAGGCCGAGCTCGCAGGGAAACTTCTTTCAGACAGATAATCCATCACAGGGAACATCACATCCACTGTTGTTGTTGTCAAACTGATAATGCAGTTATAAGCATAGATTTAAGCACATTTCTGCTGGAAATGCTGCAATAATTTTCTCAAATAGATGCTACTTTGTGTTTGACAGACTTTAGAGAGCTCAGTTTGTCTCTGTGGTCCTTCTGTTTATAGATGAATCCACCATCAAGGCCAGTATGTCAGCAGAACCTTGCAAATAAGGGAGGCGATACTTTATCATTTTTGGTCAGTACTGTCTGACTACTCCTCAGCTTGTCTGCGGCTCTCAGCGCCAAGCCCATTTGTTTCTATTGAAGATGTAAATCTTTAAAAACACCTCAAACATATATTCATATTTTTAACAAAGGCTAACTGTTGTTCTTCGCTAGGTAACATCTTCACACCTGCTCCATGCCACAAAAGTTAAATAATGATAAGGTTTCAATCTCGCTTGGGTCTTTGTCAGGTCAGAATCAGGGCTGCTCTGATAAAAATATCAAATTCTGGTTATTTTGACTGGTATTGATGTGCAGTGATAATCATTTTTACATCATCATTCTCATTTTCATTGTGAAAAACATGAAAATGTTTATGGTGTGAATTTTGTAGGAATCTGCACTAAACAAAAATGTTTTGGTTTCTTTTACAGCCTGTAGAATATGTTGTGAAGGCCAGGACTTCTCTGCAGATATTATACTTAATATCTATTTTAAAATGTGATTTTTTGCCTTGATCAAATCATCTTTTGCCATTTGAAAATGACATTAGGCAGGGTTCAAATACACAGTGGCTTATGGGGGAGCCCTGTTTTCTGGTGCGCACTGCTTCTAAAACATATCACGTGCATGTGCATGCATGTGTATTCAATAACTTGCATACAAAAAGTAAAAAGTTAAAACAGTGCAACAAAAGTCACACTTTAAAATAGCAACCATAATCATCAGCTGAACATTTTATCAGATTTATCAATATATCAAGATCAACATGACCACAGTAAAAGCTATATTGTATTAAACTGGAGGAAAAGACATGCACAGAAACTGGGTATAAAAAGTTTGCCAGATCACCTCACAATAAGGTAACATGCCTGTTTTAATAAAAACAAAACCCCAACATTTTTAGAAATATGTGTTTCAGAGTGTAGAACACAAACCTATTTCAGAGAAAATGTTTGATTTCATCCTTCTGTTTCAGACCTCAAGGTGTGAAAATGTAAAAACTTTCTCCTTGGAGATCTAACGTGCTCAATGCCAGTGTATCTGAGAGGCGGCTTTCTTTGAAGCTGTTTTCTAATTTCGAATATTTATCTTCCTTTTAACAGCTGGAAACTATTCTTCAAACAGGAGGAAATGGTGCATTAGTTGGGGACTATTTTAAGTGGCGGATTAATCCACGTGTGGTGCTCTAGCTGCAGGCTAACCAGCTAATGCTAACTATACATCTGTACGGTTTCATATGGGAATCCATCTTTGCTTAACCCCTCCCCCAACAGCCACTGTCCAATCATAGATTAGCATAGGCACCGTAGGCCTGTCAAGCTTTGCATTTCTCTACATGTTGGACACATATGGTTCATTTAAAGCTAAATTAAAAAAAAAATTATTAATAATAATGAATTAGTACTCAGCTCTATCATGTGCCTGCGTGTATGTCTTTTATTTTTATTTTACTTATATATTGTGCATGCTTTTATGTCTGTGCTTCCACTTTGCATGCTTTAGTGTCTACCAGTGTAGCATAATGTTGTCTTTGGTCCATGTTTCTATTAACATTAATATCCCTCATTTATTTGTTTTGCATGTGTTCTTTTAAGAGATTCTGTGTTGCATGTTTTAAATAGCACTTGACTTCTATTAATATTAATATTCTTTCATTATTTTTTATATTGTCTGCAGGCTTATAAATTATAAATGATGATCAACTTTGTAATTTTAATCTTATATTCTGTTTTTTGTGGTGACTGTGTATGATTTGTCCAGGGACTACAGATGAAAAATAGCCTCTTGGCTAACTCTGGTGCATTTACAGCAATGTTTATTGATGTGCACCGTCCCTGTTAAATAAACCAATAAATTAATAAAAGCTTAGCTCTTATCACAGCTTTTTTGAGGGGCAGTCGTGTCTCAAAGTCCACTGCGCTTAATCTAATCCCTTTACTTTCTTTTCAGACGTTAATGAATATTATTACACATACTGTATATGTGCCAAATTTCACTGTGCCACCAATGTTTGCTTTAGCTTCAGTTCTTTAAATTAATTTAATATCACATACACAGTTGTTAAGTAACAAAGAAACATATTTCAGACCCCTTTTCAAGGTTTCCATTTTGTGTCAGATAAAGTTAGCGAAAGTTTAGCCAACAAAATCCTCAGTACCACAAAAAGCACTTTTAATACTGAGTTATGTCTATGTTGCAGGCAAGGTTTTGTGGAGGTACACATCAGTCGAACATCCTCTGTTGTAGAGAAAATTAGATGTGGCACACTTACACTCTTTTTTTCTAGTGGTATTTGTGTTTTGTTTAATTCTCTGTGGAATCAGAGAACATGTGTTTCAAAAATTACTGTCAATTTAGATGTTAAGTCTGCCACCATTGTCAGTGCGAGGATGGAAAGCTTGACAGACGTAGCAACAGTAACTAAGAAGGGAGAAGGGGCTTAGCAAAGGATCGACCTCTGACCTCCCTCCTCCACTCCATCTGATTGGTTAACACTGGACCTCACACACTGTGAATGGCTGAGACAAGTGAATCAGCAGAAGAGACAGACAGAAGCTGAATACATGCTGGCACACACACACACACACACATAGGAGTCGAGGCCGAATGAGCTGCTCTGAAGTGAAAGCAGAAATCAATACAACACAGAAACATTTCAAAATTCAATATCCAACTGCTTCAAGGAGGAGGAGGGAGGAAACGGGGGAGGAGGTGAAAGATTCTATCAAACAGCAGAAATAACTGATAAAAATGAATAAACAGAGAAGTAAAGAGCAGCCTGTGATATCCGTCTGTCCTTGTAATGTGATGCCGGGGAGCTCAGCTCACACTGGGGTGAGAGGTGCAGCGCACCTGGACAGGTAAACAGGCAGTCAGACGGCTACAGGCACCAGACAAAAAACTCATATTCATGTCTCCGATTCTTCCAGACTGCATGTGTTTGGACTGTGGGAGGAAAAATTAACTCACAAATTATTAACAAGCTCCCTCCTGCAGCTCCAGTGTGAGCATGTGCAGTGTTTCATCTCTGACCGACACTGACGTCACCTCTCTTGCTATCACACTTCCATGGAAGTCCATTTGCAAAGTCATTATGAGCAGTTTATTTATGTATAGTCATAAAAGCACGAGACAATGAATCCAAATTATGAAGGGAGATACTAAGTCAGAAATTTGCTCAGACATAATACATCAATCAGCACGACTCAAGTGTCCAATTGTACATTGTATTGTCACACAGATAAAACTGGCTTCACCAGGCTGAGGAAGATTTACTGGACAAAAGTATCTTGCAGTCAGCTCTGGGAGGAAAATACATGAAGAAAAATATTGTGTAATGATTGATTTCTTGATTTATTTACACTGACAGTGAAAGGAGAGAAGTTTGGGTTAATAACAGTCAGATGAAGGTCTGTGTGAATGTGCTACTGAACTTATTCAGTCTTTAAAAAACACTGAAACCGGTGATGACAAAGGAAAAAATAACATTATTGTTCTGCTTGTTTGTGTGGATGTGAAAGAGCTGCACTGGCCAATTAAGCCCAGCAGGAATGACTTGCAGCTTAAAGGTCTCCTATATGAAGCAATTTACATGTAGTATAATTGCTTTGTGTTGCCAATTTCCAAACAACTTAAAAATGAGAAATTCCCTGACTTTCTTGTTTGCCTGTGACTGATTTCTATATAAAGGACTCTGGATGTTTTTCCTGGAAAACCTGCAGGATGTGATGTTTATTTGTGCTCCTGAGTGCCTCTCCTCTCCTCAGCTCCCTTAAAACACCAATAGTGTGCAATACTAGCTAAGTTAGCTTAGAAATAGAGCCTGCTAACGCCAACAACTGATCAGGGCCATGGACCACAACACAGAGTCCAAAGTCAAAGCTAAAATTACTGCAGAACATGTGAAATATATTGTGAAATTGTGGTTTTAGCTGCCTAACATTAGCTAACATTAGCTTGCTTGTTAACAAGGACAAATTGTTGACTAGCTAGCATAGCAAAATACTGGCTTGAGTGGGATAACATCAGCTAATTTATCCAGACTCCCGGGGCTGATCAGATTGACCATATTTACACGGTGGCCGGTTTTCCCCTGACGTACTGCTGTGTTCCAGATTATTAGTTGTTTTAACATGGAGATTCCTGAACGACTGAAAACTGAAGGGACAGGGGCCATAGTTCAGGCTAAAATAACATATTTGACAATGATAACCCATTAGCTACCATTAGACAACAGTAAATGTTAGCATTAATCACTTCTTAGCTAAGATTGCAGTTTGCTAGTGTTACATGACACTATAGCAATGATGTAAATTAATCAGAATTACTTCATGTCTTCCCAGTGTATCATGTAACACAGGAAAAAATATTGCATCATGAATCACAGGTGCGTCTTTTTGAAGACTTTGTGGACTGTTTGAGAAGTCAGACAAACGTCAAATATTGATGTTTGTGTGTATTGCCCTCTACTGTCCTCACAGCTTTTCACTTGGAGGAAACAGACTTGACACTCGTCCCTCCATGCATCCACTCAGGAGCAGACATAAGTTAAAGGACAGTATTGTCTAAAATAATGACATTTGTATTTCTAGTTGGACTCTTCGTTTCTTTTCTCGTCTTGCGTGTTCTCGTGCAGCAGCCTGTAAGCTGCTTGTAGCACAAATCACATTTTAATTAGCTCGATCCCGGCTAACGACCTCCTCCTCCAGGATTACCTGCCAGCATCCGTCTAATCCCTCCGTCCTCCGTCTCTCCTCCCTCCCTTCAAACCTCTTTACTCCTCCTCCACCTCTTCCTCTGACCTCTTCTCTCTCCACCCCTCCCTCTTCAGTTTCGTGCTTCCTCTCTAAGTTGAATTCTTTTTCTCAGCGTATTTCGACTTTAAATGTGATGTTTAACAGTCTGCATACATCCAGACATTTTTATCATTTTTCACACTCCACATATTTCACATCTTTTGTGTGTTTTCCCGTCTTCTGCAGTTTTCCATCCATTTGCCTGGCTGCTGGGTTTTGTCACATTCTAATAAAGCTGCTGTGTGTTTTTTCCATTTCATTTTTCCTACTTTTTCATCCATATGTTTCCACATAATATTGAGTTTCATATTCTCATCTGTTTTAGTGTTATTCATGCTCTGCAGTCTTTTTCTTTCTCGGCATCTCGTCACTGTTTGCTGCAGTTATGTAGCGGTCGTAATGTTGGGTTGAATCTGGTCGGGAATGATGCAGAGAACATTTCGGCGGCTGCTGCACTGAACCAACAACCTGAACTGATCTATAAAAGCAGGAGGCGGGTGCCATTTTAAATGCAAACGGTTCAACAGTGACCACACAAACACTCTGACATCTTCCTGCAGTCACAACGAGACACCACACATCCACAAAACCATGTTTGTCTGACCTCCACTTCAGATTTTTATCTATCTATTAGTGTTGGACACTTTGAAATGCTACATAACTTGGAAAATGGACTTCATTTATATATCAGGTTTTTCTATTCTATCGACCACTCAAAGCGCTTTTACAACTGCATGTTACATTCATCTCAAACACACGCCGATGACAGACATTGGGAGCAATTTAGGGATGAGTATCTTGCCCGAGGAGACTTTGACATGCAGAGTGGAGCAGCCGGGGATCGAACTTTATTGGTGGAGGACCTGCTACTGAAATGTCAGTCCACATGGGGACGTCTGCTGCAACATCTTCAGATTGAGTGAATGTGTGACTTTTGATGCTTGACAACATGATCTCATGGGATGGCATAGAAATAGCACACCACTTTCATAAGTCAGCACTGTTTGGTTGATGCATTTTATGAGTTTTGGATGTGGCAACAAGAGTCAGGTGACATGTGACAGCATAATCAGGTGACCTGTGTGATGAATGTTGTGAATAGGTCACAGTTTGCTTGAGTTTAGGCAACAGAATTACTTGGTGAGGTTTTGGAGAAGATGGTGGTTTGGGTTGAAATAAGTTCATTACTTACATAAGGTTGGTTATGTACATGATGTAACTTAAGAGCGTCATTTATTTCATCATGTGTAAAATGGCACGCTGTCTTATTGCATGAGTCAGACTAAACTAAACAAGACGGCACACCAACATGCTAAATTACTTTGACATTCTTGTGATATTTATCACCAGGTTGAACTTGAAGCTATAGGATGTTATAAGATATTCAAACTCAAGACTCACTTTTTTATGAATGCAACGATCAAACTGAAACATTTCAGATATCTTGTGCATCATTTTAGACACATTTTCCCAAAGTTCAGACTCTGGGATTGAAATAAAGTCAGTCAAAGTCTGGACAAACAACTTGAGTATTATAAAGATGGAGACACCGGGTAGTCTGGCAGAAGCATAAAACATTTGTTGTGTTGATGTTGACATGAAGAGGAGGTTCCCACTCCTCCTCCTCTTCCTCCTGCTCCTCCTCCTCCTGCTGTGTTGGAGGCAGGACGTGGGGGGGGAAACCTGATTAACTTAGGAAGGATCACTACGTTAATACCTGGCAAATAAGTGGATTAGCGGGGGGTCAACGTGGATTAGCCATCAGTTTTTGTTCATCTGACGTCTACCCTCCTCGAAAAACCCCATAATCTCATCTAAATCCCGCAAAGCAAAGGCTCGGGGCCAAGTGGGGCCCAGACGTCGTCCCGCTGTTGACTTCCTGGATGGAGAAGGGGGCGGGCTTTGAAGACAAACCCCATCTCCTGCGTTTGTCACAGATCTTTATTCTTGTTCGTTTACCTCCATCGCTCCTCTTCACTCTGACCTCCCTCCTCCTCCGCCGCCGTCCCTCTGCTCTTTGTCTGCACTTGTCTCCCTCACAATGCCTCCGCAACATCAAAGCTTGTGTTGCCATGACAACAGCCCTGACTGAACCCCATCCAGACCTCCTTCTTCCCCCGCCGCCCTCCATTCAGACCGGCTTCCCTAATTGGCTGAATCGGCCGATGGACTCCGAGGACGAGGTGGCTCCCCCCGCCAGCCGTGCAGAGAGGTTACCTGGCAGATGAATATGAATAAGGCGCTCATATCACCTCTCTTTCATCGCCACGCGGCTTCGGTTCATGGGTTGAGCGGGAACGATGTGAGGCGGGATAATTGGCAGGCTCAGGGTGGAAGGATGTGGCACGGCTTCATACCCAGCAGAGGAAATTGATGGTGAACCCCAGTGAGAGGCAGGCGGAGGGGCTCAGGTCACGCCGTGTGGTCAAACGCCGCCTCAGATAGATGAGGGCCCCGTGACATCACAGAGAGGACCAGAACAGAAGGAATTATGTGATTTGAATCGTGTACAGAATGTACAGAGCAGACAGATGTTGCATAATGTCATGAAAGAGGAGGGTAATAGCAGGTGATCTTTGAGCAACAGGTGCTACCCAGAGCCAGGTGCATTATGGGCAGTCAAAATCACCTTTTAAAGACAGAGTTTCAGGTTTTACCCTTGAGATGAAGGCTGCTGCCTAAAAAAAAGTAAAAGTAAAAACTATAGAGTTTCAAAATCTGAAAGTAGACAATAAATAAAAATTTGCCATCTGACTTCAGGTGTTTTCATGGCTGCTACACAGTGAGTTTCCTTTTAAAGAACGATCAAGTTTTGCAAAATGAAACAATTTCCTCTTCGTTTATCACTGCATCGTTTTTTACTGTTGCTTTGCATTTTCAGACAAATATACGCAGTTTACAGTGATAAAAGTTACAGATTTATTATCAGAATTCTTGGTCCACCATGTTTCTTCAATGAACAAACATACTGGCCAACACTGACGTTTTTCCCGTGTTTCCCCCATGTTTCACAGCCACCTCCCAGCTCCAGAGGTGGGAGTAGGTTACACTTGTGCAAGTCACAAGCAAGTCCCAAGTCCCTGTGGTGAGAGTCAAGCAAGTCAAGTCATTGCTCAGGTCAAGCAAATCAGAAGTCAAGTCGGACAAAATGCAGATGAACCACCTCAGTTTCCACATTTTTAATCAGTTAAAGGACAGTAGAGCTGCAACAATTAATCCATGAATCAATTATTAATCGATTATTATATTAATCAACAGCTATTTTGATAATTGATTAATCAGTTTGAGTAATTTTTTAAGAAAGAAGCCAAAATTCTTTTAATATCTTTGGGTTGTAGGCAAAGCAAAATATTTGTGGATGTCACCAAATGAGTTTTTTGACACTTCATAATTTTTGGACATTTCATGGGCAAAGTGATGAATCTATTAATTAAGAAAATAATCAACAGATTAATGAACAATAAAAAATAATCAAGAGTTACAGTCCTAAAAGATAGTGGTCATTAAAAGTTGAGTTTTAATTTCAACTTTTGCAGCCTGCTTACACCTTATAAATCTGACTGATATTTGACATTTTGTGGCAATCAATTGATATTTTAGTATTTTTGGACGAACCCTGTCAATGATAGCCGCCTCGTGTGTTGGTCTCTGCTTAGAAAAATCAAGCAAGTCTAAGTCCAGTCTCAAGTCATGAATACCAAGTCAGACTCAAGTCTAGTCTTTAATCATTTTAGTCAAACAAGTTCTCAAATTTGAGGACTGACTGAAGTCAACTCATGTGACTCAAGTCCCTCAATTCTGCCCAGCAGCACTCCCATAATTTGCACCTCAAACTATATCATGAATAATCGTCCTAAATGGATCCATAAGTTTTGTGTGTTTGTGCGACGTAGGTGCAACTCAGGGTGCAAAAACATGCATTGCACCTTCAAATTAATGTTCTGCAGCCTTAGTTGAAATTTGAATAATAAATGGCAGAAACGAGGTGGCAGGTCTGGTGCACAGATTGTGCATCTCCATGCGCCCTTCTGGAACATCTGCGCCAGTCACAGTTAAATGTGACGACGACAGCTCAGCAAACGGAAAGATTTACCTCAGGAAATGTCCAACATGTCCAGATGGTTCAGGGACTCACAACATAAACACACATCACCACAAACCTGCACCAAAAGACAGATGAGTCTGATTTTCCATCAGGAAATAACGATCAAAATAAAAAAGAAAGAAATGGTTTTGGTGATGACTGCATCAGGCTGACGCTACTACTTCTAATGTGTCTCACCTTCAAATCAAATTTGGTTCCAATTGGGCTGTTTATTTCAGTTTTGTCTATTTCATACAAACCCAAAGTTTATCACCTAAATTGCTGAATCACAAGACTATTTTTCACTATTTTATAAGAGCAAAGAAGCATCAGTAACCATGGATTTCCTTACACTCCAGCACACAATCCATCTTTACTATCACATAGAAGCATTGTTTTTTTAACCTCTTCACCCTTTTGGACTCCCTGGAGTCTCCTTCAGTATAAACTCACACAGTGTGGCCGAGCATTGTTCAAACCCACATGATTTTTATTTTAAATTCTACTGCAGATCCCAACGCTTCCAAAGATAAGATACATGTAAGGTTGGATTTTGGAGAAACGTGTTCGAAATGATAAAGAAATGTAGAATATTTACATTTAATAATAGTCTGGTGAGAATATTTAACATCATATAGTTTCAGTGAGGAGCTGGCACAAGAAGATACACAATGGAGTGAAGAAATTTGCAATAAAAGTCATGTTTCAAGGTTGGATCTGAGACTATGTGACTTATTAAAATGACAGTTTTTTCAGTGGAGTTTGGTCCTTTTATCTAAGATGTCTGCGGCTGCTGTTTTGTGCTGCAGCTGTTATTGTTTTTAAGATCTCCAGTGAAGAAAAGCAGCATATGACTATAATTTACAGTAGGGCTGCACAATTACGGCTGTACGGCGATGGCAGCTTCCCAGCAGTGAGAATAAGTGAAGTTGGTGTTTATCTGGAAGAAAAAATAACTCTTATGTAAATCTGCCAAAAGGGAGGATTCCTCTCCTGCTGTCGGCTCGGTGACTGGGAGGACAGAAATTTGAAGTTTTGAGATTTAGCTTCAGGAAATTCTGCATCACTGGGACACAGAAACCAGCAGAATGCAGCTGTAAAAGTCCTGATTTGAACCTGAATGCTGCTGCACCTAAATTATACTTAAAGGGAAAATTCGGCACTTTTCATTTGGATGTCCGGTCAGTGTTAAATGTTGTCAGTTGTAAAGTGATAAATTCCTCGTTTCCCTGCTCACAGAGCTGTGCAGCAGGGCCTACATGCACCACTATGCATTACCAGGGAGCTTGAGACTCCAACGCCTGCGTGCCGTGTCAGCATCCTAGTTTATAGCTGTGTCCCAGATTTCCGTCAACAAAATCATGATTTAATCAGGCATAAAAAGGGTTAGCTATACCCTAAGGACCCCTGTCTCACTTCCAGGTTTCAAAAAAGGTGGGGATACTGCTCAAGCACTGGTAAACTTTCTATTTTTCAAGAAATTCATTCAATAATATTGCTATCAGGCGTGTCTCAACCATAACATGTCAACTCTGTAGCCCTTCTACATCAAAACTGAATAAGAATTATGGTTTAAAAATGTGTATTTTGGTTAGCATTAAGAGAACTCTGAGCCACTTTTAAAAATAAAATGGCTGCTTATTATGACTATGTTGCGAAATTTAAATAATATTGTGTCTAGAGCTGCAACAATTAATCGATTAATTGACTAATGAATTATTTGGCAACTATTCTGATAATCGATTACTTGTTTTAAATCATGTTTATAAAAAAAAAAGATTTCAGCTTCTGTGATGTGAATATTTTCTGGGTTCTTTACTCCTTTCTGACAGCAGACTGAACATATTTGGGTTGTGGACAAAACAAGACATTTAAGGACGTCATCTTGAATATTTTTCACCATTTTCTGTCATTTTATGGACCAAACAACTAGTTGATAATAGAGAAAATGATCGAGAGATTAATCAACAATGGAAATGATCATTACAGGAAAGATCTGACAAATAGGTCCAACGTTCATCTGTGTGCTGCACATATGTGGACCTATTTTTTAACTGACAAGATTGTGACAGGACTAATTAACCACTTAAGGGAGGTTGGAGGTTGGTAGGTGGTTGGCCAATTCTCAATAATGGGTGAACTATTACTTTTGTTTTGTTGGTCAAAACATAGCGGCTGGCTACCCACAGGTGGAGTCTAGAAAATCAAGCTAAAATACCCAGATTTTGCAGCATCAGAAGTCAGTTTTCTCCAGCTGACTACATGCATTTACCACCATTAACACCGACACTTCCCTTTAAGTACAGTACTCGAGTAAAAGTACTGTCTGCCTGCTAGCTCCTGTCCCTCTGTGGCGCCACAGCATCAGTTACTCCTAATTCGGCTAATTCAGAGCAACTGGTAACATTCATCAATCAGCAGCATGTTGAGCGACAGGTCAGGAAATGCTCGACTACGTTCCTGGTTTCATCATTAATGAGAAACAATATCGGTTTAGGAGAGCGGGTCCACTCTGTGATTTGCTGCTAAGCTGCTCATTAATTACTGAGAGCATTAATCTGCGGGGCTTAATAGGCGATCAAGGGGCTGTAACGTGAAGCAGCAGCATGTGACCGGCACACACCTTAAGCCTCTGTTAATCTAACAGTCGAGAGCCCGCCCCCGCCCCGTTTAATACTGACGGGGAAGTTTTCAGTTAAAAGATTAATCGACTGAACGACGGCACGAGCTGAAGACGGAGCTGAGAGAGAAGTGGGATGTAACTGAGTACATTTACTTCAGTACTTCACTCAGAAACTGGATGTTTCCATTCAGTCTGCTGTGATTTGATTTGATATCTTGAGAATGAAGTGAATTTTTTATTACACTGTGAATATTATCATATTATATCATGATCAGTTTTGCCTGAAAATTTCTGCTGGTCATCTCAGTCTGTTTACCATCAACATATAAGTGTTTATGTTCACTTTAAAGGAGAAATCTGTAATATATTTAGAGCTTCCTCAAATCTGGGAAGGAGGGGGCGGGAGAAACAACTCAACTCAATAAGTATTTGGACTGCTGCACTCATTTTTCTATGTGCAATTGCTAAATTTTACATTTACATCTTAAATACAGATACAGATGACTGATAATTACCTACTTGTTGTCATTGAAAGGGATAAGATAACCAATAATTTCACATTTTTGTATTTTTAAAAGAAGTTCACACTGTCAACTGGATCTGAAAGAACTAAATTAATTTGTGAACATGTCTGTTTTTGGTTTGGAAAAAAGTTAACCAACTTCAAAAAACTACTTCAACTGATAACACAAGTAAAGAAAACTAAGACTTAACACAATAGATTTGAAAAACTTCATCCATTGTGTGTAACCCATCGAATTTTTTGTGGGTTTGCTTGTTTTTTGGAAAACAAAAAATATAACAAATAATGCAAGAAATGGTATGACACTGAAGTTTAAGAATTTGAATTATTTTCTTCAAGTTGGTCCAACAATTTTCTTTTTTACAGTGCATATAAGCTGTAGTTTACACACAGCTGAGGTGAAAAAAGGCTCCGGTGTTGTGATCTAAGATGGATGAGTCGATCTGTCAACAAAAACAAAGAACAGCTCTTTAAATGTGTTGATTCATTTTTTTTCCCATTATTTCATCAGTGGAATATAAATTAAATAATTTATCAGCCCTTATATTTATCATGCATCCCTAGTACCGTATGCTTTTCTTGCTTTACTTTTTTTTTTTGCCTCTAAGTTATGTAAGTAATGTCTTTTAGGTGCATGACCCTTAAATAAAC
This sequence comes from Lutjanus argentimaculatus, assembly GCA_034769285.1. NCBI lineage: Eukaryota > Metazoa > Chordata > Actinopteri > Lutjaniformes > Lutjanidae > Lutjanus > Lutjanus argentimaculatus. The sequence continues at coordinate 1,813,379 of JAWZSL010000040.1, read as the reverse complement.
AGTATTTATTCATTGTTGGCATACTTGTACTCTAAGTTCTGGTATTTTCATAACTATTCACTACATTTCAAATGGAAATACATAGATAATAGAGTATCATAAAGTTCAAATGAGCTTGAAGCAAGCATTGATAGCAGCATTAATACCCATAATGGCTACTTTTGTATATATGTAAACCTCATATCATGATATCTGGTTGAATCCAAACTCACAACCTTGAGTGCTTTCATGTTGTGAAAGCACAAAGCTTCATGACTCCACAGTATTGTGTGTCAACCATTTAAAATGTTTCACTTTTGTTCATTTGGTTTGATATCATGATTCTGACACTCTGACAGTTCAAAGAGTTCCCTTTGAGAAGAGAGCGGGATCATAACTGTGACCTGAAGGGCTGAATGAATATGTCATGAAAGGCCCTTTTTTTTTCAACGTGTTCTTTTATGTTTGATGCTTAAATTCTTTACATTTTTATTTGCTTTTACTCAAACAACACGTAGTGCAGGAAGACAACTTATAATAGGGTATTTTCACATCGTGGCGCAGCTGCTGTTACCTGAATAAAGGATCTGAATTTCATGACCACTGTAAAGGTGAGCCAAGAAATCATGTCTTTAAACTTACTTTAATACAAAGGCCTTTGTGTGCTGCTTTCTCTTTTATATTCTTCTCTAGTTTTGTTTTATGTTTTACAGCTCACTTTTTAATGACTTTTTCCTTTTAGACACAGCGGTATATCAATTTGGCATTGTAAATCACTTTCTTTTGAAATTTTCTTTTCAGAAGTGATGGAAAAAGTTTATTATTGTGCCTGCATGAGTGCGTGTGCATCAGGTAACTTGGCACTGATGACTAACCCCCTGCACCCCTAACTGGCTCCCTGTTTCCATGGCAATCCAGCCCCACTGAGGGTCGCAGCAGGACGTCAGAAAAACAAAGTTAGACACACCAGGGAGTCCGTGTGTGTGTGTGAGTGAGTGTGTGTGTGTGTGTGTGTGTGTGTGCGGACCTGTTTACCTGATCTAAACTCTCCCCCATTAACACTCTGACATCACCTCACCACACGTATACGCAAGTCCACCCATCCTCTGTTCATTAGTTCCCATGATGCAACGCTAGCCTAGCAACCAGACCTGTGGCTACTCCCCTGCTGCTTCCACGCTCTCATTGGACAGGTTCCCGGGGGTCATGGCCTTGCACCGTCCCCCCCAACCGGTCGGCCATCTGTCCTGGAGACGCCACCTCGACACAAGCAGAGCCCACCGGGAACAGCTGCCGGCACTAACGGAGGCGGCTAACCGGAGCCAGGGCCCGGCGGGAGGCGGCTTTAGACGAGCTGCTTTTAGCTCGCTCATCGGTGCTGAAGCAAGCTGTTCAGGATGCTCCTGAGAGGGATGGCCTAAATCTTGTACATATCTACACTGACAACCCCCGATGTCACATATCTACTGATAAAGTTAAGATGATGTGAACTTGAAGATACAGATGTATGATTTTTAAAAAAATCAGCAGCAGCACAAACTTCAGATGCAGTCTGGATGCCAGGAATCAAACCTGCAACCTTCTCTCTCTGAGATCAAACCACTGAGACAAACTGAGCTTCAAAAAAGCCAAACAAACCTGATGCTGGAGAGTTTTTACTACATGAAAAGACAAAACCATAAATACCACATGGTTTGTCTATCTGACAGCATGAACTGTAAGTAATAAAATATGTTTCATTATTAATTGAGACACGTCCGGGATGGCCATGTCAGCATTTCTCATCTCTCTCATTGTCTCCACAAATTTATAGACTGCATGCAAAGCGCAGTGCAGAAGCAAGTCAATCATGCAATTAATAGCCTTTGTGGATTATTGAAGAGATTGATTTCAGCATACGGAGATGCCAGAAGAAGAGATCTGGTTGAGATGTCTCGCTGAGAATATCTGGGTTATCACAAGAGGAAAATAAGGATTTGATAGCTAAGGTGAAGGCTGTTCAATGAAGGTAACAACAAGGTTAAGGTGGGCCCACGTTCACTGTGGCATCAGTTAAACTGAAATGAAGATGTGCCACGTGAGCACAACATTAACCAAAATACAATGACATTCATTTGACACAGCACCTCTACAAGACAAGGTCACAGCATGAGAGGATTATGCAGGATCCACACTGGTTGATATTGTACTTTAGTGGCACAAATTTCATGCTCACCACAGGGCAAACTTGTACATTGCAAATTGCATGCAGTTAACCAACTGATCTTCTGACACATTACATTACTGGTATAAAAATAGTGATCATAGCTGCTTTAAAGGATGGAGAATGGTTGCTTGGACAAGTGTACCAACATGGGATTGTGGATTCACACCAACACACTGTAGGCCACTGATTAAAACATATTATTGGCATCCACACCAAGAACTAGAGCCTGGCCAATATACTGGCCGAATATGGGCCTATCACAGATATACTGTATCAGCGTTTATGGTTACCAATATACTTTGATATGAAAAGTTGGTTTTTTTCAGAACAAATAATGCAGACAATGATGCTTGGGGGGATTTAGATTTAGCACAATCTGGAACATTTATGAGCACTAAAGGAGCTCCCTGACACGTGTAAATGCTGGGAAGCTGCTTCTTGTTTTACAGCCTGACTGATACTGAACCATTTATTAATTCGTGAATTGTGTGATTTAGGAGAAGTTGAGAATGAATCATATTTTAGTCTGTGTTGTCCTTTTTATGAGTTAAGAGTACTGATATTCAATTAAACGTCAGTTCAAAATCCAGAAATGTTCTGGTGGTCTGATGATCACAAAATGGAGCGCTTGTTAAACTTTAATGTTTATAAGTTGGCTAACTTTGTTTCTAAAGCTTGGAGAAAGCATCAGGATGGTTAATTTCTTTTAAATTAATTTATGTTGCTACTCTGGTTTCTGGTCTGTTTTTCTGAATAATGGACTCTAAGTCTGTTTGGGCTGGCCGCATGTTTGAGTTTGATACAATAATAAAAATTGATCATCATATTGGTGAAAAATTGGTGCATAATCCACGTAGAAAAGGTTTATTTTTGTTCCAGCTCAAGTCACTGTATCAGTCATCATATCAGTAATTGGAAAGTCTGAAATTTTTCCCCTCTAAAATTGGTATCAGTTAAAAGATCACACGTTGGTTGCGCTCTGCTGCGTGCTCCAGCTTAGTCAGCAGTTTAGCAAAATCGATATCAATGAGCTGTTACTGCTATTACTTCGTGCTGACAAACAAAAAGAAAAACGAAATTCGTCAAAGATGAGCGGAGTTGGGAGAATCCAACACTGTGTTGGAAGAGTTGCTGTATTCCTACTTTCTTATGAGTCAGATCAATTTGACAGTATCCTGGAGATCATCAAAGAGGACATCAGTAAGGACCAAACAAACTTCAGGACCAATCAGACCATCTGGCAGCATGTCTCAGGTAAAATGATTTCTTTTAATGTGTAATTTGTAGCCTATATCATGTTATAATGCTGAAGGCTGTAAATTCATGTGGATTTTGATTGTGCTTCTATAATTTATAAAATTGCTCTTAAGGTATTTTATGCCTCTGTCATTACTGCTGTAGTCTGGACTTTGCTATCCAATCAAGTAAGAACCTATTTTACAACCAGATATGGTTTTAATTTGAGACTAAAACATTATTTTCTCTAAAACATACATTCCAACACATACTCCTCCTTCAATCATGAAATATTTTTAACGTTTAAGATCTAATATGAAATGAGAGTTCACTTCTTTTTTTTTTTTTTTACTCCACTAGAACTGCAGGAAAACATCTGAATAAGACATGTACAAAATGTCAGGTATTCACATGAAGAACTATAGACCTAATTACTAAATGTCAAGAACATCACCAGTTAATTAGAAACATTTTCAGAGGACTCATAATGGATCTGTATTTTATCACAGCTGAAAACGGAATTCATGCCTCTATGTCTTTTTCCTTTTTTGCTCTGCAGGAAAGGCTTTTATATTTCAAGAGCTTTTATATTTCATGCCAATAAAGAAAACTATTGCTGACAGAAAAGACAGTTTGACAGTTTATTCAAGCTGCAGTTTAAGAGCCAAGAAAGTCAACCCCTGAAGAGAATACAGAGCAGTTCGCCATGCTGAATATTCATGATTATAGTTATACACGTGTCTTCTAAAGTTACTATTTGTTAAGGTTTTATGTCAGCAAATAAACCAAACCTGAGGTAGAGACACTTGAAGAAAATGTGAACAGTTCACCTTCAGAGGACAGAAGCCTATTATTCATTCAAGGCTCAGTTATGTGGGAGATAAGGACAGAGTTATTGTGTCGCTCATAAATATAATATCTAAACGAATACAATAGTGGGCCTTTCACCTCAATATCCACTGTTTGCCTGCAAACATAATTTAAGATGTAAAGTGATCTAATTTATTTTGAAAACATAAATAGTTAAGTACGTTCAATAAAATATAAAGAGCTATTCAAAAAATACTCCTCTGTCTGGATTGATGAAAAATGTTTGGAAACTCCTCATTGACCCAAATAACTTCCTAAAACACCACTGAAACCTTCTGAATGACTCCTGTGATGCCCAGTGTTGTCTGGTATTCCTCAAAAGATGCCTAAGTCTTCCTCAGTAACTCTTGGACCTTCCTCAATTACTCTTGAAATTGATCCATTCTCTGTGACCCTGGTACTTCTTGAAAGACTGTAACTTGTAGCCTGTCAGGGATTACTAGAAGCCCTTTTGCATTTGACATGACCCATGAAAACTTTTCATTTCATCATTAGTTTTCCCTGAAGTATAATAAATAACACCTGTAACACTTTGGTGACACCCAGAACTTCTTGAAAGACCTCTGATGTACAACTGCAACCTCTGTAATGTTCTGAAAACCCACTGGACTTCCTCAAGATCGTTCTTGCCGAACCCTAAAAGGTTCACAATGACCCTGCAGCTTTTCCAGTGACTGCAGGCTTCTTTAAACTTCCCCAAGGAAGCCTGGATCAATAAAAGAGGTCTGGAAACTCCTCACTGACCCCAAGAACTTTGTAATTGATCCCTTCTCTGAGACACACTGAACCTCACGTGAAATCTATAGAAATTATGTTTTACAGACATGTGCAAGTAACTTACACAACCAATGTAACTTTCAAAATGACCTCTGAAACCTTTTTAGCAACCTCTGAAACCTCATCTACTTCCCCTGGAATATTGTAAGTGACAAGTGGAACCTTTCTAGGGACCCCTTGACCCTTTCAAAAGATCCCTATTGCTTGACTGATGAAATCTTGTTATTGACACTTGAAATAATTCCCCGAACTATAATAATAACATCTGGCACATTTTTGATGACACCTATTACCACTTGAAAAACCTCTGGAAATACTAATCTACAACTGGAACCTCTATAAGGATTTGTAGAGCTACTGGACTTTCGAATAAAGCTCCTTGTGGAACCCTAAAACTTGAAAACATGAAAACTTTTCATTGACTCCTGGAATCATTAGTATCCATTGAACTATCACAAATAACACCTGAATCATTCTTGATGGCATCAAGTACTTCTTGAAAGACCTGTTGCACTCTCTGACTCCTTGAACAGCTAAAGTTTTAACCTGTTCAACCATTGTAGCCATTCGATACACACCTAAAAATATCCTTAAGGCCTCTAGTCCTTCCCAAAAGACTCTTGGAAAGTTTGGGAGAGGGATTGAAACCATAAAGTGACTCCTAAAACACTTAGAAATGTCTTTAAACCCTAGAACATCTTAGCACTGGAATGTTGAACCACAATAGAAACCTTCTTGAGGACTTCTTTTAATTTTTCAGTGACTCCTCAAAAATCTTAAATTACACCTAAAACATCCCTGAGGACCCCAAGGAATTCCTTTACAACACCTGTACTTTAAACCATGGAGTGACTCCCAGAACCTCTTTAGTTACACCTGAAAAAGTTCATAAAGACCCCTAGTCCTTCTCCTGGAACACTGCTCTACATCTGCTGGATCCATGTAAGGACCACTTCTATTATCAGAGACCCCTAAAAACCTCTCAGTTACTACAGCCTTCCAAAGTATTCCTGGAATAATCTTTAGGGCCTTCTAGTGCTTCTTGAAAGAACCCATAATTGTTTCAGAAAAGGCATTGAAACCTTTAAGTGACTCCCAGAACCCCTGTAACATTCTTAAGTGCCCCTAAAACTCTTTCTATGATCCTTGGAGTCAGTCCAGTGACCCCTGTACTACACCCTGAACCATTTTAAGGACCCAGTCCCAATCTGTAAGACTCTCAATGACCCCTTCCACCTTTAACAGCCAAATTTAACTTCATAAAGTAGACACAGGACATTTTAAAGGACCACTGTTACTTCCTGAGGGACCCTTGGATATATTTGAGCGAATCCCTGGAACATCTACGAACGTTTAAAAGAACCCTTGAACTCAGTGACTCCTGGAACCTCCACAAGGAACTCTGGCAGTTCTGTGTTTGCCAAAAAAAAAAAAAACCCTATCTATATCTCACTACAACACCAGAAAAATAATCCAATCACGGTCACACCACAGTGTGTGTGTGCTGCGGCCCTCAGCATCCTTGCTGTTGTACATCAGTTGAATGCTGGCCGAGCTCCGATTTACAGCTACTGCCAAATACAGACACACTCACACACACTCACACACACACACACACATAAACACACACCTCCTTCTGTAGTGTACAGCGGCCACCACAGATAAGCTCAAATAAACAACAGACCTGGAAAAATAAATCCACCTCCCTCTCTCTCTTTCTCTCTCTCCCTCCCTGGGGACGAGAGAGGGCATCCAAAGAACGCTGCCTGTTACTATAAAGCTTCTTGACATCATACACACACACTCACACACACCATACACACTGCACACACACACACTCAGCGATACAAATAATAAACAGAGAGGGAGGTATGGTTCCACAGGGAGGAATCACCTCTTCTATCGCTGCACACACTCCTTTTATCTACTGGCTAATGAGGAGCAGATACACACACACACACACACACTCTTAAGAAAACTACAAACACACACATTCAAGAAGCTACATACATACACACACATCCTCAGGACTGTGGTTTCGTCAGACCGTCTCTCAGCGAGTGTCCCACTTCCAAAACTATGGACCGCTGCTTACATCATTATGTAACGCTGTGTGTGTGTGTGTGTGTGTGTGTTGTGTGTGTGTGTGTGTGTGTGTGCGTGTATATGTGTGTGTTGTTCGGCACAGAAAGGCTTTGAACACTTAGCCTCTTTCCTCAGCATGAAGTGGTGTAACACTACAGGCTCTAATGAGTGTGTTCATGTAGGGCGAGAGAGAGTGTGTGTGTCCAACACATGCATTTCTATGATTAGTCAGTAAACGGGGCTTTTGCAAAGTAAGCAGAACGCAAAACAGCAAATGAACTGCCTGTTGTGTGCTGATACTGTAAACACTCAGGGGTCAGTCACATATCCCGTCTGTCATTACGGACCCCTAGAACATCTGAATTACACCTGTAGCCTGTTTAAGAACTTGTTATGGCACCATCCAACCTAATTAGAGATATCTACAAACTCCTAACGAAATCATGAAACCTCTTCCCAGAATCTTACAACCTTGCTAATTACGCCTAGAGCTGCTTAGATCAGGGGTTCCCAAACTTTCTCATGTCAAGGACCCACACAATAGATGCACGGACCCCCAGTTTGAGATAATTTTGTCTTCAGGATATCCACTGGCTACACTGGAAGCCCCAAAACATTGGCCATTGCCCCCAGAGACTAAATCGTCGATGGGTTCCCAAAAATCACTGATCAAACTAGGATCTTTATCAATTATCATCAATCAACACGCCTAACCCTCTTTCTTTAGTTGTTGTTCCAACTTCCAGAAACTGTGATGAAAGGACCCCTTTTGGTTTCAGGACCCCTGTTTGAAAAGCACTGGCTTAAAGGACTTATGGACTCATCTAAGGACTCTATTATAATCCCAAAGGGACCCGTACATGGACAGCTGTGGACTGCCTTCTTACTTGGGTCCACCTGGAGGAGGCGATCCATACTCCTGTGACCGCTGGAACACCAATGACCCCTGTGACCTCCTGAGAGACTCCTCAGTGACCCCTCAAAGCTTCTTGGTGATCACTGGAATCACCTAACTGATCCATGGATTACTGGAACACCTTTAAGGAACTGGAACCTCCTTTGAGACTCTCAGAACCTCTAGATCTCAAGATTTCTGTTACTGGGACTTCCTCAATAATTCATAGAAACTTCTCAGGGATCCTGATCCTTGGAAGCTCCTCAACCATGGAAGTGATTCACCTCCTGAAGAACCCTTAAAGCTCCTGAAGGAATCCTGGGACCTCCTCAAGAACACCTGAAAACTCTTGGCCCCTTGACTGTGCATATTTAACAGTGGTATCTAGTCAAGAAACACTGGGACCTCCTCGGTGAGTCGAAGAACCTCCATACAAAAAGGTGGAAGATCCTCAGAGACACCAACAATTCCCTTGGTGACCCTGAAACCTTTTCAATGACTCTTAGAGCCTTGTCAGTGATCCCTGAAAGCTCCTCAATTATGGAAGTGATTCTCAGCGATCCTTCTTGGGAATTCCTCGAGGAACCCTTAAAAGTTCCTGAAGGAATCCTGGGATCCTTTCCAAGAAACACTGGAAAAACCATCAGAGTTCTTCAAAGATACAGAGAATCTCCTTGGTGACCCTGGAACCTTCTCAATGACTCTTAGAACCTTGTCAGTGATCCTTAGAGCTCTTTGACCATGGAACACTCTTACAGAATAGGACCTCCTTACTTCTAGAGCTGTAAAACTCCTTCAAAGTCCTCTAGTACATCTTGAGTGACTCTTTGACCATGTTCATTAAATCCTAGTACCTTCCTCAGGATCCCTGAAACCTCCTAAATTACCCCTGGAACATCCTCTGAACTTAACAACTCTCAAAACTTTCTTCATGACCCCTCTGACCTACTCAGTGAACCCTGAAACCTCCTCAAGAACCCATGGCCCCATGAAACCTCTGGAATTAACCTCTGGATCATCCTCAGTGACTCCTAAATCCTACTTACTCAACTCTGGTGTCACCCCACACATCATCAAACCTCAGTGACCCCTGGAAACTTCTCGGTGAGGCGAGAAACCCACTCAGTGAACTCTGAAACCTCCTCCCTGACTCCTTGAACCTCCCTCCTGACCACTTGGACCTCCTCAAGGCACCTTAAAACCTACCAGTGACTCCTAATACTTCAATTTCACTCCTTAACCTCCCACTGACCCTTCGCCCCATAGGACCTCTTCAAAACACCCTGGTATTTCCTCAAGTAAACATCCAGAGCCCGTCAAGACACCTGCTCTGTGGAACATTATTTTTGCTGGAGAACTACTGGAAACTCGGTGAACAATGAGTACTGCTGGAAATCTCTGAATCTTTGGACATGAAGGCTTCACAAGTTAGAGAAAACCTAAAAATAATGTGTGCGAGAGTTTCCAGAGAATATAGTTCTGTCCTGGGAGTTTCTGACAGGCTGGAGGAGAACTGCTGGCCCCCATCATCACCCACTGGAGAAAGAAGGATGAGGAGAAGAAGGGGGGATGATGCAGGAGGAGAGGGGAGAGGTGAGAAAAGAAGGGAGTGAGGATCCCTGAGGAGGAGAGAGGAGTCAGGGAGCGGAGGCCTCATGTAGGAGAGCAGGAGACAGATGGAGGCGATGCGCTTCACTGAGGAGAACACATGACCCCCTCCTCTTTTTCTTTTCTTTCATTCTTTTCATGTATCTTGCCTTTCTTTTTCGTTCTCCATCTTTGAAGAAAAAATAAAACTATCTCATCAATTTCGCATCAAAGGAAAACTCTTCTCTATATGTCCTCATTTTTTCCTTTTTTTCTGTTTCCTTTCCCGTCTTTCAAAATTGGACATGTTCTCACAGCTTTAAGCCTGATTTGCATACATCCTACAAAAGTCTCAAACTTTCATATCATGCTGACTCAATGACTTTCTATTTTTATCAAATAACTTTGAGTTTAAGGCCTCACATGTTTATTTAAAAGTTTCAGGAACCATGCACACACCATCTCTCACACAAAAACTGGCATTTAGTTAGTCATAATGTGCGCAACCAAGTGTAAACTCACTGTGATGTCACCCGTTGGTTTGTGGACTGCCATTCTGAAGCTTTAAGTTTGGCATTGTGGCCGTTGTCATCTTGGATTTTTGGAGCTAGAAGTGACTTGGACAAGAGTGTGGAGCTGGGGAGAATACATGTTTCTACACCACTATCCCGACTGACTGACAACTTGAGGACACACCTAAAGCATACCCAACTTTATCATGTCTTTTACTCTAAATGGGACCATATTTTACAAAATGGACATCATGCTGTATTGAAGAAGAGACCAAATAGTCACTCAGAAACTGTTTACTGAGGTGATAAATCAAGTGAGAAGGATCATATTTTCATAATTCATTTTCATTTTCATAGAATCAGACTTCTTTTTGCAACCAGTGGAGTCGCCTCCTGCTGGTCATTAGAAAGAATGCACGTTTAAAGCCTAACTTTTCTGTGATTGCAACTGTTTTCTGTGATTATGAACTTTTTATTTTATGATTTACTCTGAACAACTTCATAAGTCCATTTCCATTTAAATTATAAACTAAATCTTTGCCCTGTTCATGACGTTTGTCATCAATGATGGAAATACGGTACCCCTGACTCGCCTATTGAATTGGGTGTGACTGAACTTCTCCTTTGCCATTGTTATCACTGAGAAACTGAATAAGTAGAAGTATTATATGCAAATTGCTGATTAAGGATGAGTCTATGGTGTTTTTAAACCTGTGTTTTTTAGTCCAGCTGAATTGGTTTCAGGATTGTTTTCCTCACTAATACAGTTAGACCAAGGGGAAGTGGCCACGGTCTGATCACAAACAGATCCTGGAGCAGTTTATTTGTGGTAGGAATGTTTTATGACCTCGATCTGTCCCAACTACAAGGCGAATTCTTCAGGTTTTGAGCTAAACAACTTCTGTAGCACATCACATGTTGGAATTCAGATGAGCAAAGTCAACCCAGCTAGCCTGAAGTAACACCAAAGTATATTGTCTTCTTTGAAACTTATTGAGGAAGTTTCAAAAGTTTAAATGTCCGAAAGTTTAAATGTCAAGGACCCCCACATTAGGTGCACATTGACCACAGACCCCCAACTTTAAGGGATTTTGTCTTAAAGAATCCCCTCTGAGTTTGATGGTTGAAGATAATAAAGTTATCCATTGGTCTTAAAGCCACCATAAGGAATTTTTAACTGGTTATAACTGTTTTTTAACTGATTATTACAGTGGAAACACTACTGCTTTTGTCCACAGGGGGCTCCAAAATCAACAAAATATGAAAGTTCTTTGTATTAGCTTTAAGTAAATAAAAAATGAAGGTGACCCTAGTTTGATTATTGTCAATCAGTGATCAAACTATCTAAATTACAATCAAAGTACAATCAATGAAAATGGCCAACCACATTTCTGCCCCTGTTGTTCCAACTTCCAAAAACATGTGATAAAAGTAAAAATATTCTATTCTTCCTTTTGCTGGGGACCCCCTACATCCCACTCAAGAACCCCCTGCTGGTCCACTGACCCCAGTTTGGAAACAGTAATGCATTTTGTTTCACTCAAATTTTTCTCTGTGTGATAAGAAACCAAACCAACAGGAAAACACATCACTCAGCCAAGTCCTCCGCTGATTCAGACCAGAGCAAACTCTGAAAAAAACACCCTCTCTGTCATGGCAAACTGAGGGAGTGGAAATCAGGCTTGTGTGCAACCTCACAATAATTGAGATTTATGAAACAAACCACGCTCATGCATGACTTGTGCATCTGGCATGTTCCATTCCACATATTCCTGTAACACAACGATGATTAAGAGATGACACAAATATCTCTCCTCATGAGATCAGGCTTATTGTAACACACAACACATGTGTTAACAGACAAACAACTGCAGCTTCAGAGCCGCTGACGTCATCCTGCATACTGAGCATTTTCTGTTTTTAAAGTTTTATCTGGAAATCAAACTGGTGGCTGATTAAGAGATGAGATAGAAAACCTCTCTCTCTCTCTCTCTCTCTCACTTGTGTGTGTGTGTGTGTGTGTTGTGCGTGTTGTGCAGCCGATTATCAATCAGCTCTCAGACTGATGCAATCAGCTGATAAAGAGGTTGAGTGTGTTGTATGTGTGTGTGTGTGTGCCCAAATACAGTATGTTTGCATGTGGTTTTATCTAGGGATATGAGTGCTACACACAAACACAAATGCATGCACACACACACACACACCTTCATAAATCAGCTTGTTATCCAGAAACCATCAGTGTCAGGCAGCAGATACCATTTTCTACCCTTCTCCTCACTCCTTCCTCTCCTTCCTCTCTCCGACTTCCTCCCTCTTTCCAGCATCTCTCCATCTCTCACCACAAACACACATGCAATCAAATCCCACAAACGACATCCTCCTTTCTCCGCTCCCTCTGTTCCTCGCTCTCGGTCGTTTTTTTTTTTACTTCTCCCTCCATCCGTTCCATCGCAGACAGGAAGTGGGTGCATTAGCAGAGTGAAGACGGGCTGATGGAATTAACGTCCATTATCTGACCATTTACAGGACAGGGAGCAGGATGAAAGAGGGAGGAGGAGCAGAGCTGAAATGATAGAGATCTCACCGCATCGAGCTTCGTCTGTGCTCTCAGCTCTGCAGAACAAACCACAGAAAATATGTTTGTGTTGTCTGTGTGGGCAGTTTGGTTAGTTCAGCAAACAGCAAACACCAGAGCGGCGGACTGGCAGAGATACCTGCCAAATGTGGCAAACACACCCCGAAACATACCCAGTTTTAGAGGTTACAGATTGTGTTTTTTATATATTTTAACAAATTCAATGAAAAAACCAAAAGCTGTTGGTTTCTACTGAAAAATCTTGAAATACGTCTCAAAAAGTTTAATTCTTTAAAAAGTCTCAGTAATTTCCACAAAACAGATGCTCACTGTAGGTTTTTAGAAAACATGAGTCAATCAGAAGGAGGGACTATTTTCAGTGAGGGATTTATCCACATGTTGGTGCACTACTATGTATTAGGGGCAGCAGGACACTGTATGTGATGCTGACTCTGTATGGCCAGTCTATTTTATTATTATTATATAGATAATGGATAGTAGATAATTATATTGATTTTTTTTTAATTTATCAAAATTGCACAGTAAAGGAAATAAAATTAGCTATTCAGAGTTGAATTAAATGTACTGACAATGGACATGGTCAAACTCACACAAACAACCGAGCTTTTATTTTGAAGTTGAATAAAATGTCCAGTG